>OY757013.1:174587025-175148708 GCA_963580285.1 Lucinisca nassula | reverse complement strand
GATTTTCCCTATAAAAGCCCATGTAAAACCAAAAGGCCCCGCTGGGGCTGGGTTGGGGGTCGGGGGGGGGGGGGTCGGGGGGGAGGGGGGACCTGGGGCCTTGTGGGGTGAAGCTTCATACCAAATATCAAAGACAAGGGCATTCGTTTCAGAGAAGAAAATTTTTAGAGATTTTCCCTATATAAGCCCATGTAAAACCAAAGGGCCCCAGAGCGGGGGCATTTTTGGCCCCAGCACTATAATTTGAACAATCTTGGTAGGGTTCCACTAGATGAAGCCTCATACCAAATATCAAAGACCAGGGCCTTGCGGTTTCAGAGAAGAAAATTTTAAAAGATTTTCCCTATGTAAGCCCATGTAAAACCAAAGGGCCCTGGAGCGGGGGCATTTTTGGCCCCCAGCACTTTAATTTGAACAATCTTGGTAGGGGTCCACTAGGTGAAGCTTCATACCAAATATCAAAGACCTGGGCCTTGCGGTTTCAGAGAAGAAGATTTTTAAAGATTTTCCCTATATAAGCTCATGTTAAACCAAAGGGCCACCGGGCGGGGGCATTTTTGGCCCCAGCACTATAATTTGAACAATCTTGGTAGGGGTCCACTAGATGAAGCTTCATATCAAATAACAAAGACCTGGGCCTTACGACTTCAGAGAAGAAGACTTTTAAAGATCTTCCCTACATAAGCCCATGTAAAACCAAAAGGCCCCGGGATGGGGGCATTTTTGGCCCCCAGGGCCTGGGCCTTGTGGGGTGAAGCTTCATACCAAATATCAAAGACATGGGCCTTACGGTTTCTGAGAAGAAAATTTTTGGCCCCAGATTTTCCCTGTATAAGCCCATGTAAAACCAAAAAGCCCCGGGGCGTGGGGGGGGGGGGGGAGGAGGGGGAACCTGGGCCTTGGTGGGTGAAGTCATACCAAATATCAAAGACATGGGCCTTAGGGTTTCAGAGAAGAAAATTTTAAAGATTTTCCCTATAAAAGCCCATGTAAAACCAAAGTGCCCCAGAGTGGGGGCATTTTTTGCCCCAGCACTATAATTTGAACAATCTTGGTAGGGGTCCACTAGGTGAAGCTTCATACCAAATATCAAAGACCTGGGCCTAGCGGTTTTAGAGAAGAAGATTTTTAAAGATTTTCCCTATATAAGCCAATGTAAAATCAAAGGGCCCCGGGGCCGGGGGCATTTTTGGCCCCAGGGCTATAATTTGAACAATCTTGGTAGGGGTCCATTAGGTGAAGCTTCATACCAAATATCAAAGACCTGGGCCTTGCGGTTTCAGAGAAGAAAATTTTAAAAGATTTTCCCTATGTAAGCCCATGTAAAACCAAAGGGCCCCAGAGCGGGGGCATTTTTGGCCCCAGCACTATAATTTGAACAATCTTGGTAGGGGTCCACTAGTTGAAGCTTCATACCAAATATCAAAGACCTGGGCCTTGCGGTTTCAGAGGAGAAGATTTTTTAAGATTTTCCCTATATAAGCCCATGTAAAACCAAAGGGCCCCAGGGCGGGGGCATTTTTGGCCCCAGCACTATAATTTGAACAATCTTGGTAGGGGTCCACTAGATGAAGCTTCATACCAAATATCAAAGACCTGGACTTTACGGTTTCAGAGAAGAAGATTTTTAAAGATCTTCCGTATATAAGCCCATGTAAAACCCAAGGGCCCTGGAGCGGAGGCATTTTTGGCCCCAGCACTATAATTTGAACAATCTTGGTGGGGGTCCACTAGATAAAGCTTCATACCAAATATTAAAGACCTGGGCCTTGCGGTTTCAGAGAAGAAAATTTTAAAAGATTTTCCCTATGTAAGCCCATGTTAAACCAAAGGGCCCCGGTGCGGGGGCATTTTTGGCCCCAGCACTTTAATTTGAACAATCTTGGTAGGGGTCCACTAGATGAAGATTCATACCAAATATCAAAGACCTGGGCCTTGCGGTTTCAGAGAAGAAGATTTTTTAAGATTTTCCCTATATAAGCCCATGTAAAACCAAACGGCCCTGGGGCGGGGGCATTTTTGGCCCCAGCACTTTAATTTGAACAATCTTGGTAGGGGTCCATTAGATGAAGCTTCATACCAAATATCAAAGACCTGGTCCTTTGGGTTTCAGAGAAGAAGATTTTTAAAGATCTTCCCTTTATAAGACCATGTAAAACCAAAGGGCCCCGGAGCGGGGGCATTTTTGGCCCCAGCACTATAATTTGAACAATCTTGGTAGGGGTGCACCAGTTGAAGCTTCATACCAAATATCAAAGACCTGGGCCTTGCAGTTTCAGAGAAAAAGATTTTTGAAGATTTTCCCTATATTAGCCCATGTAAAATCAAAGGGGCCCGGGGCGGGGGCATTTTTGGCCCCAGCACTATTATTTGAACAATCTTGGTAGGGGTCCACTAGATGTAGCTTCAGACCAAATATCAAAGACCTGGGCCTTACGGTTTCAGAGAAGAAGATTTTTAAAGATTTTCCCTATATAAGCCCATGTAAAACCAAAGGGCCCCGGAGCGGGGGCATTTTTGGCCCCAGCACTATAATTTGAACAATCTTGGTAGGGGTCCACTAGATGAAGCTTCAGACCAAACATAAAAGACCTGGGCCTTGCGGTTTCAGAGAAGAAAATTTTAAAAGATTTTCCCTATGTAAGCCCATGTAAAACCAAAGGGCCCTGGAGCGGGGGCATTTTTGGCCCCAGCACTTTAATTTGAACAATCTTGGTAGGGGTCCACTAGGTGAAGCTTCATACCAAATATCAAAGACCTGGGCCTTGCGGTTTCAGAGAAGAAGATTTTTAAAGATTTTCCCTATATAAGCTCATGTTAAACCAAAGGGCCACCGGGCGGGGGCATTTTTGGCCCCAGCACTATAATTTGAACAATCTTGGTAGGGGTCCACTAGATGAAGCTTCATATCAAATAACAAAGACCTGGGCCTTACGACTTCAGAGAAGAAGACTTTTAAAGATCTTCCCTACATAAGCCCATGTAAAACCAAAAGGCCCCGGGATGGGGGCATTTTTGGCCCCCAGGGCCTGGGCCTTGTGGGGTGAAGCTTCATACCAAATATCAAAGACATGGGCCTTACGGTTTCTGAGAAGAAAATTTTTGGCCCCAGATTTTCCCTGTATAAGCCCATGTAAAACCAAAAAGCCCCGGGGCGTGGGGGGGGGGGGGGAGGAGGGGAACCTGGGCCTTGGTGGGTGAAGTCATACCAAATATCAAAGACATGGGCCTTAGGGTTTCAGAGAAGAAAATTTTAAAGATTTTCCCTATAAAAGCCCATGTAAAACCAAAGTGCCCCAGAGTGGGGGCATTTTTTGCCCCAGCACTATAATTTGAACAATCTTGGTAGGGGTCCACTAGGTGAAGCTTCATACCAAATATCAAAGACCTGGGCCTAGCGGTTTTAGAGAAGAAGATTTTTAAAGATTTTCCCTATATAAGCCAATGTAAAATCAAAGGGCCCCGGGGCCGGGGGCATTTTTGGCCCCAGGGCTATAATTTGAACAATCTTGGTAGGGGTCCATTAGGTGAAGCTTCATACCAAATATCAAAGACCTGGGCCTTGCGGTTTCAGAGAAGAAAATTTTAAAAGATTTTCCCTATGTAAGCCCATGTAAAACCAAAGGGCCCCAGAGCGGGGGCATTTTTGGCCCCAGCACTATAATTTGAACAATCTTGGTAGGGGTCCACTAGTTGAAGCTTCATACCAAATATCAAAGACCTGGGCCTTGCGGTTTCAGAGGAGAAGATTTTTTAAGATTTTCCCTATATAAGCCCATGTAAAACCAAAGGGCCCCAGGGCGGGGGCATTTTTGGCCCCAGCACTAAAATTTGAACAATCTTGGTAGGGGTCCACTAGATGAAGCTTCATACCAAATATCAAAGACCTGGACTTTACGGTTTCAGAGAAGAAGATTTTTAAAGATCTTCCGTATATAAGCCCATGTAAAACCCAAGGGCCCTGGAGCGGAGGCATTTTTGGCCCCAGCACTATAATTTGAACAATCTTGGTGGGGGTCCACTAGATAAAGCTTCATACCAAATATTAAAGACCTGGGCCTTGCGGTTTCAGAGAAGAAAATTTTAAAAGATTTTCCCTATGTAAGCCCATGTTAAACCAAAGGGCCCCGGTGCGGGGGCATTTTTGGCCCCAGCACTTTAATTTGAACAATCTTGGTAGGGGTCCACTAGATGAAGCTTCATACCAAATATCAAAGACCTGGGCCTTGCGGTTTCAGAGAAGAAGATTTTTTAAGATTTTCCCTATATAAGCCCATGTAAAACCAAACGGCCCTGGGGCGGGGGCATTTTTGGCCCCAGCACTTTAATTTGAACAATCTTGGTAGGGGTCCATTAGATGAAGCTTCATACCAAATATCAAAGACCTGGTCCTTTGGGTTTCAGAGAAGAAGATTTTTAAAGATCTTCCCTTTATAAGACCATGTAAAACCAAAGGGCCCCGGAGCGGGGGCATTTTTGGCCCCAGCACTATAATTTGAACAATCTTGGTAGGGGTGCACCAGTTGAAGCTTCATACCAAATATCAAAGACCTGGGCCTTGCAGTTTCAGAGAAAAAGATTTTTGAAGATTTTCCCTATATTAGCCCATGTAAAATCAAAGGGGCCCGGGGCGGGGGCATTTTTGGCCCCAGCACTATTATTTGAACAATCTTGGTAGGGGTCCACTAGATGTAGCTTCAGACCAAATATCAAAGACCTGGGCCTTACGGTTTCAGAGAAGAAGATTTTTAAAGATTTTCCCTATAAAAGCCCATGTAAAACCAAAGGGCCCCGGAGCGGGGGCATTTTTGGCCCCAGCACTATAATTTGAACAATCTTGGTAGGGGTCCACTAGATGAAGCTTCAGACCAAACATAAAAGACCTGGGCCTTACGGTTTCAGAGAAGAAGATTTTTAAAGATTTTTCCTATATAAGCCCATGTAAAACCAAAGGGCCCCGGAGCGGGGGCATTTTTGGCCCCAGCACTATAATTTGAACAATCTTGGTAGGGGTCTACTAGATGAAGCTTCATACCAAAAATCAAAGACCTGGGCCTTGCGGTTTCAGAAGAAAATTTTAAAAGATTTTCCCTATGTAAGCCCATGTTAAACCAAAGGGCCCCGGAGCGGGGGCATTTTTGGCCCCAGCACTTTAATTTGAACAATCTTGGTAGGGGTCCACTAGACGAAGCTTCATACCAAATATCAAAGACCTGGGCCTTTCGGTTTCAGAGAAGAAGATTTTTTAAGATTTTCCCTATATAAGCCCATGTAAAACCAAAGGGCCCCGGAGCGGGGGCATTTTTGGCCCCAGCACTATAATTTGAACAATCTTGGTAGGTGTCCACTAGTTGAAGCTTCATACCAAATATCAAAGACCTGGGCCTTGCGGTTTCAGAGAAGAAGATTTTTAAAGATTTTCCCTATATTAGCCCATGTAAAATCAAAGGGGCCCGGGGCGGGGGCATTTTTGGCCCCAGCACTATAATTTGAACAATCTTGGTAGGGGTCCACTAGATGTAGCTTCAGACCAAATATCAAAGACCTGGGCCTTACGGTTTCAGAGAAGAAGATTTTTAAAGATTTTCCCTATATAAGCCCATGTAAAACCAAAGGGCCCCGGAGCGGGGGCATTTTTGGCCCCAGCACTATAATTTGAACAATCTTGGTAGGGGTCCACTAGATGAAGCTTCAGACCAAATATCAAAGACCTGGGCCTTACGGTTTCAGAGAAGAAGATTTTTAAAGATTATTCCTATATAAGCCCATGTAAAACCAAAGGGCCCCGGAGCGGGGGCATTTTTGGCCCCAGCACTATAATTTGAACAATCTTGGTAGGGGTCCACTAGATGTAGCTTCAGACCAAATATCAAAGACCTGGGCCTTGTGGTTTCAGAGAAGTTTTACATAGGCTTATATAGGGAAAATCTTAAAAATCTTCTTCTCTGAAACCACAAGGCCCAGGACTTTGATATTTGGTATGAAGCTTCATCTAGTGGACCCCTACCAAGATTGTTCAAATTATAGTGCTGGGGCAAAAAATGCCCCCATCCACGGGCCCTTTGGTTTTACATAGGCTTATATAGGGAAAATCTTTAAAAATCTTCTTCTCTGAAACCGCTAGGCCCAGGTCTTTGATATTTGATGTGTAGCTTCATCTAGTGGACCTTTGCCAAGATTGTTCAAATTATAGCCTTTGTTGATGTTTGGTATGAAGCTTCACCTTTAAGACCTCCCCCAACATTATGCACATTAAAGCCCTCTCTGGGGCCCACTTGTTACACTATGGATCAGGTGAGCGATCCAGGGCCATCATGGCCCTCTTGTTTTTGTTGTTGTTGTTGTTGTTGTTTTTCAAACGGGCATATAAAAAGATTTTTCCTAAGTCATCAGGCCTTCTATAGGGCCTTGGTTTTCTATTTCATTTGTTGTAAATGTCCCTGTAAACACTGTATGAGTCTTTTTTGAGACATTGCTTCCAATTTTGTGGGACTTTTACTCAGTACTGAGATAAAACGGGCAAAAAAACTCCTCAAGCCTTGTCGCCCAATGAAACTAAATGGTTGAAATGCATGAACCCGACTCAAGCCACTTTTCCTGGGCAGGCTTAGAACTTCTAGGCGATTTAACACTAATCATGTGCGGCGGGTATCAGCTCTGCGTGGAAGCATCATGCAGCCCAATCTATTTCTTCAATCCCCGATGGACGGGGGCCGATCAGACATTGGGGCAATATATTGGACTGCATGAGCTGAAACCGACCGAACTTTGAAGTATTGCTGAACCGCCTAGGAAGATCTAAGCCTGCCCGGACAAAGTGCTGCGAATCGGACTGTATCTTAAACCTCGGCAGTTTCTTTGAGCGGTACCTCCGCAAAAACCTGAAATTTGCAGTCCTTTTGTATATCTTTCTGGACCACAATTTAATTGTAAAAGAAACTGATCAGTAAAACGTCAAGTATTGAGTGGAAATAAAGAACACCACTCTTGGCTTATCAGATACAATAGCTCCCATCGAATGCGCCAAAAAGTCCTTTAACAACTCAGTCTGTAACTGGTGGCTGGTCACTTAGTAGTCACGAGTTTTTGAACAGAAACTATTGCTATCTGTGCTGGGCTCAAGAACAATAAACAACGACCCATCAACGTTATGACTTTGTTTCGCTCTCTAAATATTTTATTTATTTGGAAGAGTTAGAAGGTTCGACCTTGGCACTGATGTTAATTCTAGTAGCAAAGACATGAAAATGTTTTTACACACCCAGCGATCTTTTTTATGTTTGGTTTTACGATCCTTTCAAGGTTATTTCACTCACATCAAGCCGATCGTTAATCAGAGGTGTGCAAAAACTGGCGTACCCGATGAAAAACCTCCTGACCTTTCGTGGCAGAACTTCTCATTATGTGACCTGAGCCATGCTCAAACCTACAGCGTTGAGAGACCTAATGATTAAGAGTCAACACTCTTATCCACTAGGCCACGGAGGCCCGTTACACCCAGCGATCTTTATAAATGAGGGAAAATAACGTTCTGTCTTTCCAACATTTACATATACGTATTTGTTTGTTTGATTTGAGGTTTAACGTCCCCGTCAACAGTGTAAAGGTCATTTAGGAGACGTTGCTTCCAATTTTGTGGGACTTTTACCCGACATTGAGATGAAATGACATCTCATCTCAAGCCCGTCGCCCAATGAAACCAATAGGGTTTATTAGCATGGACGGTCCGCCTCGCACCGCGGTTCCTGGACAGGCTTAGATCCTCTAAGCGGTTTACCAGTACTAGTGTGCGGGCCAGAAACATATACGTATTATTAGAGCTTATTATCAGCGTACCGAAATATGTTCAGAATATATAAATCTGTTCCTTTCTGTGTGAAGTAAACTTTGCAAGTTTTGTTTATTTGTATTTAACAGCCCAGTCAACACTGATTTGGGTCATGTTTAGGCCTGTAAGTGTACCTATCCACGCTTTTCCTGAGCAGGCTTATCCGTAAGCGGTTTACCAGTTCAGTGAACATTCTGTCGCCAAAAACTGACCCCTGCCCTTCCTGAATCAGCGGAAGGGAGAGAATGACCATAGAAAAGATTTCATAATCAATCTTCACGAAAGAATGTTGGCGACCCCGGTAGGTATCGAATCCAAGTCTTCCTTATCACCAGTCAGACTGCATCCAACTGAGCTACCGCAGCCAGCCACACTTTGTGAGTAGTAGTAGTTATGTTCTTTATTTTCGTTTCCATGGCCCCATGGACTTACTCCATAATGGCATTGCAAGACATAAAATTTGCAAAAATGACTGCGGCTGTTATAAGTTCCCCATAAGGGAAATAGATACGCCTTAAGGGGATGGGGCTACTCCTGCAAAAGTAGTTTCTCTTTGGATATGAGGAGCAAATTCTTCCCTTTAAGAGTAGACCCCTTGAGGAGCAAATTCTTTCCCTTTTAGAGTAGACCCCTTTTTCAGTTGGACAGAGCCAAGAGAGTAGCAACCATAAGGTCCTTAAAGTTGTATTTCCATCACGAAATCATGCCTATAGAATTGTGATCCCCTTTAATATGTTCTATAAAAGGGTTATCCTTTGGAAGCAAGGAATACACCACAGAATTAGGCCTCATCAGTGACACTAAGATATTTTAAAAATTCCACAATGGAATCAATGATCCCAAAGGACAAGACAATATAATCTACACTAGGATGTAGGGCAGGGAGACGTTTTACCGCCGCCACACATTCCCACACACCAGTTGTAGTGAAGTTAAATATGTTCTATAAAAGGGCTATCCTTTGGAAGCAAGTAATACACCACATAATTGAAAAATATGGAGTGTACATGTTTTCTGGGCCAGACTAGCTAGTTTCGGCCAATTAGGCCTCACCAGTGACCCTCAGATATTTTCAAAATTCCACAATGGAATCAATGATCCCAAAGGACAAGAAAATATAATCTACAATTGTATATAGTAAAGCTCGGGTTTGCAGGGGTATACATTAATTTACAGGCCCCGATAGCACAGTTGGTAGAGTGTCCGCTCTGGGGAACGGGAGGTCAAAGGTTCGATCCCGGGCCGTGACATACCAAAGTCGTTAAAAATGGTACTAGCTGCTCCTCGCTTGGCACTCAGATTTACGGGGTAGAGCTAGGACTGGTCGACCCAGTTTCAGGATAATGTGACTGGGTGTGGTATCATGTAATGTGTCTGGGTCATGATACTTCAGTGAGGCAGCACTATAAAAGTGAGCATTGAGCTCCCTGTCGCAACTAGACAATGTTGTGATATGACTGAAAAATTGTTGAAAGCGACGTTAAACCCGAATTCACACACACACACACACAATACATTAATTTCCCTATTCATGCTCTGAGACACTAGATTGTGGGTACTCAATAGAATCGCCTCATCTGGGCGTTTCTGTCGACTCCCCGCAATCTATGTTTTGAGCAAAAAAGGCAAATATTACAATTTTTCTTTTTAAAATTTCTTTTTCTTTGGCCAAAAAATGACAATGTATTTATATAGGTGTGTTTCGAAATACGGTAAAATGGTAGACTAACTGCCACACCTGCCAGGTGTATCCATTTCCCTTAAGATATTTATTGTTGGAGTTGAAACGCTTGCTTTGCGGTCTGTTTCGCTGTTCAGACAGGCTGTTTCCTGTAATTGGAGTTTAGTATTGCATCATCGTTAAAGCTGACTGGTTGATCGCGTCACGTGCCCCTCCATGGAACAGTTACAATCTGGTCATTAGACCCGGTTTGCCCGCCTCATGGCGACCAAACCAAAAATTTTTGGTTCTAACGAGTACCCACATTGTAGATTTGGAGCAGAACGTACACTTCTCTATGCCCCATTTATTTCCCTCTATAAAATTGGGGGCTAAAGGGGGTAAAATTTATAAAGGCATGTTTTATGATGTAATAAAATATGTGGGGGAATACAAAATTTCTTTATCTCTGTCCCAAGACATAGATTGTGGGTACTCGTTAGAACCGCCTCAATTAGTACCCACAACCTATGTCAGGCTTGCACGCACAAATGATTACACCTACTGCAGTTTTTTTTTAACTCCTTTCAGTTTTTCAACAAACCTTTGAACACCAAATTGTGACTAAATGTCAATTTGATGATTTTTTTTGACGAAAATTCTACCAAACACTGGTTCCATGAACAGTATCATTTGATGGAAAGATACATTAAACCAAGTGGTCTTACGGCCCCCCCATCCAGGCTTGAAGAAATAGATAGGTTTGATGATGCTTCCGCGCAGACCTGAAACCGACCTGCACACGAGTACTGGTAAACCTCTTAGAACTAAGCTTGCCCAGGCAAAGTGGTTGGAGTCGGACCACCCATGTTTATAAACCCTATTGGTTTCATTGGGTGACAGGGCTTGAGATGTCACTTCATCAAAATGTCTGGTAAAAGTCCCACAAAATGGGAAGCAACGTTTCCAAAATGACCTTTACTGTGTTGACGGGGACGTTAAACCTCAAATCAAACAAAACAAACCAAGTGGTCTTAAACCAAATGTCACGAAAGTCTTCCAAGCAGAGCTGCACGAGTACTGGTAAGCTACTTTGTAGGTTTAAGTCTGCCACTGTAGACAGGGCTGGAGATGTCATTCATTTCAGTGACCAGATAAAAGCCCCACAAAATTGGAAGCAGCGCCTCGAAATGACGTGCTGTCGACAGGGATGTTAAACCTCAACCATTTTTTTCACTTCGTCCTACAAAAACTTTTAGCCTGCAGGACAACCGTCTTAGTAAAGAAAAGTCTAAGTAAAGAAATTAATATTCTGACCAAAATATGCATTCAGTCCTACAGATACTGATACAATCCTACAAAAGATTTAGGGAAGATGATCAAAAACACTTGTTGAAAACAAAAACCAATTCCTTTGCAAACAGTGTAGGCCCAGATCAGATGGCTTCTTATAAAGACATTCTGATCAGGATCTAGGCATTCAGTTTGTTGTTGCTGTTTATCCATAATACATTTTATCGCTGCTTATAACCACTAGTAATATCTTGTGCACAGAATATTCAGTTTGTGAGGCCGGCCTCAGTAGCTCAGTCTGATGTTTGTTTTTGTTTTGTTTGATTTGAGGTTTAAAGTCCCCGTCAACATTGTACAGGTCATTTTGGAGACGTTGCTTCCAATTCTGTGGGACTTTTACCCGACATTGAGATGAAATGACATCTCAAGCCCTGTCGCCCATGGAAACCAATCGGATTTATAAGCATGGACGGACTGACACGCACCGCATTGCCTTGGCAGGCTTAGATACTCTAAGCGGTTAACCAGTACTCATGTGCGGTCGGTTGCAGCTCTGCGTGGAAGCATCATGCAGCCCATCTATTTCTTCAAGCCCTGATGAGCAGGGGTGACTGGTGATTGGGATGTGGTTTCCATACCTATTAGTTTCTGGCAAATGTGCACTGTACTGGTTAACCACTTACGTATAAGCCTGTCCAGGAAGTGTGGATAGTTATCAGATCAAATGACCTAAATATTGTTGACTTGACTGTAAAATCCAAAGCAAAATAAAACAGTTTGTGAAATGAATAAATACCCAAGATCTATCGAGTAATGCATTGTTTACAGTTACACATCATCATCATGCAGGGTTTTCCCGGACGCAGGATATTGCGTCTGAGACCCCTAAAAACGTGATTCGGACGCTCAAAAAATAAGATATGCGTCCGTCGGGACTCGCGAAAATTCTGTTCTGTTTTATGTTGATGCAGAAAAAAGTTTTTACTTGTCTCTTTCTTGCTATCTTTTTCTTCTGTGTGTGTGTGTGTGTGTGTTTTTTTTTTTTCACCAGATCTTTTAATAGAACACCGGTAAAATCCAAACCCTTTTATGATCTGCAAGTTTCGTAATACTATTATTGTTTTTCTACCGAGTTATCACGGACATTTACGTATACTGTTATCGGGAATTGCCGAAAGAAGTGCGCTGGTTACCGCATTCAACTATCATGTTACGGTGAAGTGGGTCCAGCTGGCCGTTTATTTTTAACCTATGACTCAGCAAAAAACCCATTGTACATGATGGCAGAACAGTTTGACATCAAACGGTACTTTGTAAAACAACCATCTGGTCAGAGGCAGATCGCTGAGATCGGCGCTGATTTGAACAACAACAATCAAGATCACCTGGATCTGAATGAAGTGCTCGATCCTGATGCACAGGGTAAATATATATTTATTTATATTTTTTTTTGAGTGGCCCTCCAGGTAAGCATATTTTATTACTCTGTCTAGTTTGGAAAAGAGCGGTCCTATGAACGCGGAACACTTGTTCATTGAGTCATAGTTACCATTCTCAGCTCTTTTCCTTTTTTCTGTCTTGTTTTGTTACACTGTGACTGTCTAGTATGGAAAAGGGTGGTAATATGAACGCTGAATTATGAGTCATTGTTACCATTCCCAGCTCTTTTCCTTTCTGCCTTGCCCCTAGCTATCAAAGGCCTGCTTGTTGAATTAAAAAAAAGGCCTAGGCTAGGGGCCGCTATGCCGAAATTTTCATAAATTCCACCCCCCCCCCAGCCAGAATTCCACCCATTTTAAAGTCAGCCGCTGTTCTAGTTTTGTTTTTATGTTTTTATTACTTTAATTGTTGCTGGAAACTAATACTTAATACTATGCTCAACAAAACTGATCGTCAAAATACTTGTAATCTATCCTCTCAGAAGTTCTGTTCCATATTTTTAAGGTACTTCCACTGGTGGTAAAAAAAGAAAGTGGGGCTTCATTGCTGACTGGTTGGATAAATACCCATGGTTGAGGAAGACAGATGATGATGGGATGCTCTGCGACATCTTCAAAAAAGCTTCAGCGAGAAACCCATTCACAACTGAAGAGGGCTGTAAAAACTGGCAGAACTCCACATTGACTCGACATCAGCAATCACATGAACATTACCTCAGTGTTCAAAAGTTAGAGCTTCGGGCTAATATGCAAAATGCCTATAAGAAAGCTGAAATTAAAAATGTAGAGCTGCAGTCCGAAAAATTGGAAAATTACACGAAGCAGATGAGGCTTATGTACTGCATGGCCAAAAATGACATAGCTACATCAAATTTTGCTGACCTTATGCATGTCCAGGTCCTAAATGGTGTAACATTTAACTATTACAAGAAACCAGAAATCCTCACTGAATTTGAACAATGTTTTGAATCTGTAATTGAGAAAGATCTGCTTAGCCAAATTAGAAAGAGTCCCTTTTTAGGAATTATGTTAGATGAAACGTGTGACATTTCAGTTGAGAAGAAGCTGGCCATTTATATAAAGTTCATTGAGAATGGCAAAGCCACTGTTGCATTTTTAGGCAATACCAATATAACTGATGGTACTGCTGCAGGCATTGAACAACCACTTGTTGATTTTCTTGTTTCCAAACAGATATGCACTGAAAATGTTGAAAAGGTCTTTGGGCTTGGCACTGATGGTGCAGCAGTCATGACAGGGAGATTGAATGGTTTGGGTGCAAAACTGAAACGCTGAAATCCAGAATTAGTACAAGTACATTGTGTAGCTCACCGTCTGAATTTAGCTGCTTCCCGGGCAGGGAAAAATATTGAGTACTGCCAATCATATCACAGCAAAATTCATTCCTTGTATGACTACTACACCAATTCGCAACCAAGATATGATAAATTACGCGAGCTGCAGAGGCTTTTGCATGGCAAATCTGAGCAAGTGACAGAACCTACCTCTGTTCGCTGGTTGTCAGTTGAAGCTTGTGTCAAGAAAATCTTCTCAAGTTATGATGCTATTGTAATGTCTTTAGAGGGTGAAAAAGACCCCAAAGCCATTGGTTTGTTTCAGTTCATTGCAAACAGCTTATTTTTGCTGTTCACTGCCCTTCTCATTGATGTTCTGACAGTTATTGGCATTCTTAGTCTCACTTTTCAGAAGGAATCTGTAGACATATCCAGGGCCTGACAAATCCATTGCCCGGCCGCCCGGGACAAGTCCGAAATCGCGCCGGGCAGGTGCACTTCGACCTTTCAACGCCCGGTCGGGCAAGTGCAAAAAATCGTCCACAACTGCCAGTCTTTTGAGTCCTTAAATGCGGTAAAACTAGACCAGTAATAATTCATAATCATTCCCACTTTGTCGGCAATTCAGAGACAAAATCATCTATGTTTTTATAACGGTTCAATTATGACACTATTGTTAATCCCTGTCATATAATTACCAATTAAACCTGATTGCCCGGCGGTGCGTGTCATTCATTTCTGGTGTAATGTGTACCACCAGCGCTATCGATAAGCGTGACAAGGTGTGAAAATAAGATTAAGTTATGTCTGTAATTTGCGTTTATCCCTGCCATAAAATTTAATTCACAATTAATGTGAAAATGATTTAATAGCCCCTAAGACGATTTGCTACACCTTACGGTAATAAAAACGGACTATTCTACTATCTCGTGAATGGCTATGTTTTGGCGCCAAATAGCAGACGCTGGCGGAAAAAGTCGAATGTTTTAATGTTGGTAACCGTGGATTAGTCGCGCCTCTATCCACAACCGTTTAGCTATCGAGAATTTTTTTTACCGGTTCCAAACATTTTTTATGAAAGAGATAAGCCCCATTATAATAAAACAATGAAGTTAAACACGTGTGGGGTTGCTGAGGTCGGATGACGTCATTTACCGATCGCATGCAGAAAAACGGGAGCTGTGGTTTGTGGACGACGATTTTGATGGCGGAAATAATGATCACATTAAACTTGCTTGTAGGGCGGGTGTGAAAGTTTGGGTTCGTTTTGGATGGAGGGGGTCCTTCTTGTGGTTGGATCATTAAATTGCAAGCTAAATAAACTGCACCCTTTTAATCTTTAATCTCGCTACCCTGACACTTCTGATCTTTTGAGTAGATCTATATCGGCTGCAGCTCGTGTTTATCATGCGTGTCAATATAACTGTATCTTAAATTGTTAATCGGTTAAGGTATTATGCCAGCAATTAACTTGAAAAAGTACCGCTAATGACTGTGACAACAGCAGTATTTTCTACCGTATTACCACACAGAGGGAAATAAACAGAAGTGAATGCAGTGATCAGGAATCGATTCAATTAACCCTGAGCTCCCATGGGAAAGAAACACAAACATGTAATAACAAGACCCTAATAGAAAGTGGTTGTGCTTGAAACTTGACAGAAACCTTGGATTATATTTATAAATGTTGGTCTTCATCATCGTCACCATTATCCCCCCCCCCCACAC
This sequence comes from Lucinisca nassula, assembly GCA_963580285.1. Classification (NCBI taxonomy): domain Eukaryota; kingdom Metazoa; phylum Mollusca; class Bivalvia; order Lucinida; family Lucinidae; genus Lucinisca; species Lucinisca nassula. Next base: position 175,133,465 of record OY757013.1, on the reverse strand, counting down.
ACACACGCATCGACCCCCACTTTGAGTTTCAAAATCCTGGGCAAGTAGGATTTTAAGCTGGGCAAGTGCAAAAATATTTTACTTGCCCGGTGGGCAAGTGGAAAATTTTTGGATTTGTCAGGCCCTGCATATCCCGTATTAGACACAGTATTGAAAGCACAACTAGCACTCTTGAAGCAATGAAGGTCGGATCAGATAAAGTAAATGAAGTTTTCCAAGTGTTAGGTAATGTCCCTGCAGCTGGAGTGAAGAACTCCTACAGAGAAGTTGATATTGCAGATAATGATCAGTATAGGCAGAGATTTTCAAATTTGAGGGAAAGGTACCTCAGTACCCTCATCGCATATCTGGGTGACAGATTTCCCCAGAATGATCTTGATCTGTTAGAATGTTTTGATATTCTGCTCAATCCAGCAAGGTATCCGAATGCCCCAAATGAAATTCAACATTATGGTCAAAATCAACTTGAAACCCTATGTAGACATTATCAGAATGAGATTGACACAAACAGGGCCCAAGCAGCATTTCTGCTTTTCAAGCATCTAGCCAAATCATATAAAGGTTTCCTGTCATTTGCAATGTTTTGCTGTAAGTTGATCAACGAGTTCAGTGATCAGTATCCAGACTTTTCCATGCTAGCCAGACTTGCTCTGATTATTCCTGTGTCTTCTGCACCATGTGAGCAAGGTTTTTCAGTGCAAAATGCATTGAAAACCAAAGTTCGGAATAGACTCAACCCTGAGAGACTGAACAGGATCATGTTCATAAAGTTGGTTGGACCAGATATTGATCATTTTGACTTTCCAGTTGCTGCTAGACTGTTTGATAATATGAAAACAAGAATGAAATGAATGAGTCTAAATGACCAACATCTGGTTAATAAGTATGACTTAACTGAAGTTCTAGTCATTTCATTTCACCCTAGTCATTGTGTGTTGAGTCTGTTTTGACTGTGTCTGTCTCTGATAATGGTTATGTGAACAGGAAAAAATAATAAAAACAGACAGTTGTTACAATTAAACATGAAATTTTATTTTTTGTTTTAAATAAACATTATCAATTTATGATACTGAAGCGAATGAAATGAAAAATTATGGTGTAGACACTAGACAGTAGTACTACTAGAAGCTGCACTGCAGTAAAGTTAGCAGTGAGAAGTCATTGTCAATTGCTGCCCATTGCTAGCACAAGAGTTTCATCAATGACTCACAGTCACAGCTACTTACTAATTAGAATTAGTCTTCTTGGTAGTCATTTTTACACATACATATGTAACTCAAAATTGTAACTGGCTAAAATTCATGCAAGCAATGCAGAGACCAGTGGTTGCTCATTGCTAACTTTACTGCAGATATCATGAAAATGAAACTATTGATCCATCTTGATAGTGATACATATGACATCACTGACCTGTTAATGAAATTTAAAGCTGCATTAATTGTCTATTTCAGTGATTATCATTAAAAGATAAACTCTAAGTTTTCACTTTCAGCTTTTAATAACAGCCTTTCAGAGTGGCAATCCGAGATAGAAATGATGACGTTATATTGTTGATGCAAAAATGAAAAAAAAAAAAATCAGCCACACATAATGTTACGGGACTCTTGAAATTTGCATTTGGACCCTCGAGTATCAGAGCTGGCAGTCCCAAGTACTCCCATAATCCAGAACTGAGGGAAAGGCATTTGAAAGTGGGATTACTGGCAGATTATGGCTTTACCTTAAAAACTTCCTTACAGACCGGAAGTACTTCCTGAAAGTGAACAATTTTACATCTCCTACATTCCAGTCTGCAGTAGGCATACCGCAAGGATCAGTAATCAGTCCAGTGCTTTGTAATCTGTATACAAGTGATTCAATGAAGGAAGTAGTAGGTAATCATGCAGAATTTGCAGATGATAGCTGTGTTTGGGTAAGTAATACATCAGTGGCGGAAAGTTGTGCTGTGTTGAATGATAAACTGGCATCTGTGGTAGATTGGTGTAGGAGATGGAATATGTTGATTGCACTGGATAAGACAGAGATAATGGTATTTAAACATAACGGAAGAGATTCAGAAGTGGAGGCGAAGGTGAAGTTAGGCGAGAGTATTTTAAAAACAACCAATTCAAATAAAATTCTGGGTGTCACAGTAGATGATAAATTAAACTTTCACGAACATATTCAACAGAAAACAAAGGCTGGTTTCAGTGCCTTGAGATGTCTTGATAATTTCGTTCAAGGACATAGAGGATGCAGCCAAACAGTGTACATGAGACTAAAAATCCTTGGTTCTTCCTGTGAAGGAATATGGAGCAGCAGTGACAGTCGAGTCCCTTGCAGAAAGCAGTAAGGAATTTGGAAAGGTTCAGCGGTCAGCGATGCTAAAGGCATCAGGTTGTTTGAACAGTACCAGCACAGAAGCTTTGGAAGTCTTGACAAACACCATGCCTATAGACCTGCAGCTGAAGATAAAACAAGCACAAGAAAATATCAGAATCAGTGCCAAGTATGAAGATGATCCTCTCAGGGAAGAATTTGATGAATGGATAGAGGGGGATAAGACTGTGGGTAGAAGAGCTACTATTTTTCATTTATTGATGTCTAGGTTTAGGGAATTGAAGGGAATGTTAGAGTTTGAGAACATTGAGAAGGAATTCAGATATACTAAGGAATTGATGGGGCTCATCAAAGAGACAGGAAGTGTACACAAAGAAGAATTCACATTCTCCAAGGAAGAACAGAAAGAAAATATATTAGACTCTATTTAGAGCTACTAAGCAATTGTGATAAAAATGATGTATTAATGTTCACAGATGGATCAGCATTAGGTAATCCCAGTCCGACTGGAGCTGGTGCTGTGGTCTACCTAGAGGGTTACTCCAGAATTGGTAGGTATACAGATCGGACTAGAATTCTTGGCTGATCTAGACTTCAAAGGCAGAGTAGTCCATATTCTGACCGATTGTCAACCAGCTATTAAGACTGCTTTCAGTACTGAAATGCCAACAAACAAGATTGAAACAGTTCTCAGTATCAAGGAGTGTTTAGCAAAGGTAAGGTATAGGGAGAATATTGTCAAAGTTCATTGGGTACCGGGACACAAAGATATTGAGGGGAATGAGTTGGCAGATCAACAGGCGAAGGCGGCAGCATCAGAAATGATTAAAAACAATGACGTAAAACCGACCCTGGACAAGAAAGAAGCAGTACGGGAGTGTAAATCACAGGGAAAGGAAAAATGGGAAAGAAGATACAAGTGCTCAGACAAAGTGAACGTATTGCAGGAAATATTTGGGGAAGTGGGAAAAAGGATCTGCCATGGAGATAGGGACAGGACTTTTTCTGCAGTAAATCAGTTGCTGTGTGGACATTCAATCTTAAATGATCACCAGGCAAAGTTAAACAAAGATCTGTCAAGTTTGTGCGAAACATGCAACATGAAAGAGAATGTAGATCATTTTCTGTTCCACTGTCAGAGATTTAAATCAGAAAGGGATACTTTAGAGTATAATGTTGAAGAGATTCTGGGCAGGGAGGAGGTGAAAATGGTAACAGACATTAACCTGAAAGTGTTGACAGGCATGATTGAAGACATTAGTAAGCAAGGAAGGAAGGAACTGACAGATGCACTGATGGAATTCATCAGGAGCACAAAAAGATTTTGAATTGCATTGTAATATATGTATCATGAGTTTTTCACATAGTGAAATGTACAAGTGACTTATTTAAGTACCAAGTGGCTATAGGCAGCGATAAAATGCCTTATAGATATACAACAACAACAACAACGAAAACCCATGATATGTGTGAAGCAAAATGATTTATTCAGGACCAAAAAAGAATATCAGGCAAAAAAGACATTATTTTCATGACAAAAAAATTTGAAGAACACAGTACTGTGTGTTTGTCAGGTTCCAATTTTGTGCCGCCTTGGTTGACTGTCTTGCAGGCATTTACCCAATTTTCAAATCATACCGGATCAGCTGGAAATAGGTGAAATGTCACTTTCAGTGGATTCATCATGTTGTGATTCGTACATCCAACCGAACAACAACTTTAAGACATCTTTTTTAAAAACGTTTTCTTTGTGAAACCAACAAAACAAGCGTGTTAACACAGTGCAATTTGTAATGTCTTCCCTCCTCTGCGGTGAATGCCAAGTCCGCAGAAGAGTTCAGAGCCCGCACAGTGTAAGATTGGGTCTCAGAGGTATGCGTTTTAGGATACCTCTGTTATGCAGATTGTAAATAGTTTTAAGGACGCATCCAGTGCCTCTCTTTTTTTTTTTTTTTTTTTTTTTCTTTCTTTCAGCTAAATTCTAAATTTAGCCACCCAATCAACTGAGGTAATGGCCAGATATGACCGACTCAGTATAAGAAGATAGATAGATAGATAGTATGCAACAAAGCGCACCAAGGTCAGTGGACTGCTTTTGTTGTCACCATATGAATGTGTATGGTGTATGAATGTCATTTGACGTGTCACCAGTAACAATTCTGATTCTGATAATGGTTGGTTGCTATGCGCGATGAACATCCGACGTTATCCGAATGAGCAAAGTGCCCGGATAACGAAAATCACGAATAGCTCACCCTTACTTTGGGAATGCGAGCAAAATTGCGGATGTTCAACTTTACAAACTGGGGAAGCCTTCCTTTAAAAGAAAAACTATTTTCTCTCACTAGTATACCAGGGGTCGCAGGTTCGACCTGGGCTTCTCCAGACTTTCAGATGAGTCTTTAAACCGAGGTCCCATCTCCGTATGACCTTAGCTGTTGGTGGGACGTTCAACTGAAACTCTCACTCTCAGAATTCTGACAGCCTACAGGAAGTGTTTGTATCAACAAACCTCGTCTTGGGTGGCCACTTCCATGGGGCGCCATGGGTCTGCTAGCTGGGCCAGCGGCATATTTGGACTGTACAGCGGAATTTTGATTCAATGATTTTAAAGTAAAGTGATTCTAAGGGCTAAAGTTGCCCAAAGTCGTCACAGACCAAACTTTCGTCTCCACCAAGATGGCGAGAATCCTAAGGCCAAACCGAGGCTGGATGGTCAACTTCCGGTATTTCCAATATCCGCGGGAAATACGAAAGGGGTGATCCGGAGGTAGGTTGTTGTTGTTGTTGTTTGAAGGTGTCCCGCATTTACAGGCTCAGCAGCCAACTCAGCTGGCAATTTTCTTTGGGCAATAACCACTTTAAAATTACATTACATAAAAGTTCAGCGCAATAGTCATAGTAGCCATATTTGCATTACATAAAAGTTCAGCGCAATATCAGAATCTATCTATCTATCTATCTATCTATCTATCTATCTATCTATCTATCTATCTATCTATCTATCTATCTATCTATCTATCTATCTATCTATCTATCTATCTATCTATCTATCCGGCCGTCCGTCCGTCCGGCCGTCCGTCCGTCTGTCCATCTATCTATCTATCTATCTATCTATCTATCTATCTATCTATCTATCTATCTATCTATCTATCTATCTATCTATCTATCTATCTATCTATCTATCTATCTATCTCATACTGAGTCGGTCATATTTGGCCATTACCTCGGTTGGGTGGGTGGCTAAATTTAGAATTTAGCACACCAAAAAATCATCTCTTGATGAGTCCTTAAAACCATTTACAATCCAAACACAGAGGTATCCTAAAACGCATACCTCTGAGTCTCAGTCTTATACTGTGCGGGCTTTGAACTCCTTTGCAGTCTTGACATTCACCGCAGAAGATGGAAGACTATTCCACTGAGGAATAGTTCTAGGGGAGAAAGAGTTTTTAGGGCATCACTTTAGGACTGGTACCTACGGTACTGTGAGTTATTTGCTCTTGATGACCTTGTCCGGGTTGACACGGTTGCAGGGGTCAAATACCTATACTTGTTAATTGATACTGTACCATAATGTATCTTTTAGAAGAAGATTAAGGAGGACTGCTCACGTCGGGTTTCCAGGGATGGCCACTCTAGCTCATCAAGCATGTCACCGACGCTACTTCTATTTCGCCATCGCCTGCAGGTCCATCGAGCAGCTGTTCTCTGCACCTTCTCCACCTGCTGAATCTGAGTTTTAACATGTGGATGCCAAATGGGTGATGCATATAAAGATAAAGATCAGATAAAGAAGCTTTATTTAACGTTGCAAATCCGAAACAAATAACATAAGCTCTGCAGAGCTTTTATTGCTACAAACAAAGTATCCTGTATCAAATACTTACCTGCCTTCATTTATCTTCCTAGGAGTACCCTTGATAATGCGAGCGTCAGCCAAGGGAGCGCCTAGTACCATTTTTCACGCCTTTGGTATGGCGCGGCCGGGGATCGAACCCGCGACCTCCCCTTCCCGAAGCGGACGCTCTACCACTGAGCTATCGGGGCCGGTATTCAAGCTGAGGGCGAACCAATGTTTTATATGCAACATCCTTTGTCTGCCGAGGTGCAAAAGCCAAATTACGTCTAAGGAATCCCAAGGTCCTAGTTGCTTTAGATGTTATTTCAGAGATATGTTGACCCCAATCGAGATCGTCAGTGATGATCATCCCAAGATATTTGGCGGAATGAACTTGCTCCAAAGTTTGCTGGTGTAGTGTGTAATCATACTTAATTTGCTTGACCTGAAGGTGTCGTGACACCCTCATTGAATGGCATTTGGCTACATTGAACTTTATCTGCCAATCTGCTTCCCACTGTGCAAGTTGATCCAGGTCATCTTGTAAAATAAGACAGTCAGAAGGAGAATATATGTCCCTATACAGGACACAATAATCAGCAAACAAACGGACAGATGACCTGATTTTATAAGGGAGATCATTGATGAATACTAAAAAGAGGACCGGTCCAAGGACCGAACCTTGTTGGACACCAGATAGAGCAGGGACTGGACCAGACGCTTGGCCATCAAGTACAACTTGTTGAGGGCGCCGGAGAGCCATGGGCTAATCCAATTGTGTCTGGATCCTCTTATCCCATAGCAGCCCAATTTGTACAATAGCCTTCTGTGACGTACCTTGTCAGAGGCCTTGGCGAAATCCATGATGATCGAGTCAGTCTGTTTGTGGCCACGATTTGTGGCCCCATCCAGATTATTCACAATGTCATGGAAGAATTGAACTTGTTGTGTTTCGCAAGACCTTTGTTGACAGTCACCAAGAATGCTCTCAACGGCTAAGTGCTTGTTAATGCTGCTGACTAATATATGCTCCAGGGTCTTGCAACAGATGCATGTTAGCGACACTGGTCTATAATTTGCTGAATCAGAATCAGAATTGTTACTGGTGACACGTTTTTTTTTCTTTTCTCCTATTACTGCTACTCGCTCACATCTGAGCATTTCGAGCAGGATTTCCCGGGTGGTAACCAGTACTTTCTGGGTTTTTTTATTTAAGCAATGTGGACGAAGTGCCTTGCTCAAGGCCACAACATTTTGGTCAGCGTGAGGCTCGAACCCGCAACCTTACCTGCCTTCATTTATCTTGCTAGGACTACCCCTGATAATGTGAGCGTCAGCCAAGGGAGCTCCTAGTACTATTTTTACGCCTATGGTATGGCGCGGCCGGGGATCGAACCCGCGACCTCCCATTCCCGAAGCAGACGCTCTACCACTGAGCTATCGGGGCCGGTATATACTAATGAAGATGGCCAGAAAAGGCGACATCACAGAAAGCATAATACCAATGGCACCAACAGGAAGGGCAAACCAAAAGTTTTGATATACGAGTACAGTGAGAATGCAACGGAAAGGAAAAGTACTCAGCTGCCCCTTCTCCAACGAGGAAAAGGTGTTTTATCAGCCGTTGGGAATCAATTGCTGAGGCTCAAAGTCACTACAGTTTCTGTGCCAGTATAATTAGTTTTACTGGCATGACGTTGCATTGACGTTGGTACGGCGTTGCATAGACGTCATGTGCCCGCTGGGAATAACTAATCTTTCTTATGGGTGGCACGGATCCAATCTACATATATATTGTTCCTTGTTAGCGTCGTTCAAACGCGAAACACGACCTACGTTTTATAACAAAAATAAGAAAACTAATGTAATCCCTGTAAACCCAACTTCATTGCAGTTACATGTAACATACTGATATCCAGTTACTGAAAACCACTACTCGAAATAATAGTAACAAGTATCTGCGCGGAAATAAATTTGATTGCTCAGGCAGACTAGAGTGGTTGTTAAATGCTCGTATCTAAGTTAATGAGGGCGCCTAGGCATGGTATAGTGTGTTGCACGTAAGTGTACACGTTAGGCCACAGTCACATGTAGAGAACGGCATTTTGTACGGGTCGAGGTCATCGGATGCGGGGATCGATGAGTTCGTCCCAGGAACTTGGTGGTTCTACAAGCAGCACTTCTGCATTGCCAAGCCGGTATGAGATGCTGAGGGCTTGTACCAACATCTGGATCATTGCACACTCATCCTGCCTGCTGGTTGGGAATAGGACTTGGAGCTGTGAATTGTATCGATTTCTGATCATTGCCTCCATTTCTGTTTTGCGAGAAGTCTTCTTCCTGGACCACTAGCCGCTTGTTTCTGTATGGAAACTTGCAAAGGCATGCTTCATTTGCAGCCTAAGTCCGATGCCCAAAATCGCGCGGCTCCAAAAGAGAGCACCGTTGGCCTACTTCTGCTCTCGAGCACAGTAGAGAAATCGCGATCTGCAACCGATTTGTCACTGATTACTCTACATTTGTGTCTCAATTTAGACTGGCATTCAAAATTTCTAAAACTGGAAGTGCTTCACTTTACTCGGTAGGGCACAGGCAGTCCAACGCGATTAACTCTTGTTGGACAGACTGCCGCGATTCGCAGCCTAGAAGCACATAACTTACGTCTCGCTATAGAGCCACGGAGTTATGTCCGCTCGACCCTGGCAGACGTTAAATGCCTTAGCTTGAACGAACGAACGTAGCAGTGCCATCATCATTATTATTCTCTGTTCAGCTCTTGAGCAGCTAGTCCATATCGATTTCACAACATGTCTGGATTTATGAAAGAGTACTTCCAGAGCCACTTGTGGCTTTCTTGAAGTCACGCCGACTTCATGGGATTCCTGAGGTGACCACGGGCCTTCAGCACCAGTGTTGTCGTTTGACGTTATGATCTGCGCAGTCCAGCCCCCAGCCAGAACCAAGAAGGCAGCTCCAAGACTACGTCAAGCAGCACCTCCAGCAGTCTAATTCCAGATTTCTGGCCTGGCCGAGGCAACATTTTCAGAAACTGAATGCAGATACAGATTGACAAGAACTTACCAGTGAGATTGTCTAATGCTTGATTTCTTTATAAATAGCCCCACCGAGGCAATTTTCCAATAACTGAATGTACATGTTTTCTGTGCCAGACTAGCTAGTTTCGGCCAATTAGGCCTCATCAGTGACCAATTAGGTCTCATCATAATGCCTGATTTCTTCACAAGAAGCCTGGCGAAGGCAACGGTAGGATTATTCGCCTCACGCTTTTCAAAGAAAAAGTGGGACTATTGCAATTGTATTCGTCGTCCGTTCGTCCGTCCGTACGTCTGTCTTTCCGTCCGTCTTACCGGATAATCCTCCTAGATAGAAACTTGAAACTTTGGGAACTCATAGATCTTTGGTTTGGGGAGTGCATGGCACTTTCGGTATTTCGATCACACCCCTAGGGTTGGACCTAGGGGTTGGGGCCCGCGGGGTTCAAAAATCAAAATTTCCAGAACATGGGTGTGTAACATATCAAAGCGAACGGCATGATGAGTAGATTATGTAGTGGCGTGGGGATATGCGATGTGGTGCAATGGACTGCGCGATTCTAGTTTTGTTAAGTTTTGGCATGCAGAGAGATTGACAAGACCAAGCAAATGAGTTTGTCTAAAGGCTGATATCTTTATAATTCGCCTCGCCGAGGCAAAAATTTCACTAACTGACATAGACGTCAAAACTTTCAACACGCAAGAAATATTTTGATAAGATTTTGCAGGTAGATATATATTGACAAGATCTAATTAATTATATTGTTTAATGCGATTTTTTTTTTATATTGATAGCCTCTCCGGGGTAAAATGATAACAAACTGATTTTAGACATATTATCCGCAAGGTATAATTTAAAAAAAAATGGCATGAAGATGTATATTGGCATGACCAAAGTTACCTAACCAATTTGTATAATGCAATATTTTTTTATATAAATAGCCTCGCCGAGGCAAATTTTTCACCAGCTGATGATGGACATATAATTTTCAAACCGCTAGGAATATTTTGATAATTTCCCCCGGCATGAGAAGAATGTTGAGCTGCATGTAGTTTTCGTCCTGTGTCTGTTTTTCTTCCATCTGTTTGTCCTTCTGTCTGTCTTTGTCCAAGAAATGATTGTTAACTGGTTTCTATAGAATTATTGCGATATAGTCACTTGCATTTTTTTCCGTCTTACATTCTATCAATTTAACGCTTATTTCATGAGAACAAATAGCTTTTTTAGTGGCTGTCACACAAAAAAGTGACACATAGCGATCTGTCCTGTTTACGAAAAGTCACATATTGACTGATTGGTGACAACGCGTGGACGTCCGCCAACACTTAACTTCAAAGTTTTGCTTTGATTCTAATATCTTGCTAATAACTTGTCTAATACATTTTTATTTGGTATATCGTGTTTCTTTGGCATTGCCTTAAACATGAGTCGGTCACACTCCTGAGTCAAGTGCCCGGGATTGGCTAGCGCCAGTAATTAGAATATATAGCGATATTGTTAATTTTCAAGATTTATTTTTTTTCCTCGAACTTTGCAGTGTGAACTTATAATGCTTAACGGGTATTACTTTTAAATAGACACGTATAGAGAATTGTTCCAGTTATGTGGCTGCTGCTGCTGCTGCTGACAGAAGGTCATGGTCGCATAAATTGAATGGTCAATGTATAGTTTTGGCATGCATCGTGTTGATTGGGGTTTGGTATGATATATTATAATTAACAGCAGATAATGTATAGTTACAGTCAGGTGGCGGCTGCTCCAGCTGACACAGAAGGTAAAGGTAACAGTGACAGAACTTTGCGTAATATCCATGTTACTTGTTTATGTAAAACATTTGATCTCTATCTTTTATGTTATTGGAAGTTGATATGTGGTATTACTTGACAGCTGACAAAGTACAGTAACACTGATTTGTCGTCTGCTTCCAAGATCGCACACTTTGAACTTTGTTTGAGATAGTCATGTTAAAGTTTTTGTATTGTTGTGGTTTTCAATCTAGTTCTACGATTAGGGTTGATATGTAGACACTTTTATGGGTGCAGAAAAGATATTGCTGTCAGCAGATCAAGGTCAAAAACTTACTATTTAGAAATTGAGATCAAGGTCTTAAACTTAAAAATTGTGCTTTGCAATACATGGTTGCATCTGCCGGTGGTATACATGACCCCATGGACACTTTCTCTATTTTCTCCCCTTGCCTTTCGCTGGCAAGACGTATGGCAGCTATTGGTGTAGTTGCCAATTATACCACTGATTTGTTTTGAGGTCTCAGCTTAAACGATGTTTAAAAACAGGAAATGCAAATTATACCACTTTAGAAATTCTCATCTTAGTTTTAAGTATGACTGCTATTGAAAAATAAAAGCGATTCACCAAATGACAGTGGTATTTGATCATTCTTAATTTTAAGGTTCCAAAGCGACTAGTTAAGGATTGGTCATGTTTGCAAAAGACAAACATAATGTACGTTTATTATTATTATGTTTATTAGTATTATTATTACTATTGTGATAATGCTCTGTTCATTCTGTTGACTAGACAGCAGCAGACCTTTCCTTTGGATTCTTTTTAAAGAAGCCAACTTGTTTTTACTTCATTTATTTTGAAACATTATTAACCGTTCCTTTATTTATAAGCGTGCTTGTTGTAGGGTGTATTTCACGAAGTAAATCAATCAAGTGTGCTTGTTGTAGGGTGGTCTCTATGAAAGTGATATGTCATTTTTTTTTCTTCATTTATTTTGGAACATTATTAACCGTTCCTTTATAAGTGGTGGGTGAAGAGAAAGACAGTATTAAACCATTGCAGAACTTGTCTCGATCGTGCCTCAAACTCAGACAGAAAGAGACCTCATATCCTAAAACATGGACAATTTTACAAAACATGACATTGTTCATCTCTGAAATCAAATTGCGTGTCAAACGAGTAATTTAAAAGCTAAACATGGTTCTGTCTTTTCTGACAAATTTTCCACCAGCATAAAACTTGTGCGAGAGAGCAGCTCGCCACATTCAGCCTTGGCTGTTCATAAATGCCGATATATTTTTTGAACCATTACAGTTAGATGCGCACAGACGTTGGGGTTTCGCTCCTCGTCGGGTCCGTGAATATGTTTCTACGTATATTGTCCTCCTTCCAATGGTTTAAGACGGACAGCTAACGCTGAAACAGTTTCCGTAAAAGTCTTACCAGGAAAATCGTGCTCATTTAGAGCGACAACGTCGATGCAACGTCAAGACGTGGCATCGGCTTCATGGGCATGACATTGGCCATTTTCACAAAGGCGACCTACACTGACTCAGGCGAGCCTGCGAGTACGCGCAGCCTTACCAGAGCATTTGCTGCTCTCGAATATGTAGAAGAGAAGATGCGTTTTAGTTGGCTACGCACATGCATTTGACAAAATGTATGATTATAAGGGAGGCAATACAGAGGAAATGATTACTTTTTAAGCCCCAAAACCTGGCAATTGAGCGAAAAAGAATGTGAAAAATATTGTTCTGTTTTTTTTTTAACCAGTTGGTTTAAACAATATTTTATTTCTAGCAAATATCGTGTACAATTAAATACATTGGAACTGACAAATAGGATTTGACAGTAAGCCTGAGGCTTATATATATCATCTCCTAGAACAAACTAATTTACATTACATTTGAGTGGTATGACTGAAAATATTGAGTAAATGGTAGTGATTGAGGTAGACAGGCAGGCAGACAGATAGCCAGACATACTGTCTGACTGACTGACGGACTGGCTGACTAACAAACGAATGGATAGGCAATTAGACAGATAAACTAACATACAGACAATCAAATAAAACCAAAGAGTAAACCGACGGGCGGGTGATGTCGACGCCATGGCGTCGAGTTAACGTTGATTCGAGTCATGCCGTCGACACCCACTCAACCCACTTCAGTGTCACGTGACTGTGTAGAGAGAGAGAGAGAGAAAGAAAGAGCTAGAGAGAGAGAGAGAGAGAGAGAGAGAGAGAGAGAGAGAGAGAGAGAGAGAGAGGGCTGTTCCACTGATCCCTGCATCCAAGATATTGTAGAGTTGAGCTGATAAGCTGTTAATGTTAAGTCATTAATGTTAGGGCTGGACAGGTTGAATAACTCTACCAGATTTTACTATATAATCTTGCACTTGCAAAACGAGTGTTTCATTCTCGTGTACTGGAAGGGTGATCTTCCCATACAACAGGTTGTTCAATGAGTAAGTATGGAAATCTCTTGGCAGGTATCTCTCCCTTGCTACTCTATAGTTCGGACAGGAGAAGAAACAAGAGCACCGCATGCGGGTGCCAACGCTCGTCTGCAGTTTCTTTTAGAAAACCAAAGTTCTAAGTCAAACAAGAGCAATCAAATTGCAAGATGGAGTTATAAAACTTGTAGGGAATGTAGCTCTTGTGATGGTGAGTATGTGTATGAAGTTTCATGAAGGTAGGCTAAATACTTTTGGAAATATGGTCAAGGTTAAGGTTTTCGGTTAAGGACGACACCAGACGACAACGAAGACGCCGGAGTGATGACAATAGCTCGAAAGTTTTTTTTCAAAAAACAGACGAGCTAAAAATGATAAGCGCTTTCAAATTCACCACAGCTGCAAGAGGGACTAGGGACAATATGCTTTCTATAAAGATCTGAGTTGAGTGAACTACAGCCCATTCTCATCCTAGCCTGAAGGATTTGCCCCATGCGTGTGCCTGCATTAAAGTATTTTGGGGGTTGCATAATGTTTCTGTTCAGAGAGTGCTTGAATGATGCTACAGAAGGTTTTCGTTTGGTAATGAGTTCCATGCTCGTATTGTTGAAGGAAAGAATGATTGAAGAAAAAGATTTTTATTAGCTCTGAGGTTTTGAATATCTTCGGAGTTACGTAAGTTATACCTTGTTGTAGCTTGTACAGTGGGTGGTACGAGGTCCGAGAGGTAATCTGGAGTGAGACCGTGTAGTATTTTGTAAAAAGCAACTAGTTTATGCTTATTACGGCGACTCTGCAAAGTTTTGTTGCGCCACTTATAATTCGTGCGGCTTCGACGTGAATTGTATCAAGATATGTTTTAGTTTCTGTGGAGCAGTTGTCTCAAACGATGTCGCTATATTCGAGGAGGGGTCGGACGAAGCTAATGTACATCTTTTCCAGAGATTTTCTGCTTAATCTGAATTTAAGAGCTCTTAATAAGTTGAGACGTACCCGTGCTTTTTTCAGAAATATAAGTCACGTGGTCGGTCCAGTTGCATTTGTCAGAGAATGTAAGGCCCAGATGTTTGTGTGTAGATGTTTCTTGTATCCTAGTGTTGTTCAAAAACAATGGTGGGTGGTGAACGGTATTTAGTTTCCTAGATAGGGCCATTGCCTTCGTCTTCTTTGCGTGAAATTCCACAAGCCAATCTTCCGCCCAGTTTGAAATAGTTTGGAGATCACCATTTAGCTGCCTGGCTACTATGTCGGGACTTTCAACAATAATGTACAAGCTTGTGTCGTCTGCAAAGAGACGTATGGAGCAACCAATATTCTTGACGATGTCATTGATATATAGTAGGAATAAGAGTGGGCCTAATATGGACCCTTGAGGGACTCCAGCTTCGACTACGGCCCAATCTGAAGATTTGCCATTGATGACTACACGTTGCCTGCGATCAGATATATAACTATTAAACCATTTCAAAACCTTTTCAGAACTGCCAATGCCACGGAGTTTGTGAAGTAGTCCTTTGTGCCAGACTCTGTCAAAGGCTTTCGTGATGTCACAAAAGACAACTCGTACTTCTTTGCCGCTGTCCACTGCCTCACAAAAAGTGTGATAAGTGTGGAGTGGTTGGTAAGTGGTGGAGTCGCCATGCCTAAAGCCTGACTGGAAAGGAGTTATCATCTGATTAGATACGACATAGTTGTAGAGGATTTTGTGCACACAGCGTTCCATCGTTTTTCCTACGGGGCTCAATAGGGATATTGATCTATAGTTGGCCGGCAGAGACCTGTCATCTTTTTTGTGGATAGGAGAAACATTTGCAATTTTCCACACAGGCGGAAAGTATCCCTGTACAAGAGAACGGTGAAAACAATGGAATAAGGGCGTGCTAGGTAATCTGCACCTTCCCTTAAGAGTCTTGGGCTAATAAGATCAGGGCCGCACGCTTTACTAACATCCAGGTGCTTAAGGACATCAAGAACGTCCTGTGTGGTTATAGTAATTGATTCCAGGGTTGACGGAGATGTCTCAAGATTAGGCAGAGGTTTGTTGATGTCATTAACCTTAGTCTTCAAAGAGAAATATGCGCTTAACATCTGTGCTTTCTTGTCATCTGTTTCAGCCACTTCGTTATTCATTAGAAGAGCCGGAATGCTGTCTGAGGAGCGTGTAAGTTTTAACAATTGTTTGGAAGTTTTCCAAAATACTTTAGGGTCGCAATTTTCAGACGACAGCAGTTGATCGAGTTTATCAAAATATTGTTTCTTTGATATCCGTATGGCAGTGATAGTTTGGTTTCTAAGAAGTTTATATTTAGTCCAAAAGTAGTCGTTGTTAGTTTTTTTTTTAAATTGCCTATAAGTGCGTTTGCGTTTCCGTATTAAATTTTTTATATGACATGTAATCCATGGGTGGTCGTTTGGCTTGATTGTGACTATTTTGTTTGGAATAGATTGTTTTGCAGCGTCAAATATAATGTCGGTGATGCTCTGTATGTCGCAGTCAATATTTTCATTAGATTAAACTTTTTCTGAAATGTTTGATTCAAAAAGAATTGTTCTGTATTTGTCGTAATCGGCTAATTTATAGTTCCATACCTGTCTTCTAAATGAGTGTGCATGTAGACGTGTAAATTTCAGCGAGACTGTTACCGGACAATGATATCTGGTATAATCAGCCATGAAAGGATCTACTACGCCGCTTGTCAAAATATTACTTGTATTGCGTACTAAGATAATATCAATGAGTGATGATGAGTTTTCTGTAAAGTGTGTAGGTTCAGTTATAAGCTGGGAAAGATTGTATTCTAACATGAGTTCTCTAATCCTATTATTGCCATTTTTAGACATATCGACATCTGAATCGCCTGTAATAATTATGTCTGCAATGTTAGTGCTACACGCTCTATCGACACTTTCTTTAATAACTTCAAAGTAGTCGTGACCGCTGTTAGGTGGTCTGCAAAAGCCACCTACTAATTCCTTTTTCGATTTCAACTTAAGTTCCACCAAACAGATTCCATGCCTAGCAGTTCTAGGTCGCTCCTACGCTTGCATGACAATGTTTCACGGATGTAAACTACCACTCCTCTGCCAAGAGGAATCATGTCTGTCGGCTCTAAAAGGGGACATAAAGTGCTCGATGAGTATTGTGTGGTTTGCAATAATACGATTTAGCCAGTTTTCGGAAAAGACGAGAACGTCATATGCATCAGCTTCGCTGCGGATTATGTCCAGCTTTGGTACAAGACTTTGGACGTTTGCATGCATAATACTCAAGTGGTTATGCAATAATTCGAGAGACGTTGCTGTTAGGTCGCAACTAGAAGTACTACCTGCTTCGACAGAGTCTGGTCCTGGGTTCGTCTCTATGTCTCCACACATTAGTTATAACGAGATTAACAATTTGGACAGATTAGCAACTGTAAGGCAAAGTAACAATTTACGGCAAAAATAGATATTTCTTATAGGTACTTGGAAGAGGATACACACAAAGGGGGACCGAATATTTCTGTACAGCTCGTTGTTTCGCTAAATAGCTAGCGTCATGCTAAAGGCGAGTTCGTTCTTGGTATTTTGGGTGCATAACAGTACAAGTATCATGTTAAAAAGAAGCAGGTGAAAATTCTTATGTGATATATGTTTCTTATAACCTAGCCCTAACGATATAGACACACTAACCATGCCACCAAGTCCGTCTGATCTCAGTTTGCTTACCATCAGATACTACTTAATAAGAACTGTAGAAATATCAAGACGAGCCTTGATAGTTGGTCTAGTGTGTCTTGTATGAGACGTCTAGCTATGTAGTAATGCAGCTGCTGTAAGAATCCAGATGCAGGGAGGTCAGTCTAGGAGGAAAGCTGAGAAAAGTATAAACAGGGAAATGGCATAGTCGTGAAAAGAAGAGAAAGAAATGAAACAAAGATAATAGTAAACATCAACAAAATGTAAGCAACAGTGGTGATGGACAGTTCCTTACGTATTATCTCGAGTGCATAAGTAGTGTTGACTAAATAGCAATAAATAAATTTGGAAGGGAAGCAGACACCGGTTCCCTGTCAAATGTCTTTGCAGGTATACAGTTACTGAAATATTCAGAGCCAATAATTTGCACCTTGTTTACTGTAAGTGTAGACAAGCATATAGTCAGATTCTGCGTATGAACATGTAATCAGTTACTACGTATGAACATTGACGTACGCAGAAATATTGTGACTTTCGCGCGTATGTATGTATGTATGTATGTATGTATGTATGTATGTATGTATGTATGTATGTATATATGTTTGTATGTATATATGTTTGTATGTATGTTATACATATTTTCTATGGATGAGTCGATGGATGGATGGATTAGTGGATGGATGGATGGATGCATGCATGCCTGCTTGTATGTTTGTAAGTATTATGTATGTATGTACGTATGGCCCCACGCACGCACGCACGCACGCACGCACGCAAGTACATGTACGTACGTACATGTACGTACGTACGCACGTACGTACGAATGTGTATGTATCAGTAATATACATAAAAGGCAGGATACAAACATGGTGGACAAGATAAATCATAAATGAGTCCGGTCACAGGAACTTCTGTCTTGGGGTTTCCGACCAGGCAAGAGAAGACGCAGCCCGCCCATTCACTAAGCCCCCAAGAGTCATTAAGTCCCTAGAAGTCGTTCTGTAGATATAGCAAACAACGAGGGAGCCGACCAGACTGCGCGAATGCGCAAGCTGATCCGCGCTCTCGCAATTTGCTATGCTATAAGCGGGTAATTTCAACATACGTGTGGTCTACATAGTGGGATCATTGGTGAGAGAACGCATGCAAACATTAAATTACCTATTGAGTAGCAGGTTTCCCCCCTTGTCATTTTTTTTTGCTTTGGTTTAATAGCCCTTTCGATATTAGTTTACTCATATCGGACCAATATCGATGTGACCCGGACCGAACCGTATGAAACAAAATGTACGCATAGCTTGGATCCACTTAATTACAGTGATGTTTGTAGTACAAAGTAGGTGTTTACTTCATAAATAAGCCCTTCGCAAGAAAACCTGTCGCCAAGGTGTTCGAACAGGAGGACAAAACACTCTTAGCAGCACTGAAGCCCACCGGTGACATAAACTCCCAAGTGGCCAAACTATACATATATATATAGCGAGTAACAAGGACGCCGGTCGCACTGCGCGTATGCACAAGATGATCGGCGCTCTTGTTCTTCGCACGTACTATAGGCGGGTGTTCTCACGAAGAGATTCAACAAAGTCACACAGGCAAATCGGTTAACATTCGATCCCGTTGGTACAAAAGTTTTAGCGCAAAACAAAGCAAAACGTGAGTTTTTGCAACATCGAGATGTCTTTCACATTTTCGAAACATTACGAAATTAAGGCTTGTTGATCATACACAGTAAACAAAGTTCCACTCAGCAGTCCGAGCTATCAAGCTATGTCAGCCTATATCTGACGTGCACAGCCGGAAAATAGCTTTAGACTAATTTCCACCGTTTCGAGTCTTCCAAATCCGTCCGCACCCCTGTCCATGACAGCAGGCACAGCCCCCCCCCCCCACCGAGTCGGACCGCTGAGTCAGACCCCTTGTCACTATTGGACGGTCAATAAACTTGAATCAATACTTTCACTGATGATCAAATGAAACCGGGTACCACTGCCTAACACTTGGAAACAGTGTCACGCTTAAGAAAATCGAAATATACTTAACAACAATAGATATAGCATATTGATCATGTGTCGCTGAGTGTTGAAATAACACAACGCCGAAGCAACGTCGGTTCAACGTCGATTTGGCGTCATGACGTCAAATCAACACAGAACTCGACGTCGCTTCAGTGCCCCGTGTCAGCCAGGATTGTTCACTGTGCATCACACGAACACGCCTATACAAACACACCGTAACCCTTATCGCCGAAAAAATGAAAACCCTAAGATGAACAATTGTGATATCTCTCCTATCCCTGCCAAAAAAAAAACAACAGATTAACAGACTTTTTAACCAGTTGATAACTTTACTTGAAAATAAATTTGTAAAACAGCACAAATGATTGCTTGCAGGTAAACTTCAACCAAATGGGGACGCCGGCGACGCATCCGCAACTATAATTGACATTTATGTCTTTGGCGCAAAAGATTAAGCCTTTTACTGTGCGCTGACCTTCTCGGCTTACCTGTACAGAATCTCTTGTTGGAAATAGCAGGCGCTTTAATGGAAAACAATTTTTAAACAAATATTACTTATTTATTTTTCAATTTGACAAACAGGTTCGGTTTTGAACTAATTGTTCATTTATATTCCTTCAAAAATATATCAAACAAGTGGAACTTTTATTTAATGAGCTGCCGGCATGTTGATTTTCAAATGCACAACCCGTAATCCTTACATGAAGCATACAAAACAGTGGAAAAATTAACGACAGTACCCTGCTTAAACGGCTAAAATCTGCACTTTCTGTTAATATTGCAAAAAAGCGTCTGTATCAAACGCAATATGGTTACAATATTGTACATTATGATAGCAATTATAGTATTTCAAAATAATATTTAATAACGGCATTTTGCGATTAAATTTGGAGCGTATTCAGAAACAAGCTTTATCGTCTACAGACGCGTGTAATCACAAAGCGGGTCATTTTCAATCGACTGTGAAAAATCAACACATTTTCGTCTAGGCATCTCCTTGGAATGTTAATCAATCTAAGAATGCGATGTCTGATCTGTGTCTTATTTATTCATTTATTCACGTAATGATTGATTTTCATGACCTTAATAGATTTTTGCACATTCTTTATACTTACTACGCAAAGTTAAATGAAATTGCTAGTAATAAGAATTATGATTACATTTGTTTGTTTTGTATGTTTGTATGATTACAATTGAAAGAAAGAAAGAAAGAAAGAAAGAAAGAAAGAAACCCATGTGAATTCGTCACGATATTTCTAAAAAGTTAAACATTAGTTTTGTTAGAATATATATCTTATTCCAATTACTCAGATACAGGCTAATCTGACGTTTCGTTGTTCGCACATTGTTTTGCTGGAAGACCACAGGAATTTTTATATTATTTTATTTTTCTTTCTTTTTGTAACATGCGTTAGATTATTTAAATGCTATTGTGAATTCAGTCTGGTACGTAAAGATACCATTAATGCCTATGTTTATTGTTTTGTATTCATTATTATTATCTTGATTGTAATGATCACCTGATTAAAAACTGCTTTATATAGAGAAAACTGGGCTTGACTGTGGTATTCGTTTTCTTTTCCATTTCTTCTCCAAAACATAGGTTGTGGGTACTCGTTAGAGCCACCTCAATGAGGCGGTTCTAACGAGAATATAAAACCTATATTTTAAGCATTGATGAGTTTACTTTGACAAATTAACTGGTTTTGAGATATAAAAAATGCAGTATGCCGCACGGATAACATAACATAATATAACATAACATAACATGATTTTATTTCGTAATATAAGGCCTCCGGCACAAAATACATATCAAGTAAACACACAATTTGGAGTTGCATTTTTGCAGTTAAACATAGATGCATTTCTACTATCAAAATAATAGTAATAAGTAAAGGTAGGCTCATCATCGAAAACCTTACATTTACAAACTGTTAGGGATACATAACTGTAATCTACTAATGGGTTCAATAGGCTAGATCATATTTCAGACTCGAGTAGATTTTCTCTGTGTGCAAATGCACTTACTAAAAATCTCGAAATCGCCATAACAGAATCTTTGTCAGTAGTCGACATAATGCGATAAAACATATCAACATTGATTATATTTGTTTTCCATTTATGTTTAAAATAAAGTGATCTTATGTCATTATAGAAAGGGCATACACAAGCAAAATGGAATTCATCCTCAATAGTATACACGTTTCTTTTAAGACACAGGGGACAAAACCTCATACTTCTTTCAATATTCTGATGTCTTTCCTTTTCAATCATGAGCTTATGGCTTGAGCAGCGGAAATTGGCGAACGTTCTAAAGTCAAATAGCTTTCCAAATCGAAAACAATTTTAAATTTACAATAGTGTACAGCCTTGGGCAAATCATTGATATCAGAATGCCAGTCTTGAAGGCAGCAATCCTTAAGTCGCTGTTTGAATACTTTTTCAAATTCATTGATATCCCCAATAGTATTTGCCTCCCATACATACCCAAAACCGTACTTATATAGTAATGCTATAACATGTATTTGTATTATCGTAATGTGCTTATTATTATTATCATTTTATTTTTATTATTTTATTTTTCTATTCATTTATGTATAATCTAATAATTATTAGAACATTTTCTTGTTTATTTATTTATTTATTTATTTATTTCAACTGTTAAACGATTTAAGATAAGGTGTGTACCCTTTTTCTGGTGTTCTGTCCATGATGCTGTGAAAAAGAATATGCATGTAAACCCAACTTTATACAAAGCAGTCGGGTAATCAGGAATCAGTATGATTTTACACAAAAACATAGGTAGAATGGAACCTATAAATTTGGCGGTTCTGTGCCCATATAGTTTTCAGCTCACTCAGGGGGGAAACATCACTGGTAAAGTGGTATTTAAGCCGGAGACAATTATCGCTTTTTATGACGCATGTAATGTGTATTGTATACCGGCTGCTGACCGTCAGGAAGCCTGAAGATTAATGGGCACGCGCACAAGGTGTATTGTATTACCTTTACGGAGAGATTAAAATTTATCGAATGACTTTATTCATAAGCAAAATAGGTTCTATTTATTTAGATAATGAGTATCTATTATTATTATTATTATTATCTTGGATCCAATATACATGTTTGTTTTGTTTCTTTGATTTGAGGTTTAACGTCCCCGTCAACACTGTATTGGTCATTTTGGAGACGTTGCTTCCAATTTTGTGGGACTTTTACTCAAACCCTGTCGCCCAAAACCAATAAGTTTTATAAGTATGGACGGTCCGACTCGCACCGCTTTGC
Organism: Lucinisca nassula; assembly: GCA_963580285.1. Taxonomy (NCBI): domain Eukaryota; kingdom Metazoa; phylum Mollusca; class Bivalvia; order Lucinida; family Lucinidae; genus Lucinisca; species Lucinisca nassula. Next base: position 175,111,070 of record OY757013.1, on the reverse strand, counting down.
CTGGGCAGGCTAAGATCCTCTAAGCGGGTTACCAGTACTCGTTTGCGGTCGGTTTCAGCTCTGCACGGAAGCAGCATGCAGCCAATCTATTTCTTCAAGCCCCGATGGGCGGGGCCATAAAATATACATGTATACTGGGTCCTAGTTACGAGAATACATCCGTTTGACACAGTACCCTCTTTCACATTTCCATGTATAGGTTGTGGGTTATTGCTAGAACCGTTGCTTTAAAATGTATTTTAATTGCAGACAAATAATTATTATCCCGGATTTGCTAGAACCGTTCTATAGAGTACCCACAACCTATGTCTTGTACAGAAGAAAAGGTTTGGGGTGATTGCTGGAAACGCGTCATTGACAACATGTGTCTTTAATTTGTCCCCGTTAACACTGTATAGGTCATTTTGGAGACGTTGCTTCCAATTTTGCGGGGACTTTTACCGACATTGAGGTGACATGACATCTCAAGCCCTACGACACCAATTACACTAATAGGGTTTATATGCATGAACGATCCATCTCGCATCACTTTTCCTGGGCATGCTTAGAACCTCTAAGCAGTTTACCAGTACTCATGTGCGTTTGGTTTCAGCTCTGCGTGGAAGCATCATGCAGCCCATCTGTTTCTTCAAGCCCCGATGGGCGGGGGCGGAACATATCTCTTTAAGCAGAAAATCGGTAGGGGTGATTGCTAGAATCGCCTTGTTGAGGCGAGTCTAACAAGTACCTACAACCTATTCGGCCCCCGCCCATCGGGGCTTGAAGAATATTTTTTTGGCTTCATGATTCTTCCACGCAGAGCTGAAACCTGCCCGCACACAAGTACTGGTAAAGTGGTGCGGGTCGGCCCGCCCATGCTTATTAACCCTAGTGGTTTCATTGGGCGACAGGGCTTGAGATGTCATTTCATCTCAATGTGGGGTAAAAGTCCCACAGAATTGGAAGCAGCGTCTCCAAAATGACCTTTACAGTGTTGACGGGAACGTTAAACCTCAAATCAAACAAACAAAGAAACGAAACCTACAACGTATGTCTTGAAACAATGTATATCCCTTTTAACCCCATTTTCTATATGTTAAGTGGGATTACAGACGTGTTCATATGCATATATGATTCGACAGTATTCTTCATGTGAACAGTCAAAGTCCAGATGAGACTATGTAGACATTTTGTTTTCTTTGAACTTTCCCTGTTCGCATGCTTTTAACCCTTGTCCTGCTGAATATTCATACATGCCACACCCACTACCGGTTATCAACCAATCAGATTACTTGATGCAAATTATTGCAACAAATTCACAATCTGAATGGCAAACAATGTAGATCCTGATCAGATGGCTTCGTCAGAAGCCATCTGATCTGGATCTTCATTGTTTGGAAAATAAGGCATATCCGGGATCAGCAGGACAAGGGTTAATAAACCGTCCGATTTAATGTAATTTATTGTTAGTTATTGTCGGTACTGATAAACTTACAATCAATGAAACCCTTCCTTTCCAGATTAAATATTTGATGTTTGAATATGCAATGGTATTTTGTTTGTTTTTGTTTGATTTGAGGTTTAACGTCCCCGTCAACACTGTAAAGGTCATTTTGGAGACGTTGCTTCCAATTTTGTGGGACTTTTACCCGACATTGAGATGAAATGACATCTCAAGCCCTGTCGCCCAATGAAACCAATAGGGGTTATTAGCATGGACGGACCGCCTCGCACCGCGGTTCCTGGACAGGCTTAGATCCTCTAAGCGGTTTACCAGTACTAGTGTGCTGGCCGGATTCAGCTCTGCGTGGAAGCATCGTGCAACCCATATATTTCTTCAAGCCCCTATGGGCGGGGGCGGATGCAATTGTATTATAAACAGTTAAAATGGTTACAGGTAAATAAAGAATAATTAAAACATAACGCTTTATCAGTCACAGTTAGTTTTAAACAGTGAAAGTAAGCATTGTCTCATTGAATGACGATTCTGACCATTATAATGGCCAGGAACCGCGGTGTGAGGCGGACCATCCATGCTAATAAAACCTATTGGTTTCATTGGGCGACAGGGCTTGAGATGTCATTTCATCTCAATGTCGGGTTAAAATCCCACAAAATTGGAAGCAACGTCTCCAAATGACCTTTACAGTGTTGACGTGGACTTTAAACCTCAAATCAAACAAAAACTGACCATTATAATAACTCACATCCGTGTGGTTACATTCTTTCACATCCAGAAAACGGTTACTTTTGCATTGAAATTAGGTCATATTTTCATTTCTTCTTTACACATAGGTTGTGGGTGCTTGTTAAGTTCTCACGAGTACCCAGTTGTGGGTACTTGTTAGAACCGCCTCATAGCGGTTCTAACGAGTACTCACAGCATATATTTTGGGCAAAAGTTTTATGTATGTAAAGTTGGATTGAGAGAGGTGCTCATTACATGAACTTGTTAACATTATGATGATAGCCAAGCCGATCTAAGTGCGTTTTAGAGGAGAAAGCCCAAACATGGACACTCAGACTGGAAACTCAGATCAGACGTCAAGTTCAGATCAGTGTCTTTATTGTCAACCCATTAAGATAGCATATCCGCGTGACATAGTGTTTTTTTTTTTTTCATATCTCCAAAATGGCAATTCATATCTCAACAAGAGGGCCATGATGGCCCTGGATCGCTCACCTGATCCATAGAGTAACAAGTGGGCCCCAGGGAGGGCCATTAATGACCCTAGGGTTATAATGTGCATACTGTTGTGGGAGGTCTAAAAAGGCAAAGCTTCATACCAAATATCAAAGACATGGGCATTGCAGTTTCAGAGAAGAAGATTTTTAAAGATTTCCCTATATAAGTCTTGTTAAATCGAAGGATCTCAGGGCGGGGGGATTTTTGGCCCCAGCATTATAATTTGAACAATCTTGATAGAGGTCCACTAGATGAAATTTCACAACAAATATCAAAGACCTAGGCCTAGTGGTTTCACAGAAGAAGATTTTTAAAGATTTTCCCAAAGTAAGTCTATGTAAAACCAAAGGATCCCGGAGCGGGGGCATTTTTGGCCCCAGGGCTATAATTTGAACAATCTTGGTAGAGGTCAACAAGATGAAGCTTCACACCAAATATCAAAGACCTGGGCCTTGCGGTTTCAGAGACGAAGAATTTTTTAAGATTTTCCATATATAAGCCTATGTAAAACCAAAGGGTCCCATGGCGGGGGCATTTTTGGCCCCAGCACTATAATTTGAACTAGACAAAAGTGCCCAGTGGGGCACGTATACCCCCGGCCAGTGCCGAACTACAAAGGGAAATAACTCTAAAAGGCCTGACCCCTTGGCCCTTATTTTCTTTCCCACAATACAAGTAGTCATACTGATCATGTGTGCAAAATTTCAAGTTTCTATGTGAAGCAGTTCCTGAGATATCTTTGACACAAAATAATTGTTTACGGACAGACAGACAGACGGAAAAGACAAAAACTATATACCCCCATGGCATACGCCGAGGGTATAACAATCTTGGTAGGGGTCCACTAGATGAAGCTTCATACCAAATATCAAAGATATTTGCCTTACAGTTTCAGAGAAGAAGATTTTTAAAGATTTTCCCTATATAAGCCCATGTAAAACCAAAGGGGCCCGGGGTGGGGGCATTTTTTGGCCCCAGCACTATAATTTGAACAATCTTGGTAGGGGTGCACTAGATGAAGCTTCATACCAAATAGCAAAGACCTGGGCCTTGGGGTTTCAGAGAAGAAGATTTTTAAAAATTTTCCCTATATTATCCTATGTAAAACCAAAGGGCCCTGGGGCGGGGGCATTTTGGGCCCCAGTACTGTAATTTGAACAATCTTGGTAGGGGTCCACTAGATGAAGCTTCATACCAAATATCAAAGACCTGGACCTTGTGGTTTCAGAGAAGAAGATTTTTTAAGTTTTCGGTGAAAAAATCCATTTTTGGCTCCTGTGACCTAGATGTGCAGCGGACCAGAACCATTTGAACAACTTTGAAAGGGGTCCACCTAAGGATCATTCCTGTGAAGTTTGGTCAGAATCCGATCAGTGGTTTAGGAGATGTTGTTTGAAGAAATTGTTTACGCACGGATGACAGACAAAAAGTGATCCTAATATAAAACACAAGAGGGCCATGATGGCCCTGGATCGCTCACCTGATCCATAGTGTAACAAGTGGGCCCCAGAGAGGGCCATTATTGGCCCCAGGGCTTTAATGTGCATATTGTTGAGGGAGGTCTTAAAGGTGAAGCTTCATACCAAACATCAACAAAGGCTATAATTTGAACAATCTTGGCAAAGGTCCACTAGATGAAGCTACACATCAAATATCAAAGACCTGTGCCTTGCGGTTTCAGAGAAGAAGATTTTTTTAAAAGATATTCCCTACATAAGCCTATTCAAAACCAAATGGCCCTGGGGCTATATAAATCTATGTAAAACCAAAGGGCCCCGGGGTGGGGGCATTTGTGACCCCAGGGCTATAATTTGAACAATCTTGTAGAGGTCCTTTAGATGAAGCTTCATACCAAATTTCAAAGTCCTGGGCCTTGTGGTTTCAGAGAAGAAGATTTTTAAAGATCATCCCTATATAAGCCTATGTAAAACCAAAGGGCCCCGGGGCGGGGGCATTTTAGGCCCATGGGCTATAATTTGAACAATCTTGGTAGAGGTCCATTAGATGAAGCTTCATACCAAATATCAAAGTCCTGGGCCTTGTGGTTTCAAAGAAGAAGATTTTTAAAGATTTTCCCTATATAAGCCTATGTAAAACCAAAGGGCCCTGGGGCGGGGACATTTTTGGCCTCAGCACTATAATTTGAATAATCTTGTTAGGGTCCTTTAGATGAAGCTTCATTCCAAATATAAAAGACCTAGGCCTTGTGGTTTCAGAGGAGAAGATTTTTAAAGATTTTCCCTATATAAGTCTACGTAAAACCAAAGGGCCGCGGGGCGGGGGCATTTTTTGCCCAAGGGCTATAATTTGAACAATCTTGGTAGAGGTCCATTAGATGAAGCTTCATTCTAAATATCAAAGTCCTGGGCCTTGTGGTTTCAGAGAAGAAGATTTTTAAAGATTTTGCCTATATAAGCCAATGTAAAACCAAAGGGCCCAGGGCAGGGACATTTTTGGCCTCAGCACTATAATTTGAATAATCTTGTTAGGGGTCCTTTAGATGAAGCTTCATACCAAATATAAAAGACCTAGGCCTTGTGGTTTCAGAGAAGAAGATTTTTAAAGATTTTCCCTATATAAGTCTTCGTAAAACCGAAGGGCCCCGGGGCGGGGGCATTTTTGGCCCAAGGGTTATAATTTGAACAATCTTGGTAGAGGTCCACTAGATGAAGTTTCATTCTAAATATCAAAGTCCTGGGCCTTGTGGTTTCAGAGAAGAAGATTTTTAAAGATTTTGCCTATATAAGCCTATGTAAAACCAAAGGGCCCCGGGACGGGAGCATTTTTTGCCCCAGCACTATAATTTGAACAATCTTGGTAGGGGTCCACTAGATGAAGCTTCATACCAAATATCAAAGTCCTGGGCCTTGTGGTTTCAGAGAAGAAGATTTTTAAAGATTTTCCCTATATAAGCCTATGTAAAACCAAAGGGCCCCGTGGCGGGGGCATTTTTTGTCCCAGCACTATAATTTGAACAATCTTGGTAGGGGTCCACTAGATGAAGCTTCATACCATATATCAAAGTCCTTGGCCTTGTGGTTTCAGAGAAGAAGATTTTTAAAGATTTTCCCTATATAAGCCTATGTAAAACCAAAGGGCCCCGGGGCGGGGGCATTTTTGGCCCCAGCACTGTAATTTGAACAATCTTGGTAGGGGTCCACTAGATGAAGCTTCATACCAAATATCAAAGTCCTGGGCCTTGTGGTTTCAAAGAAGAAGATTTTTAAAGATTTTCCCTATATAAGCCAATGTAAAACCAAAGGGCCCCGTGGCGGGGGCATTTTTTGTCCCAGCACTATAATTTGAACAATCTTGGTAGGGTCCACTAGATGAAGCTTCATACCAAATATCCTGGGCCTTGTGGTTTCAGAGAAGAAGATTTTTAAAGATTTTCCCTATATAAGCCTATGTAAAACCAAAGGGCCCCGGGCGGGGGCATTTTTGGCCCCAGCACTATAATTTGAACAATCTTGGTAGGGGTCCACTAGATAAAGCTTCATACCAAATATCAAAGACCTGGGCCTTGTGGTTTCAGAGAAGAAGATTTTTAAAGATTTTCCCTATATAAGCCAATGTAAAACCAAAGGGCCCCGTGGCGGGGGCATTTTTTGGCCCCAGCACTATAATTTGAACAATCTTGGTAGGGGTCCACTAGATGAAGCTTCATACCAAATATCAAAGTCCTGGGCCTTGTGGTTTCAGAGAAGAAGATTTTTAAAGATTTTCCCTATATAAGCCTATGTAAATCCAAAGGGCCCCGGGGCGGGGGCATTTTTGGCCCCAGCACTATAATTTGAACAATCTTGGTAGGGGTCCACTAGATGAAGCTTCATACCAAATATCAAAGACCTGGGCCTTGTGGTTTCAGAGAAGAAGATTTTTATAAATTTTCCCTATATAAGCCAATGTAAAACCAAAGGGCCCCGTGGCGGGGGCATTTTTGTCCCAGCACTTTAATTTGAACAATCTTGGTAGGGGTCCACTAGATGAAGCTTCATACCAAATATCAAAGTCCTGGGCCTTGTGATTTCAGAGAAGAAGATTTTTAAAGATTTTCCCTATATAAGCCTATTTAAAACCAAAGGGCCCCGGGGCGGGGGCATTTTTGGCCCCAGCACTATAATTTGAACAATCTTGGTAGGGGTCCACTAGATGAAGCTTCATACCAAATATCAAAGACCTGGGCCTTGTGGTTTCAGAGAAGAAGATTTTTTAAGTTTATGGTGAAAAAAATCTATTTTTGGCTCCTGTGACCTAGATGTGCAACGGACCGGAACCATTTGAACAACTTTGAAAGGGGGACCACCTAAGGAACATTCCTGTGAAGTTTGGTCAAAATCCGATCAGTGGTTTAGGAGGAGATGTCGTTTAAAGAAATTGTTTACGCACGGACGCACGCACGCACGACGGACGACGGACAAAAAGTGGTCCCAAAAGCTCACCTCGTCACTACGTGACGGTGAGCTAAAAACGGTTATCTACTATGTGTTGGTGCAGATATTAGAAATTGTAATACCTTGTAAACCCCATTTTTCTCAAGTTCATGACACAAACTTGGAGCAGAAAATAGAAAATGTAAATCCCTGTAAACCCCGGTTTTCTCTATATAAAGTAGGGGTTTAAAGGGGTTTTCATTACATGGACTTGTAATTAAGTGGCATTTCTAAACAATAGCATTTAAAATAATTCAACTGACACCCATAAGCTATACAGTTTTTTATGCCCCCGCGTATTCGGAGAATACCGGAAGGGCATTAAGTTTTACCCCTGTCCGTTATTCCGTTCGTCCGTTCGTCTGTCCCGACATCGTGTCCGGGCCATAACTCCTAAACCGTATGGAATATATTCATGAAACTTCACAGGTGCATTCATCACACTGAGACGATGTGTAATGAACAAGGAAGACAACTTCTGCTTGTTAAGTTTTTGAATTATCTGCCCTTGACTTACATCCATATATAGTCAAATGGTATGTCGTGTCCGGGCCATAACTCCTAAACCGTATGGAATATATTCATGAAACTTCACAGGTGCATTCATCACACTGAGACGATGTGTCATGAACAAAGAAGACAACTCTTGCATTTTTGGTTTTTTAATTATATGCCCTTGACTTAGTACCATAAAGTAAACCGTGTCCGGGCCATAACTCCTTAACCGTATGGAATATATTCATGAAACTTCACAGGTGCATTCACCACACTGAGACGATGTGTCATGAACAAGGCAGACAACTCTTGCATTTTTGGTTTTTGAATTATCTGCCCTTGACTTAGTACCATATAGTAAACCGTGTCCGGGCCATAACTCCTAAAACCGTATGGAATATAATCATGAAACTTCACAGGTGCATCCATCATACTTGGACGATGTGTCATGAACAAGGAAGACAACTCCTGCTTGTTAAGTTTTTGAATTATTTGCCCTTGACTTACATCCATATATAGTCAAATGGTATGTCGTGTCCGGGCCATAACTCCTAAACCGTATGGAATATATTCATGAAACTTCACAGGTGCATTCACCACACTGAGACGATGTGTCATGAACAAGGGAGACAACTCTTGATTTTTTGGTTTTTGAATTATATGCCCTTGACTTAGTACCATATAGTAAACCGTGTCCGGGCCATAACTCCTAAACCGTATGGAATATATTCATGAAACTTCACAGGTGCATTCATCACACTGAGACGATGTGTCATGAACAAGGAAGACAACTCTTGCATTTTTGGTTTTTGGATTATCTGCCCTTGATGCATATATTTTATTATTGATTTGAAGTACATTTGTAATATTGTTTATGAATTGCATTTTGCGGGGGCATCCGTGTCCTATGGACACTTTTTCTAGTTTCTTCTTTTTTTTCTTGCTTATATATAATGAAGAATATTTCATTCCAGCACACAAAAATGGATTTTTAGAACCAATAATATTTTGTGCTAAGCACAAAAAAGGCTCACTTTTAACGGTTTCACAAAAAGAGTAATTTTCTCGCTCGTAAAGACTTTAGTAACGACAGAACAGAACATAACTTTATTGGAGATAAACTCAGGCTACACCAAAACAGCCAGTCCGAAATTAACTAGACATCAATTGACATGAGCGATTCCCGGGGTCATAAAAGCGAAAATGATTTCACACACATCCGGATTATAACACAGTCGAGATTACACAACATGAATATACCATCGGCCTCAGTCAAAGGGAGACAATCCAATATTGACTTGTAGTGTGACTATCAGGGAACAGGTGAATAGGTTAAATGTCACATAAAGTTGGCGATGGACGCCGGGGAAATGGCAATAGCTCCCCCTAACTTTCAAAAGGCGAGCAAAAATGGCGGATTTTCAACTTCACAAACTTGGGAAGCCTTCCTTTTAAAAGGAAACTTTATATTTGTTTATGCCAAGGTTGGCAAAATGCCGACAAATATGAGCATTTTCCATGCCGGTGGCATTTACCGGTAAATACCGGCAAATACTTTATGCTAAGGTTTTACGTCTCCATCAACGCAGTTAAGGTAATTTTGACGACGTCCCTTCCGATTTTGTGAGATTTTTACCCGACATTGAGATGAAATGACGTCTCAAGCCATATCGCCCAAAAATCTGCTATAACTGTAATGTAAAAGGATGCACCAGAATTAAACAATACACTGTTCTTTAGATGCATGTACGTGTACCAACCAGTCCTCTACAGGGGTGCCCTGAAGAATGTTTCCCCCCAGAACTGTTCTTCCATGTGATTACCTTCCTTCATTGGTAGTTCGGTAGATGCCAAGACTGCAAAGGTGTTAGAAGGTCGTATGATGTAGGCTTGTGAAAGCATACCTCTGCTGAATAATTATTTATTCGAAATAGTTTAAAAGACTCAGCCAGTGATTTTAGCTAAAATCTAAATGTAGTCACCCACTTAACCTGGGAAATGGTCAGAGACGGACTCAAGATAGGACAGGACAGGAAAACTAACGAAACTTACCGCCTACTGATAAACCCAAAATGCACTTACATATTGAAATAAGTTCGAAGAACGTGTGCATATTGAAATAAGTTCGAAGAACGTGTGTGTAAAATCACGTTTCCACATCACGTGAACAAGTCCGTGAAATGAACACCCCCTAAACCCCACGTTATATAGAGAAAACTGGGGTTTAAGGGGGTAAACATTATTTTTCTTATTTTTACTCCAAAACATAGGTTGTGGGTACTCGTTAGAACCGCCTCAATGAGGCGGTTCTAACGAGCACTCACAACCTATGTTTGTAGTATTTATAAGAAAAATATCACATATTTTCATCAGAAAAGTAGCTATTTTGGAGTTGTGATAAAATGCACTATGCCATACGGGCGTGTTATCGTAATGAATAAAGCATCATATTTGCATCATGACAATTTCTCCACATCATCTGAAAAAACAAAATCTGACTTGATTGCATGAAAGAGACATCATTTGTCATTCCAGGCTATAAGGACCTCTATTTGAGTTTTTTTTCTCAAGTCTGGATTAGTCGTCTCAATATTGATGCAAGTTTGCAAGCAAAGCACAACAGAACTGAAAATTGAGAAGTGTACATGTTATCTGGGTCAGACTAGTTAAACATGACCAACCGCTTTGAGGCACCCGAACAGAACCAACAATGAATGTTTCACGTACGTTACGCAGTTGCAACCTGGTAGCGGCTACAGTTATTAACCATCTGTAAACAAAAACTCCGCCAGGTGGCTACTACTGAGAAAGAGCATAACTGATTGGCCGAGCTTAACATAGCCAATGACTACCCGAGTTTCAAAAGTGACAGGTTTTCAACAGCAACAGAAGTGAAAGAGACTGAGCGGGGAACAGCTCCTTTTGCCAATTGGACGTTTTGGATTTCTTCGCTACTTCTTTGCGAAATTCCTATCGTATATCCGGCCGCCCGTGAGCGGGCCGGAATAAGTTGTATTTGTTTGCTGAGAGAAAGATTGATTGAGAGCAGGCGCATTAGCCGTTTGCCAAATAATTTGAGTTCAAGCCCTCGGGGTTTTTCTTAGATTCGTAGGATAAGTGTATCGTATATCTCTTCAATGTATTCAGTTTCAACAATTGTACCCAGCATGGCTTCTGCCCGATGTCACTGAGAAGTATCGCGCCCCCGCTCATCGGGGCTTGAAAAAATAGTTGGGCTACATGATGCTTCACATGATGATACACGAGTATTGGTAAACTGCTTAGAGGATCTAAGTCTGCTCCGGCAAAGCGGTGCGCATGAGTCGGACCGTCCATGTGTATTAACCCTCTTGGTTTCTTTGAGTTACAGGGCTTGAGATGTCATTTCATCTCAATGTCGGGTAAAAGCCTTCACAGGCAAAGTGGTGTGAATCAAACCGTCCATGCTTATAAAAAGTAGAAGTAAAACAAAGACCAGGAATTGATACAATTAACTTATTCCACCCATAAAAGACACCAAAGGGAAAGAAATACAAACATTAAGCGACCGGACCATAATGGAAACCTAAACAAAGGAAGGCCATAAGGACAGTTACTTTCCCACTAAATGGCCATATGGCCATCCAAAATTAAAAGACACAAGTGATACACACAGTAAGCAACAAACAACAACATAAATAAATCGCCACAGAAGAGCCGCCTTGGAACGGTCAGTGGAAGATTTCCACCGGGGGGCTTAAATCGATTTTACGTGGCCACAATCCTCGCCCTTACTTCCGTCGCGATTTAGACAAATAATTTGTTCAGTCCGCATGAAGGCCTCCTAACTCATCAGTGCAACATCTCCGTGAACACAAAAATCAAAGAACCACAGAGGTGAGACAACGGTGAGGACTCGACAGCAAGAAACCACTGAAATGCTGGAGCAAAAGAAAACCAACAGTTAGACTCCGATGAGCCCGACCAGAGACAGAGCATCAGACACCAACCAACATTATCTCTCTAATTTTCAATAAGCCTTTACGTTGGAGCCGTCATAGAATCTGGGGCCTGACCCACCGGCGTGCAATTAAAGAGGGAAGCAAAGTTGCCAACCGTGATTGGGTTAACTACCATGCATGCAGTCTGTCGTATAATATCCATGTTGTACCCAATCTTTTTATATCGAAGAATGATTTTACGAAATTGGGTGCTGAATTCATTGCGGTTATATATTTTTCTGAATTTATATACTAAGTCACCATAAAATTCGGGTTCCGATAGACCTTGTTGCAGAAGAGATTTAAGTCCAATATTGAATTTTGAAATTAAATCAGAATGGCGTCTATAAAATTTTGAAAAGGCTTTGCGTAGTTTATGGTACCGATAACCCTGATTAAGGAGTTTAGCCGTTAATAATTTATTACGAGTGTTGAAGTCAGTTACATGACTACACACTCTAGCAAATCGAATCAATTGCGAAATATAAACGCCATAGGATTGCGCACGAGGAACATCACCATCCAAAAAAGGAAAGTTTACAATCTCAAAATCAAAGTCATCGCGTTTATCATAAATTTTGCACGAAACAAATCCATCTACAATAGATGTAAATCCAAAAACGGGGCCTCGGTATCAGAAGAATTTGCTTTGTTTAACTGAAGTTCTAGGGGGTAAATCTGACTGATCAAACCATCAAAATCATCTAGAAGCCTCCGTGGTGTAGTGGTTACGCTACTCGCCTTGTAAACCAGGGATCGCAGGATCGATCCCGGGCTTCTCCAGACTTTCGGATGAGTCTTTAAACCGAGGTCCCGTCTCCGTATGACCTTAGCTGTTGGTGGGACGTAAAACTCAAACACTTACTTACTTAATAAATCATCTAAATATCTAGAAGTAGAGCTAAAAGCTTCAATAATTTCAGATTGGTTATCAATGGAAAGTGACAAAATGAAAAGTAGAAGTAAAACAAAGATCAGGAATTGATACAATTAACTTACTCCATCCATAAAAGACATCAAAGGGAAAGAAATACAAACATTAAGCGACCAGACCACAATGGAAACCCTCTTTCATAACAATGCAAGAACAGATCAGCCAGAAGAGGTGCACAATTAGTACCCATCGGAATACCCACAATTTGTCTAAATATACTAGTACCGAATCTAATATAAATATTGTCAAGTAGAAAGGTGAGGGCATCACACACTTTCTGACATGACCAAAGTGTATAATTCTTATGCTCTATTGTTTAAATTTGGCGACAGGGCTTGAGATGCCACAACTCAATGTCGGGTAAAAGCCCGGCACAATTGGAAGCAACGTCTCCAAAATGACCTTTACAGTGCTGACGGGGACGCTAAACCTCAAATCAAGCAAACTCTGAGAAGTATCATTTCCTGCTACATAGATTACAATATCCTTCAAATTTTTAAGGCCATAGATTTGCACTTTTTCCATAAGAGTACTCAGGGTAGCTCCAGAATAGGATTGGCATGAAACAAATAATTTTTCAAGCCACTAGCATTAATCCCTGACAGAATTTAGTCACCAATAATCAATATATGTGTTGGTGATTGTTCTTGGCTCGTCCCAGGTCTATGATCTTAACTGATTGGATTTTTTTCCTGATTTGGACTTTCTTGGCTTTGCATTATTTGAGTTTGTCTCTTTACTACAGGGCACGTTTTGATGTGAGTGAACGTTTTCAGATTGTGGCTGTAGTGTGGGTTCACTGTTAACAAGAATGTCACGATACCTTTTAGTTCCAGGTGAAATGGGTAGTATGGTTGTTACTGTTGCCGTCTGATTGTTTACAGTGATTTGATTTTGTCGTTCTGCTGGCTGCATATTTTTCCTTTTTCGACAAGTTGATTCATGACCTTATTTATTTCATGTAACTGCGTTTGTAATGATTTTGTGATATCCCATAGAACATATAGCCGTCTATTAATATCCATTGTGGTGGGCTGATAATTTGAGTCCTGTTCAAAGTCAGCTAGAAAATTGGCAAAGTCTATTGGAGAGTAGGGTAATATTCTGGGTGACGAATGCTTTGGTTCTACAGGGGTTGATTTCTGACACTAAAAATGTGGATTTTCTTCATTTTTAGTCACAAATGTTTTGAAAAGTCCTAAAGATAATAGTAAAAAGAAGTTTCTCTCCAACTACATATGGAAGGTCCAGTTAATAATACTGAACGGTCTGTTTTGTTGCATGTTATTACACATTTCTTTCCTTGAATATGTGTTGAATACAGTTAAGTTCTTTTCTAAAGCACTTATAAATTGACTGTAAAGTGCCTAAGTAGAAAAGAGAATGCTGATCTGGTTAAATGCTGGTTTCACACGATATAATATCTCGTTAAATCTGTCATTTATAGAACGTTCTCTTTTTATTGCTTCTCCATTAGACACAACGTCTGAAAACACGGTAAAGTCTGTCGAGTTATAACTTGAAATATGTACCGCAGTATTTGTTTTGTCAATTATTTCACTGTGATGGGATTAACTTGTCTGTTTTCTGTTGTGTGGCTCATTGATCTGCTGATGCTCAAGCGGGCTGTGTACGATAGGTCCCTGATTGAGTATAGGTCCTTGGTGTGACCAAAGGCAGCTTGGTATTGACAAGTCACTCAAATTGTTATTTTGTACAGTCGGTTGTGTGCTCATTCACTCTGTCCTTTGCATTAATGCAAGAGACCCTTCTCACTGGGGTAGATTGTTCAGAGAACAATGACTGGGACTGGATTTTCTTTGGTGAGGGATCATAGTTACTAGAGTTAACTAACGCTTTATTTACACAATTGTTGTATAATTTTTCAACCATGTTAGAACATGTAACATTTATGGTGGAGCCACCATCACACTGTTCAATAATTCTATTATTTTGTTCACTCATATTGACAGGTTTTCACAGCGTTTTTTTTTACTTTCCTTAACACAAAATAAGGGCATGGCCTTTTAATCATTACACCTGTTCCTGGAAAGACTACCTGTTTGATGACTCCATAATAGATTGGGCATTATAGCAAGATTTCATGCTGTACGATATAAATTAGATATACTCAATCAAAATTTGATTAATGAACTTCTCCCTCTTTTGACTAGCACTTATTCTAATGCACTTGCGTATGTAACGCGACATCTGATTGGTTAACGTCAAACATTTGCGACAGTATATTCTGCGATATACTGTCGGAAACCCGACGTCATTACGTAACGTCGCTTTTCATTGGCTGGCATTTGGTTTTACGCAGCTCACTGTGAGTGTCGCCTTGTGCAAAGTAGTACAATTTTTAGCTTAACAACCGAAAAAGTGCATTAGAATGGGGATAACTGTATTGAAAATTGTCATTTGGGTAGGTAAATCGGAGGTTTTACGGTCGGAAATTTCGTTTTACGGCGACGCGTTATCCCCCAAATAGTTGTCTTATCAACGGAATGTAACCAGCTAGGTAATTCTGATTCCATGGTGTTCCTGCCTGGCTCCTAAATTCTTCTTTGAAGTACAGGTTAAAGGAATAAAACCCATCACGTGAACAAGTCCGTGAAATAAAGACCCCCCTAAACCCCAGTTTATAGAGAGAAAACTAGGGTTTACGGGGGTATACATTATTTTTCTTATTTCTGCTTCAATACATAGGTTGTGGGTACTCGTTAGAACCGCCCCAATGAGGCGGTTCTAACGAGAACCCACAACCTATGTTTGCAGTATAAATAAGAAATATATCACGGATTTTCTTCAAAAAAGTAGCCATTTTGGAGATGTAAAAATGCACTATGTCGCACGGGTGTGTTATCGTAATGCAACAATGGTGTCCTTTGTTAGAAAAGAGTTTTTTCAAAGTATGTTGGCACAAAACTATATATATATGTTTTTAGTTATTTCTAAATTATTATAAATAATTTTCCATTAAAACATTTTATCCAGATACGATTTGATTAGATGAATCATATAAATTTTGTTATACTATTTTTAAAATAAATCCACAAAATGAATGAAAATGCAGGAGCTCAAAATCCCAATAATGCATACTTTCCTGACTTAACTTTTATATAATTAAGGCGTAACTATACCATATTTAGTGACACAGGGGCCTTTCTGATATTTAATCTTCATCAGTGTGTCTCAACCCCAAAGTTCTGAAACCGAAACGGATGATGGACAAGTTCCGGCAAACACAGCACATCCCCCTCCGAGCACACACCGACCGACGCAGATCATGAGACAGGTCAACTGGAGGAATTAGGCATGAGACGCCTACATCAGGACTACATCATATAAATATTATTATTGTCCTTAGAATTGATCCGAATATAATGAAAATTTGAAGCATACGTTTCTTTGAAGATGTGAGAAAGATAAATTAAACCAACGTATCAAGTTGAAAACCAATCTGAAATCACTGAAAAATAGAAGTGAAGGCAATGATCAGGAATCGATACAATTAACCCACAGTTCCCATTAGAGACACCAAAGGGAAAGAAGCACAAACATGAAACAACTAGACCCTAATGGAAACATCAATAGCTGAAAAGGTCTTCCCTTACATGCATTTAGTGCTCTCTTTTTTTCAAATCCTCAAGGGTTGCATTTACATTGGTTTTTCATCGTTCCTTAATTTGACATCCTTTGGATACCTGTTGAAAGTCTCTATTAGACCGTTTTTCGTTCGTTCGTTTGTTTGTTTGATTTGAGGTTTAACGTTCCCGTCAACACAGTTTAGATCATTTTGGAGACGTTGCTTCCAATTTTGTGTGACTTTTACCCGACATTGAGATAAAATGATATCTCAAGCCCTGTCGTCCAATGAAACTAATAGGGTTTATTATCATGGACGGTCCGCCTCGCACCGCGGTTCCTGGACAGGCTGAATTTTATCGATTCCTAATCATTGCCTCTTCTTCTATTTTAGATCATCTAAGCGGTTCACCAGTACTAGTGTGAGGACGGTTTCAGCTCTACGTGGAAGCATCATGCAGCCCATCTTTTTCTTCAAAGTAGAAGTAAAACAAAGATCAGGAATCGATACTATTAACTTACTCCGCCCATCAAATACACCAAAGGGAAAGAAACACAAACATTAAGCGACCAGACCATAATGGAAACCTAAACAAAGGAAGGCCAGAAGGACAGTTACTTTCCCACAAAATGGCCATATGGCCATCCAAAATAAAAACGACACAAGTGATACACACAGTAAGTTACAAACAACAACATAAAAAAACCGCCACAGAAGAACCGCCTTGGAACGGTCAGTGGAAAGATTTCCACTGGAGGGCTTAAACCGATTTTACATGACCACAATCCTCACCCTTACTTCCGTCGCGATTTAGACAAATAATTTGTTCAGTCCGCATGAAGGCATCCAAACTCATCAGTGTAACATCTCCGTGAACACAAAAAATCCAAGAACCACAGAGGTGAGACAACGGTGAGGACTCGACAGCAAAAAACCACTGAAATGCTGGAGCAAAAGAAAACCAACAGTTAGACTCCGATGGGCCCGACCAGAGACAGAGCATCGGGCACCAACCAACATTACCTTGAATTAGATCTTTCTAATTCTCAATAATCCTTTACGTTGGAGCCGTCATAGAATCTGAGGCCTGACCCACCGGCGTGCAATTAAAGAGGGAAGCAAAGTTGCCAACCGTGATTGGGTTAACTACCATGCATGCAGTCTGTCGTATAACATCCATGTTGTACCCAATCTTTTTATATCGAAGATTGATTTTACGAAATTGGGTGCTGAAGTCATTGCGGTTATATATTTTTCTGAATTTATATACTAAGTCACCATAAAATTCGGGTTCCGATAGACCTTGTTGCAGAAAGATTTAAGTCAAATATTGAATTTTGAAATTAAATCAGAATGGCGCCTATAAAATTTTGAAAAGGCTTTGCTTAGTTTATGGTACCGATAACCCTGATTAAGAAGTTTAGCCGTTATTAATTCATTACGAGTGTTGAAGTCAGTTACATGACTACACATTCTAGCAAATCGAATTATTTGCGAAATATAAACGCCATAGGATGGCGCACGAGCAACATCACCATCTAAAAAAGGAAAATTTACAATCTCAAAATCAAAGTCATCGCGTTTATCATAAATTTTGCACGAAACAAACCCATCTACAATAGATAGATTTGAATCCAAAAACGGGGCCTCGGTATCAGAAGAATTTGCTTTGTTTAACTGAAGTTCTGGGGGGTAAATCTGACTGATCATACCATCGAAATAGGTATTATCAATATTTAATAAATCATCTAAATATCTAGTAGTGGAGCTAAAAGCTTCAATAATTTCAGATTAGTTATCAATGGAAAGCGACAACATGAAGTCTCTTTTATAACAATACAAGAACAGATCAGCCACAAGAGGTGCGCAATTCGTACCCATCGGAATACCCACAATTTGTCTTAATAACTTAGTACCGAATCTAATATAAATATTGTCAAGTAGAAAGCTGAGGGCATCACACACTTTCTGACATGACTAAAGTGTATAATTCTTATGCTCTTTAGAAGTGAAAAATGCATTTCTGACATTACATGCAAGAGAGAGAGAATCTTCTCTGTGAAAAGCCCATTTAACTAAATCATTAAGCTTTTCTTTTATAAGATTATGAGGAAGTGTAATGTAAAGAGTGGAAAAATTGTAAGTAGACAGACTTGAAGCACGAAAATGTCTGGATTTCAATTTATTTAAAACCTCATTCGAATTTTTTATAGACCAAAACAGATTTCTTCCTGATCTTTCAAAGACTTTAACACAATATTTAATCACATGGGTTTTAATAGCAGTAAGACAGGAAGTTAATAACTTAGAAAGTTCAGTTGTAGTGCAAGAGCTAGAATTTGCAATAAACCGTGCTTTGTAAGGTCTTTTATGAAGTTTTGGTAACTAATATAGCGTAGGAAGCTTGCTGGTGTTGTGCCGTGTGGCGGCCGTAAAACGTCTCCCCGTACATCAACCATAGTGCAGTTTATATTTTACTTTTGGTCCTTTGAGATCAGCGTGAATATTCTGAGAAATCAGAAATAAATTATTGGTTTAGACTCATATTCTAGACAGGTTTTTAATTATTTGGACCCCATTTTGATTTATATCAGTCTTTGAATCGACTGCCTATTCGAAATTCGCAAAATTGCAGTATGTTTCCTCTGGCTTTCTTTGCCGGATCATTACAGGGTCACTGATGAGGCTTTATTAGCCGAAACTACGTAGTATGACCCATCTTCTTTCTTATGAATGTTGTCATTGCTCTTAAAGGAACTCATTTTTGAGTTTTATTTGTCTTGGCCTTCGGTAACACACACAGCAAACTTGCTGGCTGAATGACAAATATGTTTATCTACTATAGCTCTCTCTTCAGCTACAGGCTGAAGTTCATAGTTCAAGCCCCGATAGGCGGGGGCGGAGACCGTTTTTCGAATTTTGCTGTTTAGCAATTGCTTGTTTGATATATATCATTTTTTTTTATAGGTATATCTGTTTTGTGGGCTCTTTTACCGCGATAGAGGTAAGGGCGAGGATTGTGACGATGTAAAATCGATTTAAGCTCCCCAGTAGAATCCTTGCCACTGACCGTTCCAATGCGGTTCTTCTGTGGCGGTTTATTTATGTTGTTGTTTGTTACTTGCTGCGTGTATCACTTGTGTCTTTTTATTTTGGATGGCCATTTGGCCATTTTGTGGGAAAGTAGCTGTCCTTATGGCCTTCCTATGTTTAGGTTTCCATTATGGTCTTGTCGCTTCATGTTTGTGTTTCTTTCCCTTTGGTGTCTTTGATGGGTGGAGTAAGTTAATTGTATCGATTCCTGATCTTTGTTTTACTTCTATTTTGTTATACCCGCCTTCTGTTTGAAGGATTTGCCTTTAGTTCTTCCGTATACTGTTTATCCTAAGGATCGGTATGAATATCGCTTTAGTTTTGACGGTATCGCCCCTTTAAACACACTGACTGTCACAAATAAATTTGAACTAACATTATCTCCCCTGTTGTTACATTCTTCTTCTTCTGTACGGATTCCCCATTCTACTCTACTTTAGAACAATGTTGCCGTCGGTGTTGGTCAGACCTATATATATATATATATATATATATTTTTTTTTTTTTGGCTGCTTCCATTAATTCCAGTGGAGCAGACAGTACCAGTTTATTTAAAAATAATCTAAGAGTTACATTATCTCCTATCAAATCCTCCATTCTTATAAAATATCCCAATCCTTTCAAAAGAAGTACAATGTATCCTAGTATTTCTAATTTTGTGCAGTGCTAAGAGGTGCAGGTGCTGTTTGCATTTATGCACTGCGTCTACCGTTTCTTCATCTGTAAACGGTAGACGCTTTTCTGCAGTTAATATGTCCGATTTGACATGGAAGTCGGCGGCTTTAATATATGTGATAACCTGACAGACTGCAAATTGTAAAATGAAGTACGTCGGGCAAACTAATCGCATGTTAAAAACAAGATTTAACGAACCATATCGTAGAATAAGTAAGCCTAAAAACTGAGACTTTCTTGTACCGTCAGGTCAAAGGGACAGGTCTTTCTGTATTAGATAATTCTACACAGCCAGTGGAAAAATACTATGATGTGAATTCTACAGCTAGGTTTAAAATAATTAAACGGCATGAAACTGAATTAAAATGGATTAAATTATTACATACACCTTTTCAACTGGGCTTTAATGACAATTTTTATCCCGAGGGTAATATGACTAAAAGGCCCGATTTTGATATTTTCTCGCTTCTGGACTGTCGAAAGCGTAAAACTAGATCGCACGGCACATGAAGAAACGGAAATTATAAACGTACATTACGTGCTTTTAAAGAAACAATACCAGGCTGAAGTGATTGTCCATAATATTATTGAATCATGTTCGCCACTCAATGCTTGCATTTCTAAGTTCAGTACCGATTTCTGTATTACGTATTATGGACACCGAGGAGAATAAATTCTACGATAGTTTTAATCAGTTATACGATGCTGCTCTTTAAACAAGAGGTTCTACTCCGCATGCTCTTTGTCCTTTCATCGGTTCTGAAATAATTTCCAAAAGTCATTACATCAAAATATCCTTCATGTATAAGGGTTTTGATTTTATAGATTTACTTAGTATTCTGGGACAGTTCGGTAATTTCATCTATTCCTGCTTAATTTCAGTAGACTGAAACACCCACAGTTAGCTATTAATACAATAAACCTGTTAGATCTATCATTTTTAATTAGGGCCCCGCACTGAAAGTGTGGGTGCCCTATAGTAATCACTCTGGCCGTCCGTCTGTCTGTCCGTCTGTCCGTCCACAAAATTTTATTACTCCTCTGATAGCGCTGCCGGGGCCCTAGTCAGTTTCACTGACAGCTCTAGTTTCAATAAACTTGTTTCTGGTCTTGATATTCTGATACCAGTGATTGTAAAAATCATTGTATTTCTATCCTGCTGCTAGTCATATTATTACTGGAAATTTAAAAAATAATCCTGATTCTAGGATACGAAATATAATTTCTAAAGGACCGAACTATCGAATTCCTTCTAAAATTGATTTTAATTAGTGTAGAGTTTAAATCACTGCTGCCTTGCATGAATTTGGCAATCGATGGTGTAAACGAGAGTATTTGAGTTTAGAGCTCTCAAAGAACGGAAACTTAGGATTCTGACACTAGTGAACAAACGCATTTCTTTCTACTCTCAAAATACGAACTGATTACGTCCTAAACATAAGACGTCTTTACGTCACTTTAAACTAGGTATTCAAGAATTTCATATGAAGTTTGTTTTGGCTCCTGCAGATAAGGCCGCTAACATTTTGGTCGTTGTTTGACGGCTCCACTATGTTAACACTCTTCAACAACAACTTGGTGGAACTAAGGCCTATCAACTGCAACCTTTGGCTGTAGAGAGGGCTTTAGTTGATAGCCACATTGTCATTCAGCCATCAAGTTTGCTGTTTGTGTTGCAGAAGGCCAAGACAAACCTCCTACGTTATTTTGGTTGCATACACTTCACAAACGACCATACAAAGCACGGTTTATTGCAAATTCAACCTCTTGTACCACCACTGAACTTTCCAAATTATTAACTTCATGTTTTACCGTCATCAAAAACATGTGATTAATATTGCGACAAAGACTTTGAAAGATCAGGGATTAATCTGTTTGGGTCCATTAAAAAGTCTAATGAAGTTTTAAATAAATTGGGAACCAGGGTTTTCGTGCTTCAAGTCTGTTTCCTTATGATTTTTCCACCCTTTACACTACACTTCCTCACCATCTTGTAAAAGAAAAGCTGAACGATTTAATTGAAAGGACATTTCAATCGGAAGACTCACTCTACCTTGCGTGTAATGTAAGAAATGCGTTTTCACTTCTGGAGAGCATAAAAAATATTATACTTTATGATCATGTCAGAAAGTATGTGAAACTCTCACCTTTCTACTTGACATTATTTACTTAGATTTGGTACTAAGGTATTTAGACATGTTTTGGGGGAGTCCCATATGTTCAAATTGTGCACCCTTTGTGGCTGATCTGTTCTTGTTTTGTTATGAAAGAAACTCCATGATGTCCCGTTCCGTTGAATACAAACTTGAAGTCATTGAAAAATAGAAGTGCGGGCAATGATCAGGAATCGATACAATTAAAGCCACAGCTCCCATCAGAGACAACAGAGACATCAGAGCCTTTAGCTGGACTTCTAGATATTTGGATGATTAATTAAATATTGACAATACCTGTTTTGATGGTTTGATCAATCAGAAGCCCCCCCCCCCCCCCCACACACACACACCCAGAACTTCAGTTAAATAAATCAAATTCTTCTGATAACAAGTCCCCGTTTTTGGATTTACATCTATATATTGTAGACGGGTTTGTTTCTTGCAAAATTTATGATAAACGCCATGATTTTGATTTTGAGATTGTAAATTTTCCTTTCTTGGACGGTGATGTTCCTCGTGCGGCATCCTATGGCGTTTATATTTCGCAATTAATTCGATTTGCCAGAGTGTCTAGTCATGTAACTGACTTCAACACTCGCAATAAATTGTTAACTGCTAAACTTCTTAATCAGAGCTATCGAAATCATAAACTGCGGCATCCTATGGCGTTTATATTTCGCAATTAATTCGATTTGCCAGAGTGTCTAGTCATGTAACTGACTTCAACACTCGCAATAAATTGTTAACTGCTTAACTTCTTAATCAGAGCTATCGAAATCATAAACTATGAAAAACCTGTTCAAAATTTAATAGACGTCATTCCAATTTAATTTCAAAATTCAATATTGGACTTAAATCTCTTCTGCAACAAGGTCTATCAGAGCCCAAATATTAAGGGTGACTTAGTATATAAATTCAGAAAAAATATATAAATGCAATGCTTTCAGTACCCAATTTCGTAAAATCGATCTTCGATATAAAAATAGAGGTTACAATATAAATGTTATACGACAGACTGGGTGCATGGTAGTTAACCTAGTCACGGGGACAACTTTGCTTCCCTCTTTAATTGCACGTCGGTGAGTCAGGCCTCGGATTCTATGACAGTTCAAGCGTAAAGGCTTACTGAGAATTAGAGAGTTTCAAAGTACGTAATGTTGATTGGTGCCTGATGCTCTGTCTCTGGTCGGGCCCATCGAAGTCTAACCAGTGGTCTCCTTTTGCTCCAGGTTTCTTGCTGTCGCGTCCTCACCGTTGTTTCATCTCTGTAGTTGTTTGATGTTTGTGTTCACGAAGAAGCTGCACTGATGAGTTAGGAGGCCTTAATGCGGACTGTACAAGTTGTTTGTCTAAATCGCGACGGAATTAAGGGCGAGGATTGTGGCCACGTAAATCGATTTAAGTCCCCCACCCCCACACCCCGTGTAATCGTGTAATTCGTTTCACTGACCGTTCCAAGGCGGTTCTTCTGTCGCGGGTTATTTTTCTTAGCTCACCTGTTACGTAGTGACAAGGTGAGTTTTTGTGATCACATCATGTCCGTCGTCCGTCGTGCGTGTGTGCGTCCGTGCGTGCGTCCGTGCGTGCGTCCGTAAAGAATTTCAAATAAGTATATCTGTAATACCCAATGGCTAAACTTGATTAAATTTCATGAGAAGCATCATATGGTATTTGAACAGGCTTATAACATATTTAGAACATTTCTAGAACATACTTAACGTCACTACAGCTGGTGTCTGGGAATGTGTGGCGGTCGTAAAAAGTCTCCCTGCCCTACATCATTGTGCAGTTTATATTTTCTTGTCCTTTGGGATCATTGATTCCATTGTTGAATTTTGAAAATATATGAGGGCCTCTGATGAGGCCTAATTGGCCGAAACTAGCAAGTCTGGCCCAGAAAACATGTACACTTTATATTTTCCAATTCTGTGGTGTATTCCTTGCTTCCAAAGGATACCCCTTTCTAGAACATATTATAAGGTTTTTGGGCTGCTCAGATTGGAAATATGGTTGCCATGGCAACATATAGCTCCCATACACTTACAATGGGAAATATTGTAAAATCTTGTTCTCTGAAACTACAGGGCCAGAGCTTAGACATTTAGCTTGTAACGATGTCAAGTGGTCACCTACATAAATCCTGTCATTCATGCCCCTGGGGTCCAAATTTGCCACATCCGGGACCCCTTAGATCCAACAGACTTATAATGGTAAAAAACCTCAAAAATCTTCTTTGAACCCATGGGTCCCAAGGCATAGATATTTAGCATGTAGCAACGGCAAGTGGTCACCTACATAAATCCTGCCAATCATGTTCGCGGTTCCAAATGGGCCAAACCCCGGGGCCCTTAGCAGCCATAGACTCATAATGGAAAAAGTTTCAAAAATCTTCTTCTCTGACAGACTCGCACCGCTTTGCCTGAGCTTAGATATTTAGTATGTAGCAATGTCAAGTGGTCTACTACACTAATGATTTTTGAAAGTTGATACTTATATCAAGTTTATATGAGCCCCGCCATGTGTCTTCGAGCATTCCGCCATGACACATTTTAACTGCGCATGCCCAGCCATTCAGAGGGGCCAGGGGTATGGCTTTCTGTCTTAAGGTTCCTCTTGATTAAGTGCTTCTATGAGCGAGCAGCGGAGGTTCTGGCGAGACTGCGCGAATGCGCAGGCTCGCCTGAACCTCCGCTGCTCGCATAGGCGATAAGTACCAAAATCGCTTGACGGGGCCCATATGTTAACGCATTTCTACTTCTGTTACTGGACCAGACCACAGCGCTTCCGCTTCTTCATACACTTTATGATCAAAGCGCCAAAGGCACCGAAATGGCAGATTCTATGAGAAAATCATAACACTGTGAAAACTTACAGAAAACCTTTCTAACAAGATCTCATAATTTAGAAAAGTAGTTCTGCAAATTCCATTATGATATGTTTGCAGAGGTCTATACACCGGTGGTATTATGAAATGCCATTCGATGTTTCAAATTTTTGAAATTTGAAAGAAACTATTTACGTTTACAAAACCAAATACAACACTTCAAGTTTTAACAATGCTACTGTCCATAAGTAACGGTTTTTGTCTGGTCGGTTGTGGTCACCTCTCCCAAAAGATACCCTATGGAAAAGAGATCGGAGGAGAAAGGCTGGCTAGTCCAGTACATGAATTCCATTGGTTTGAAGACATTTTTGAGTAAGAACAGCACTATGAGCCCTCGCGTTATCCTGCTGGATAAGATATCCCGGATTCTGAGCGTAAACAAATAAATGAAACCACGTGAGTAAGACGCACTTGATTAATGTAACGTCTCGCTTTTCAGTTCACGTCTCAGCCATGATCTTGAATGTTCTTAATGACAATAAGCTGCATTCGCTAACTACATGCAATAGCGCGCCACACAATCACGCTTATTCCACCCGATATGTCTCTATTACGCACGCGTCGCCTCGGCATACCTTACACCAATACGTCCCCCCGAAACAACATTCGTCGTGATTCACCCTGAAGTGGGATTTGTCACTGAAACGCATATCACGTCAGTCGCTTAGACGCCAAATTACGTATTGGTTTCATGCACCAGCCTAAGTGTTGCGTACTGTGTAATGTCGACGTGTTAATTTTGGTCACGACAGGGACGTCTAGCTCTCAAACGTGCATCGCATAAGGGCGACGAACAGTGCCAGTGCTTATCAGTCGGTAGTTTGGACCCTTGTTTATCTACAGGTACAGTGTAGCAGCTGCCGGCGGAAATCTGTTTCGACATGCTACTGTCGGATGAATCGATCTTGACGTACTGACATCGGTCTTCCGCTACGTCGACGTCCACTAGCGTCTTCTGTTTATAGTAAGATGTCGCTCCAATAGACGATAGATCACACACATGTGGCGCCAAAAATCAGAGTCAACGTTATCCGCTTTACTACCAGCTTCTAACTGTCCATTAGAAGCCTCCGTGGTGTAGTGGTTATGCTACTCGTCTTGTAAACAAGGGATCGCAGGATCGATCCCGGGCTTCTCCAGACTTTCGGATGAGTCTTTAAACCCGAGATATCGTCTCCGTATGACCTGAGCTGTTGGTTGGACGTAAAACTCAAACACTCACTCACTCACTCTAACTGTCCAGGGGCACGCTTACGATCCTTTAATGAAAAATGTTGCAATACGCTCTCACTTAAAAAAAATCAGTTTCTTCTTTTCTAGGCACGACCTTACATCACACATCAAAAGTTTGATCCTGAACATGTGGTTTCTATCAGTACTGGCGTGAAGGTGGTACACAGTATCATGGCCGGACTGGTTGATTAATTTAACCTTTTAGCTTAAGGGCATGCGCCATGGTGCCTAAGTGTGTTGTATTCATGCAATCGTTTGGTTTCAGAGTCAAAGCACTGAACGTGTTGGTGGGGTGTTGGTTAGAGTAATAGTCCTGAGCTGAGATTTAAACTGTTTAACTCTGAAATTCCAAACAAATAGTGAATATTTTGATGAGAAGCGCGTTCGGCAGGGTCCGATCTTGGACTACACTGTCAAGCTCACCCTATGATTCCAGGATAACACTCTTCAGTCTTATTGAATACCCTGATCTCACTACGGCTATTTTCTGCACGAAAAAAGGTTATTCTGAGAAGTCAGTGATAGTCACGTAGACGTCAGCTCTGAATCGCTTTTCTTATTAGTAACTTCGGGTCGAAAGCTAAACAATAAACCCAAACATAGCCGCGTTGTTTGTCAGTGTTGGGTGCATGTAAGTGTTATCTGTAAAATCTGCACTTGAATCAAATGTTGGATCTGGCGAACAATGTAGACTCAGATCAAACGCCACAGAACACGGTGCTGATCTTGTTATACACCTTTTTGCATCAGTTACTAACATCTTAAGTTTAAACGAATCAGTCCAAGTCCCCGTTCATGACCAGCCTGCATTTAGAGACAATCGGCATGAGTGTTGTCAGTGCTTTGATTTATTCACCGCCTTGAGTTTCTGGAGTGTACTCTTCCATACTGAAATTGGGCTCGTCCATTCTGCTAAATATGGCACCTAGAATTATATCTCAGGACCTACACTGTTTGCATGGGTATCTGTACCATATTCGGTGGTTGAAAGGGATAGCCTTTCTTTCCAATTTCTCCACGCAAAGTCAAATATACACCTAAGTTGTAACTGACCAAGACTTGACCTCGAAAGTCAGACAACCCATTGATATTCTTGTCTGCAGCTGACCTGGTCCAACAGCAGGCTGGTCTTTAAGGATTAAATATTGACAGCACTGTTAGAAAACAGGGTAAAACCTGAGCAGACGGCTAAGCAGACGTCGCATTGATCTGGGTATACAGTCTCGTATGATGCAGCTGATTCATATGAAATGCTGAATCTATTCTCTGAAAGGTAAAATAAAATCATCAAGTCGTCTGCTTCAAAAGTTTGTATTGCGATTATAGGATAACTAATACGCTTGTACAATTTTGATTACTGTGCCAAATCCGACTATATTTTGTGCGGACTCATATTTCTATTGCGGTCAAAACCGTAAGACAGTAAGACAGTACTGGGATGAGCAAGGAACGTCAGAAAAGTTCAAAATACTTGATAACATAAAAGAGTAAGATTCTAAACAACTTTCGCAAGATCAGTTCTGAAAAGAAATCAATACCCGCAACTATTTCTCTACGCGCTTTCCAAAGTTTTTTTTTTTTTTTTTTTGGTGGGGGGGTTGGGGGGTATATTAACCCTTTCATCCCTGAGCTTCTGTACAGGACCATTGGGTAGAAAGGGATTTTTGTCTAGATCAATTGACATGATGGTAAACAGTGTTCATGTAGATCCTGACGAGACTGCTCCTTGTCGCGTGCCATCTTATCTAGATCTACAAGGTTTGCATAGGTATTTGCACCTCGGGATCTGCACCGGTCTGCAGGATTGAAAGGGTTAAAACAACCCTTTACTGGCCGACATCGAACATAGTAATTCACCCGCTTTGGAGAGCTCAAATTACCAAATATGTGCTGTCACGTTTGTTCTTTAAGCCGATCAGACGCTACATTGTGTGGCCTGTAATCAGAGGCTTAATTGTTCCCAAATGTTCCCGTATTGGAACGATTGACATTTATGGGTCAATATTCAAGGACCCGTATGTTTAAATACCGTTCTGTTTTTATATTCACATTTGGTGAGACGAATCAGCCAGTCGAAGTTCGCTAAACGTGGCATCTGATCAGGGTCTGCACTGTTAGCTAATCATGTCGAAATAAGATGGTTTAATAAATGACGTGTTTTAGTCGGTTAATTACGAAAACACGCCTTTACAAATACATTGTATATTTTACCGCCTAAAAAGAGAAAATTTAAGATGAAAAATAATGATATTTTTCTTATTTTAACCGCAAACATAGGTTTTGCCTGCTCATTAGAACCGCCTCATTGAGTCGGTTCTAACGAGTATCTATAACCTTCATGTATTTCTTGGAGTCGACATAAGGAAAACAATGTGTACCCCTGTAAACCCCAGTTTTACAAAACAAAAATGGGGTTAAAGGGGGTCAAAATTATATAGGTGCGTTTTCGTGGTGTTCTTCATTGTATGCCCCCACTCCAGCGGCCACATAACGTATGTGCAATATCGTATCAACGTGACGTTGCTGCGACGTTGCTTAGACTCATATTCCCGCTGGGAGAACTTGTCTGTTACAATTTTAGCAGGTTGGAAAGCACAGTATGTACTGAGCTAATTTTGAAATTTATGGGATTGCCATGAAAACTGAGCAGACAAATTTATCTTTCTTCTTTTTTTTCTTCGACGACTTTGGTATAACTCCTTTTTTTCGACAGTCATTTCAACCTTCTGGGACCTTGCCAACATGATATCTGGAGAAATGCTTGATCTACTACTGACACTGTAATCTCAAAAATCAACTTTCCTCAGTACTTTCAGTACTTTGATCTGGTACACAGGTGAGCGATATATGGCCATTTAGCCCTCTTGTTATGTTTTGTCTTTGAGTGTGTATCGCCTATATTATTTTGTTTTTGGAGAGCCAATTGGCCATTTTGTTGGAAAGTAACTGTCCTTTTGACTTTCCACTAGTGTTGTTTCCATTATGGTCTTGTTGTTTCATGTTTCTGCTTCTTTCCCTTTGGTGTCTCTGTTGGGAGCTGTGGGTTAATTGTATCGATTCCTAATCATTGCATTTACTGCTATTTTGAGGGTGTCCTTGTAGGCTTCTTCTGACCGCCATGGGAGCGGTTGCCCATTTCTAGTTCTCCATAGAGAAGTTTCTTTGGCAAACGTTCCTCAGGCATTCTAGTAACTTGGCATGTCCATCTCAACTGTGCTTATTTCAGAAGAGAATATGCACACTTTGCATCCATGCCTCTTAATCCTTAAGTTTTCTAAAACAGCTTGGATGGAAGTGATCCAGTCTTCTGGCGTGCCGTTAGTAAACTGTCCCTAAATCACATGCACCCAAAAGTGTCGGCAGCTCTGTAGACTTTCAGTTTTGTGCCAAGTCTGATTCCACTTCTCTCCCAGACACTACCACGTTGTCGGCCAAATGCTGCACTAGCTTTGGCAATCCTGACATTGACTTCATAATCAATATGCACGGCTCTTGACAGTGTGCTTCCAAAGTAGGTGAACTTGTCTACCACTTGCAATCTTTGACCTTTCACCGATGCTCTTTTTTGATGCTGTTTGTGAGGCCATAGCTATCACAGGGGTCAGATACTTGCTCTATACCCGTTTTGTGCCCCCCCATAGGAGTGCATATAGTTTTTGCACTGTCCGTTTGTTTGTTTGTCTGTTTGTTTGTGGGTTTGTAAGTCCGCATTTTTGTGATGCGAACTTCTTCGACATTTCACGTTGATCCTATCATCTGCAAAGGAGTTACGGCCCTTATTTTCTAAAAAAAAATGTGCTGAAACCTTGTGATACGAACTACTTCAACATTTCTTCCCTGATTCAGCTGAAACTTTTCACATGCATTGCTTGTGAGGTGAAGGGGTACCTTACACAATTTTCACGTCCATCCTATCATCTGTGACGGAGTTCCGGCCCTTGATTCTCTAAAACACGTGTTCGAAAACCTTGTGACGAGAACTACTTCCACACTTCTTCACCATTTGAGCCGAACTTTACGAATGCATTCCTTGTGAGGTAAAGGGGTGCCTAACACAATTCTCACGTTGATCCTATCATCTGCGAAGGAGTTACGGCCCTTTTTCTGAAAAAAAAAAAAACGCGTCCTGAAACCTTGCGCGAACTACTTCCACATTTCTTCGACAATTTTGTTAATTTTTTGCATATGCACTTACAGTGATATGTAAATGTGCTTAACACAAAATTCATTCTGCTCGGATGAAGCTTTTTGGAGTTATGGCCCTTGATTTTCTCAAAAATGCGCTAAAATTCTTGTGCCGCAAACTTCCTCCTCCTGATTTCTTCACCGATTGAGCTGAAACTTTGCACATGCATTCCTTGTGAGGTGAAGGGGTGCCTAACACAATTTTCAAGTTGATCCTATCACCTGCGACAAAGTAACAGCCCTTGATTTTCTGAAAAACGCGTTCGAAAACGTTGTGACGCGAACTACTTCCACATGTCTTCACGGATTGTGCTGAAACTTTGCACATGCATTCCTTGTGAGATAAAGGGGTGCCTCACACTATTTTCAGTTGATCCTATCATCTGCGAAGGAGTTATGACCCTTGTTTTTTTAAGAATCCGTTCTTAAACCTTGTGACGCCCGTAGGAGGGCATATAGAGTTTGCACTGTCCGTTTGTAGGTTTGTGCGTTTGTTGGTTTGTGCATTTGTAAAGTAGAAGTAAAACAAAGATCAGGAATTGATACAATTAATTTACTCCACCCATAAAAGACACCAAAGGGAAAGAAATACAAACATTAAGCGACAAGACCATAGTGGAAACCTAAACAAAGGGAGGCCATAAGGACAGTTACTTTCCCACAAAATGTAAGTCCGCACTCTTTTTGTAATGCGAACTACTTCCACATTGCTTAAACGATTGAGCTGAAACTTTGCACATGCATCCATTGTGATGCGAAGGGACGCCTAACACAATTTATACGATGGTCCTATCATTTTTGAAGGAGTTACGGCCTTTTCCTCAAATTGGCTCCCACGGGGGGCATTGCTCACTTATACTGACAGCTCTTGTTGCATCTTCTCTTCAGTTGAAACACCTTTTGCCCTGTCATCAGCAAAGAGGAACTCATCCAGCACCTCTGTCTGCGCCTTGGATTTGGCTAAACCTTCTGAGATTTAAAAGCTTCCAATCAAAGCGATACCTAATAGGTATGCCATTGCCAACATCCTGGAAAGCATCTGTGAGCATGGCAGAAAACATCATGTTGAAGAGTGTTGGGGCTAGCAAACAGCCTTGCGTAATCCGTTTGTCACAGGGAATGGAGCTGAAAACTCACCATCATTTTGGACCCGTGCAAGCATACCATCGTGGAACTGTCTCGCCTTTGCTATGAACTTGTTCACCATGATTTTCCAAAGACCTCGGGACTGACTTTAATAAGGTCAACAAAGTTCGTGTATAGGTCCATGTTCTGTTTCAGGCATTCTCTTGAAGCTGCCTTGCTGTAAAGATCATGTCATTTGTTCCTCTATTTTTTTCAAAACCCACACTTGCTTTCTGGTAGAAGCCCTGACTCTTCACGACGTGCATTCAGTCGGTTAAGTAGGAATCTTGCAAGGACTTTCCCAGCAATTGCACGACCCGCAGAAAAAGCGACCGACTGAAGTCGGTTGATTTTCTAAGAGTGCCCTGTCATTCTGTCAGTCTGTCTGTCCGTCCGTAACCCGTTTGTGAAAATTGGTGATAGTGACTTAACCGCTTGGAATATTAAAACAAATTTTAGCAACCTGATAGATATCAATGAGATCTAACCAATGAACTTGCGAAGTAAATACATTCCATTTAGTATAGCCTCGCCGAGGCGAAAAATGTGAAAATTTTCGAACTGCTTCTCCTCGGAAACCGTTGGGCCGATTGAAGTCAAATTTCATATGGAGCCTCTATGGGATGGGGGAAACCTTAATTTGCTAATGGGGTCCAGGTCACATGACCAAAATGGCCGCCAAGACATATATGGTCTGTCTGTCTGTCCGTCCGTAACCCGTTTGTGAAAATTGGTGATAGTGACTTAACCGCTTGGAATATTTAAACATTTTTTGGCATACTGATGGATATCAATATGATCTAACCAATGAACTTGGAAATATTACATTCCATTTAGTATAGCCTCGCCGAGGCGAAAAAATGTGAAAATTTTCGAACTGCTTCTCCTCGGAAACCGTTGGGCCGATTGAAGACAAAAAATTTCATATGGAGCCTCTAAGGGATGGGGGAAACCAAAATTTGCTCATGGGGTCCAGGTCACATGACCAAAATGGCCGCCAAGCCATATATGGTCTGTCTGTCTGTCCGTCCGTAACCCGTTTGTGAAAATTGGTGATAGTGACTTAACCGCTTGGAATATTTAAACAATTTTTGGCATACTGATAGATATCAATGAGATCTAACCAATGAACTTGCGAAATATTACATTCCATTTAGCATAGCCTCGCCGAGGCGAAAAATGTGAAAATTTTCGAACTGCTTCTCCTCGGAAACCGTTGGGCCGATTGAAGTCAAATTTCATATGGAGCCTCTATGGGATGGGGGAAACCAAAATTTGCTCATGGGTCCAGGTCACATGACCAAAATGGCCGCCAAGCCATATATGGTAAAAACCCTTCAAAAATAGTCTTCTCCAGAACAACTGGGCAGATTTCCGCGAAACTTGATAAATAGCATCTGGGACGTAGGCCCATCATAAATTGCTAAAATGGTGACCCTGGGTTGACCTTGACCTTCTTTGTGCCTAGGTCAATCTTTGACACATATGCTTTTGTATTGGAAAAGTGAGAATGCATTTTATCCTGCAAACGATTCAGAATACAGTACTAAAGTATAAGATATATTTTTGCTCGGTTACGATAAAGGCCAATTTATTGGGGGGACCGTTTTAGGTCAAGGTCACATGACCAAAATGGCCGCTCTGCCCATATATGGTAACACTCATAAAGCTAAAAGCATCCGGCGGGTCGTGCACTTCAGCTGAAGCACTGGTTACCACCATGATTGTCACAGATTTGAGGGTTCCCTTTCCGCCGGTTTGAATAGGTGGATAACTGTTGCATCCTTGAATTATTGAGGAATGGCTTATGCGAAATAACTCTGTCATCTTCTTTAAAACTGGAGTACCTCCTGCTTTGTAGATCTCAGCAGGTATTGCCTCTGGTTCAGGTGCCTTGTCAGATGCAGAAGTTTTATTACTTTCACTTTATCAGTAACGGTTGGGAACTTATCAAGCAGCAGATTACATTCAACCTGTGGTAGACTGTTGATGGCATCATCATTGATAGAGAATGGCCGATTAAAAACACTACCAAAGTGCTCAGCCCATCTTTTCAAGATGGGCTCGTTGTCTGTCAGAGGACTAGTTCCATCTGCACTATAAAAAAGCGTGGCTCCAGAGCTCTGGGGACCATAAACTGTTTTTAGTTCTTCATATCCGTTCTGTCCGCAAAGAACTGGATTTCATCTGCCTTGTTGCTTAGTCTTGCATGTCTCTGAGTCTTGTTTGGACTGTCTTACATATACATGTATATGGGCCACGTCAAGCGATTTTGGTACTTATCGCCTATGCGAGCAGCGAAGGTTCAGGCGAGCCTGCGCATCCGCGCAGTCTCGCCAGAACCTTCGCTGCTCGCTCATACAAGCAGTGAATCAAGAGGAACCTTCAGACAGAAAACCATTTCCCTGGCCCCTCTGAATGGCTGAGCATGCGCAGTTAAAATTTGTCATGACGGAATGCTCGAAGACACAAATTCGCTTGGCGGGGCTCATATGAAAAGGCCGCCTTGTTAGATACTGAGCTGGTATCACTGAGGTATGCCCCGTGTTTTTGTTGCTTCTCTTCAAGGAGTCATTTGAGCCCCGGGGCAGGGGGATTTTTTAAAGCTCTTCCCTATGAAAGTCTATGTAAAATCAAAGGGCCCGGGGCGGGGGCATTTTTGGCACCAGGACTATGATTTGAACAATCCTGGTAGAGGTCCACTAGATGAAGCTACACACCAAATATCGAAGGCCTGGGCCCTGCGGTTTTCAGAGGTTATTTTTTAAGTTTTCATTAAAAAAATCTATTTTGGCTCCCGTGACCTTGCTATGCAATGATACTATAGAATGTAGAAGGATAGTATCTTGATGAATGACAAATCTGTCTAGCTGGACTTATTCACCATATTTGCATTATTTGCTGGCTCCCAGCTTGCACATTGTCAGTATTGGAAAACCAGGTAACCAGACACCCCTGACCTTGAAAGGTCAGGGGGGTCTGGTTACATGTTTTTCCAACACTGATAACCTTCAGACTAGGAACCAGCAGATAATGCAAATATGGTGTATATTGGGGTCCGACGACCAAATCCAAACTGCAACGCCCGAGGTCACTAGGGGCGACTGGACTTAGGGTCGAAATGGTCCGTACTCATAGTGGTGTTGATTACCAAATTACAGAAAAAAAAATGAAAATAAAACGGTAGGGTCTTGTTTGTTTTATTTTATTTGAGCCCCGCCAAGCGAATTTGGGTCTTCGAGCAATCCGTCATGACAAGTTTTAACTGCGCATGCCCAGCCATTCAGAGGGGCCAGGGATATGGCTTTCTGTCTGAAGGTTCCTCGTGATTCACTGTTTGTATGAGCGAGCAGTGAAGGTTCTGGCGAGACTGCGCGGATGCGCAGGCTCGCCTGAACCTTCGCTGCTCGCATAGGCGATAAGTACCAAAATCGCTTGACGGGGCCCATTTGATGTTTAACATTCCCGTCAACACTGTATAAGGCCATTTTGAATACGTTGCTTTCAACATTGCCCGACATTGAGATGAAATGACATCTCAAGCCCTGTCGCCCAATGAAACCAATAGGGTTTGTAAGCATAGACAGTCCGACTCGCAGGTCAGGCTTAGATCCTCTAAGCAGTTTACAAGTTTTGTTTTGTTTGTTTGATTTGAGGTTTAATGTCCCCGTCAACACTGTAAAGGTCATTTTGGAGACGTTGCTTCCAATTTTGTGGGACTTTTACCCGACACTGATATGGAATGACATCTCAAGCCCTGTCACCCAATGAAACCAATAGGGTTTATTAGCATGGACGGTCCGCCTCGCACCGCGGTTCCTGGACAGGCTTAGATCCTCTAAGCGGTTTACCAGTACTAGTGTGCGGGCCGGATTCAGCTCTGCGTGGAAGCATCATGCAGCCCATATATTTCTTCAAGCCCCTATGGGCGGGGGCGTGCGGTTTACCAGTACTCGTGTGCTGTCGGTTTCAGCTCTGCGTTAAAGCATCGTGCAGCCAATCTATTTCTTCAAGCCCCGATGGGCGGGGCAAGCTCAATTCTTACTTCTAACTTCCGCTTCGACCTTGTTTAGGTAGATAAGTAAGCAGGTAGGTGTTTGGGTGGCTAGATAGGTATGTAGATGGGTGGCTGGGTAGGTATATAGGTTTGATTTGAGGTTTAATATCCCCGTCAATACTATATAGGTCATTTGGAGACGATGCTTTCAATTTCGTGGGACCCGACTTTCAGATAAAAATACATATCAAGACCTGCCGCCCCATGAAACGATATGGAGCGTGATAGCTCAGTGGTTAATGCACTTGCCTCTGATGCTAGAGGTCCCGGGTTCGATCCCCGGGAGCGGAGATAAAATTTCGGTTTCCGAACACGCTCCAGTGGCATCATTTGCAGGGTTGAATGTCATAAAGTGCACCGTCCTTCTGATCGGGACGTTAATTGGAGGCCCCCTGTGCAGGGAGAACCATCCCCCGTATAGGTTAAAGATCCCTGCCGTAATTACTTGATTACTGTGTAGGCGGTGTTGTGCCGTGTGGCGGCCGTAAAACGTCTCCCCGTACATCAACCATAGTGCAGTTTATCTTTTCCTTTTGGTCCTTTGAGATCATCGTGAATATTCTGAGAAATCAGAAATAAATTATTGGTTTAGTCTCATTCTAGACAGGTTTTTAATTATTTTGACCCCAGTTTGATTTATATCAGTCTTTGAATCGACTGCCTATTCTAAATTCGCAAAATTGCAGTACGTTTCCTCTGGCTTTCTTTGCCGGATCATTACAGGGTCACTGATGAGGCTTTATTAGCCGAAACTACGTAGTATGGCCCATCCTCTTTCTTATGAATGTTTTCTTTGCTCTTAAAGGAACTCATTTTTGATTTTTATTTGCCTTCACTGCAGCTGGTGTTGTGCCGTGTGGCGGCCGTAAAACGTCTCCCCGTACATCAACCATAGTGCAGTTTATATTTTACTTTTGGTCCTTTGAGATCATCGTGAATATTCTGAGAAATCAGAAATAAATTATTGGTTTAGTCTCATTCTAGACAGGTTTTTAATTATTTTGACCCCAGTTTGATTTATATCAGTCTTTGAATCGACTGCCTATTCGAAATTCGCAAAATTGCAGTACGTTTCCTCTGGCTTTCTTTGCCGGATCATTACAGGGTCACTGATGAGGCTTTATTAGCCGAAACTACGTAGTATGGCCCATCCTCTTTCTTATGAATGTTTTCTTTGCTCTTAAAGGAGCTCATTTTTGATTTTTATTTTCATCCTGCAAACCCGGAGTGTATGTATTGTACACCTGCGGTAATGGCCAAATATGACCGACGCAGTATCAGTAGAAAGAAACAAACAAAGAAACTAATAGGGTTGATATGCATTGACGGTCCGACCCACATCACTTTGGGCAGGCTTAAGCGGTTGACCAGTACTCATGTGCGGTCGGGCACCATGCAGACCATCATTTCTTCAAGTCCTGATGGGCGTGGTAGATTTAAGTAGGTAGGTAAGAAGATGTGTCTTGGTAGGTAGGTAGGTAGGTAGGTTGGTAGGTAGGTAGGTAGGTAGGTAGGTAGGTAGGTTTGATTTGAGGTTTAACGTCCCCGTCAGTTCTATATAGGTCATTTGGAGACGATACTTCCAATTTCGTGGGAACCGACTTTGAGATGAAAAGGTTTTTATGCATTGACGGTCCTACTCGCATCACTTTGCCTGGACAGGCTTATGCGATTTACCAGTACTCGGCTGTTCTTCTGTCGCATTCCTTTCCCCCCCACCCATCGGGGCTTGAAGAAATATATGAGCCGCATGATGCTTCCACGCAGAGCTGAATCCGACCCGCACACGAGTACTGGTAAACCGCTTTGAGGATTTAAGACTGCCCAGGCAAAGCGGTCCGCACGAGTCGGACCGTCCATGCTTATAAACCCTATTGAATTCAATGGGCGACAGGGCTTGAGGCGTCACCTACACGAGTACTGGTAAACCGCGTGGAGGCTCGAAGCCTACCCAGGGAAAGCGGTCGGAGTCGGACTGTTCATGCTTATAAACCCTATTGGTTTCATTGGGCGACAGCGCTTGAGATGTAATTCCATCTCAATGTCGGGCCAAAGTCACACAAAAAATGAAAGCAGCGTGTCCAAAATGACCTGCACTGTGATGACGGGGCGTTAAACCTCAAATCAGACAAACAACAAAACCAATCTATCTAGCTAACTTCCTACCTACTTACAGCGTCGAAGGAAGAAGTTTAAAGTAACCCTACCTACCTACCTACACATCCAGCCACGCACCCACCAGACCACTCAACCTACCTATATACCTACCTACCTGCCTACCTACCTACCATGCAGCCATCCCCGGTTGGTCGGGCCGGTTTTGATTGGTTGATAGTGAGCACTGGGTTCGGTAATTACTTCTGTTTCTATTTTAAGTATTGTTTTGTATTGTATGTTTTGTGTGTGTGTGTGTGTGTGTGTGTGTGTGTGTGTGTGTGTGTGTGTGTGTGTGTGTGTGTGTGTGTGTGTGTGTTTGTCTTATTGAAACGGTTAAGAGAAAATCTATTTGGTTGACATTAGGCATTATTACCCCATATAAACAGAAAGGTGTGAAAATTAGTCACTGTGTTTTGATACGCATTGGGACAATTGAAAATGTCAAACCATAAATCACACATGTTTCACCCTGGTATAAAGCTAAATTTTTAATTCCATGAAACCCACTTGTATAGGGGGGGTCTCTGTGATGAGAGCACGGGTACTAGGACGTTTTGTAATAGCCGGAATTGGATGGTCTATTAGTCAGCCATCCTTGCTCACTTTAGATGCCTGTTCAAAATTCAAAATTTTCAAGCATTATCACCCTTTAACAAGCATCGTGACCGAAGGCGTTTTCTTTGCCATATCAGGGTTGGGGGCAGAGAATAATGGAAGCCAGAACTGATACTGTATGCTATCTTTGTTCCTCGGCCAGACATTCGAAAACAGGGCTGTGCTCTGACATATTTGGCAGCCGAAATTGGCAACATGTCGTCACAGACTAGAGCCCATCTTTGGTCTGATTCCTGCACTCAAAATTCAAAAATCGCTAGAGAACTGCGTTTCTTAGGACAAACGCTGTTCCTTGGGTGCGATTTGTGCCTTCCTCCGAGCAAGAGGTCAAAATTTTCCCATTGGTCAGCTGACGCCTGTCGAATTGACAAGTGCCAGCACATTGGAGGCCTTGGGAAGAGCAGTTCATAAACTAATCCCATTTAGCGAGATGGAGGTAGCCCCTATGTGCTTTTCGCGCCCGGTTACCTTACAAAATCTATCAAGTCAAGTCATGAAACCCATGTTTAAGGACATATGCTACGAAATACTTCCTACATTGAAAACTGTTTAAGAGTCTGTATATGTTCAGTATCATATAATGGCTCACCACATTTGAAATAAAAAACACATGTCACCGTGCTGAATCTTAAGTAATCTGAACAAGAAGGAAACCACCCCAAACTGTTTTCCCAGAAATATCAGAAAACTACCATGTTAGTAAATAGCAAGTCAAAAATGACTTTTGCCTAGCTTTTAAACATTTATTTCAGTCAGAATGATATATTAAAAGATAATGCTGCCTGAATTTAGCCAATTTTTCAAGTTCAGACAATTTATTTGCAATACAAATTTTGTCATCAACCAAAATTTCTTTAAAAATTATTCATTGTCTGCATTATTTTGGACCATACAGAAAAATGCTACATTGAAATTTTCATAAAACAAAGTTTTTTCTCTAGGGGATGTTATCAGAGAATAGGAAATTAAAAGAAAAGTAGGGGTCACCGTGCTAATTTCTGTTTTATTAAACAAACCGTTCCCCTACCCCCAGATGAAATACATGGTAAAAATACATATAAATTCTATGAACAGATGGTAAATCACTGACAGATAACTTGGATTTTACTTGTAAATAGTAGCTGGCCATAATATGCATTGCAGCAAATCGTTTAAGT
The DNA here is from genome assembly GCA_963580285.1 of Lucinisca nassula. Taxonomy (NCBI): domain Eukaryota; kingdom Metazoa; phylum Mollusca; class Bivalvia; order Lucinida; family Lucinidae; genus Lucinisca; species Lucinisca nassula. Next base: position 175,071,637 of record OY757013.1, on the reverse strand, counting down.
AAGCCTGTAACCATTTAGGTTGATCTGATCTTGGGAAAATGCCGAAAAATTAAAATTTCCAAAAGTTGCAATGTTACTGTTTTCGTGAAGTTTATAGCCAAGCTGAACACGTTAAATAATGACCCGAAACAATATCTGTTCAACAAATTTCAACCATTTCCTTACCCAAGAACGGTAAAATGTTGGCTCTGGCATAACTTTCATTTTTGATGATCATACAAAAATTGAGAATTCGTAGCATTTGTCTTTAAAAGGATTCAATATCCTTTGGAAGCTAGGAATACACCGCAGAACTGAAATGGTAAGAGTGTACATGTTTACTCTATTATGATTAAAATAATCATTTTATTTATCATAATTGTTATTATTGTTGTTATTTTATTATTATTATTATTATTATTATTATTACTATTATTATTATTATTATTGTAAAAGGGCACTTATTTTGAGATCAGGCTTATTTAGGCAGGATAATAATTTTAAAATTTCCAAAGAACTTTTAAAAGTATTTATTGCAAAAACACGCCTATTAAAAATATATTGAAATTTTATTATCATTTTTTTAGTATTAATTGCAAAAAACATGCCTATTAAAAATATATTGAAATTCTAACATCAAATTTTTAGATAACATATTCTGATATTTTTCATATTTCCGCTGGAAAACATAGATTGTAGGTACTCGTTAGAATCGCCTCGCAGAGACGGTTCTAACGAGTACCTACAATCTATGTTCTCAAGCGGAAATATGAAAATAATATACACCTCTGTAAACCCCAGTTATACTGTAGAAAGTGGGATTTAATGGGGTTTAAATTTTAGGCGCGTTTTCATAAAAGTTCCAAGAAAATACGAGTACCCGCATATATTTTGTTCTTGTTGAACACATGATACCTATTAATGGCATATTTAATACGGGTATCTTGCGAAAATAAATAAATAAATAAATAAATAAATAAATAAATAAATAAATAAATAAATAAATAAATAAATGGTGTTCTATTTAATATTCGTAATGTAAGCAGATTTCTTTAGACGTTTTAAACAGTGGCTGAAGATGAAAGGGGCAGGGGCTAACCTGGAATTGATGACATTTCTCACGGCCTTCTTGCGCATGCGTAAATATACCATAGTATTAACTTTCTCAAGGGTTTAAAGTCTAACCATTTGAACAATTTTGAAAGGGGACCACATAAGTATCACTCTTGTGAAGTTTGGTCAATATCCGATCAATTGTTAAGGAGATGTCGTTTGAAGAAATTATTTACGGACGGACGGACGGACGGACGCACGCACGCACGGACGACGGACGAAAAGTGATCCCAAAAGCTCATCTCGTCATTACATAGTGTACGTATGAATGTCGTTTTGACGTGTCACCAGTAACAATGCTGATACATGACTGGTGAGCTAACAATCAATGAGATGCCAGTGTTTGACGCGAGGATGCATCCAATATGCCTTGTTGGCAGACGGAAGACTGTGTTGGTAGAGCATATTTCCTCAAAAGGAGGATGCTATTCTATTGCATTCTATTCTCTAACTACAAACAGACTGTCTCTAATGTTCTTCCCGTCAGACGTACATGTATCAGTGATCTGCATAAAAGTGCTTTTATTACAATAGTAGTAAAATGATTAAATAAAAAATGAAATGAATAATATAGTAAATACATGGTTAGTGTCTTTAATAATAAAATATAATCGATGAGCCTTAGACAATTTTATTGGGACATTACCAGGAATTCTCGTACTACAGGAACTGTCACTCAGATTACCGATAGCCCATATTTGATTGACATCAGTTAATTCCCTTAGACCGTAGTCGAGATAGCGTCTTTTACCTGTGTTGATAGTGTGTAATACCAGTTTCACAACTCCCGGTTTGAGTTACAATACACAACCAATCTGTGTTCTATCCAGTGCCCTAATAAAATTAGTATGAATCAGAATCAGAATTGTTACTGGTGACACGTCAAATGACATTCATACACCAGGACCTGTGAAGTGGGAAGTTAGTCCCTAGCTCTAACCAAAGAGGTAAATTTAGCTACACAATCATCAGCACCTTCAGCTGTCGAAATAATCGAATCGGGAAGGGCATTCCAATCTCTAATGGTTCTGGGGGAAGAACGACTCTTTATAAATGTCAGTTCTTGCGCGAAGGGTCTGAAACGCCAACGAATGGTGTTTTCTACAGTGTCTAGCTGGGGGAACAAGGTCATCTGTTGGAATGCTGGCAGCACCCTTTCGACCTTTGTATAAAAGGATTAGCCTACTGTCTTTTCCCCTTTTCTTGAGAGACTCCCATTTTAATTTTCCAAGTATTCCAGCCATGCTCCCAGTTTCAAAGCAGTAATTGCCTGTTACAAATCTAGCAGCTCTATTCTGAACTTTCTCAATTTCATCGTTAAGGACCACTCCACTGGGGTCCCAGATACAACTACCATATTCGAAGATTGGGTGAACAAGACCTTTATATGCTGCCTCTTTTACATCCTGAGGGCACTGATGAAGATTTCGCCTCAGGAAACCAAGAGTTCTATTTGCCTTAGTACACATGTTGCTAATATGAGTATTCCATCTCAAGTTGTGTGAGATGGTCACTCCAAGGTATTTAATGGAGTCCACATTCTCGAGGACCGTTCCCTCTAAGGTGTAAGAAGCCTCAACTTTATTAGATCTCTTCCTAGTTATCTGCAAAATATTGCATTTAACTGGCTGAAATCTCATGCCCCATTTACGTGCCCAACATCCTGATCTATCTATGTCAGCCTGAAGTTTCAATGAGTCATCTGTATCTTTAATTTCCGGGTAACAAACACAGTCATCTGCGAACAGTCTTATTTCTGAGTCAATGTCAGTGGAAATATCATTGATGTACAGGGAGAACAAAAGTGGACCAAGAACGGTCCCTTGCTGGACTCCAGACAAAACTGGAGCCCATTCCGAAGATTCACCATTAACAACAACCCGCTGTTTTCTGTAGCAGAGAAAGGAATCTATCCATTTGAGTTTTTTTCCCCCAATTCCATAACCAAATAACTTAGATTTAAGTAGTTCATGAGGAGGGGTGTCAAAAGCCTTCTCGAAGTTCAGAATAAATGTGTCCACCTGTCCCCCTTTGTACAAGATGTTTGCCCAGTCATTAATAACGGTGCTTAGCTGAGTTTCACAACTGTGCCTTTTCCTAAATGCATGTTGTCTGTCTGACAAAAGTTTATGTTCGTCCAAGTGGGCCATGATGTTTGAGCAGACTATATGTTCCAGCAATTTACACAGAACACAAGTCAGAGACACAGGGCGATAATTACGGGCAAGAGCCCTATCTCCTTTTTTGAAGAGTGGACAGATGTTTGCTAAGAGCCATTCTTTGGGGATTTCACCCGTATCAAGGGACTGTTGAAACAGGTGTGCAAAAACTGGACCCAACTCATTTGCTAGTTCCTTCAGGACTCTAGGATGAAGCTCATCGGGTCCTAAGGCCTTACTGGGGTTTAAGCCTTGAAGTAATTTGATCACTCCTGCAGCTGTCACAACAATATTATTCATGAATGGGGCCGATCTTCCAGTCAATGGAACCTCCGTGAACTCAGTTTTATTAAATGCATCATTGAATTGACCACCTAGTTCCTCTGCCCTTTCAGAGTCTGATTCAGCAACCCCGTCACCTCCTCTTTTATTAAGGGGCGGGATACCTTGCCTGTCTTTCTTCTGGCTGGTATGGATATACATTGTAAATTTTGCCACCGAAAATTTCAAGATGAAAAATTCTGATATTTTATATAAGAACGGCATGTTTTGCTAACGGATGACCAGGTGTTTTGTCCTCGATATAAATTAAATATTCGTGGCCGGGCCGTTAATCCAAAATTATAGGGAAATAAAAAAGATCACGTTTATACACGTATAAATATATTATTTCTTTTTTATATATTTCATGGGTATATTCATGTAATTTTTGTTCCTTTCTATATTGTGGCCCTTGGTAAACAATAAAAGAAAAGTTGTGATGACAATATATAAAAGAATTTATTTAATTAATGAAATTAAGCGTATAGTAATGACATGCCATTTATAAAGCTCTGGCCTCTAGTGAGGACTGTTACGCCGTAAAGGAATTATGTATCCGAACATATGCCGTAGTAGACACGGTGGCGTATGTTTGGAATTCAGCTTCGACACAGGATTTCAAATATTGTGGTAGTTTTTAAGGTGAAGACAAGATCAGCCTGCATGTTTACTGATTCAATAACGGTTCTATGAACTGCATTGCTTCCGCGTACCATAATCTCTGATCAGACTGCACTTGCTTAAGCGCAGTCTGATCTGAGTCTATGCTAGTCGCCAATGCCACATTGTTTAAAATCACGTCGCGGCTTTTTTTTTGTTATGGAAAATTCATTTTAAATAACCATATATGAAGACCTAATTTTACACGGGTGTTGACTTATTTCTGAAGCCGGCCTCGTAGTCCGGGATTTGAGACCAGATTTCGGTAAATTTGATGCACCCAAAATTCTCACGCTTTATTTGTGCCGTTTCATTGAGATATGAGCCTAACCTATATGACATGAAATTATTTAGAAAATCTGGTGGGGAAAAGGGGTTGAAAATTCTATGAGTTTACACCCACCCCCATGCGGATGGCATAGTTGGATTGAGTTTAGTTATGTGTAGCTTGCGCTTACATATGAATGTTGATTTATTGCATCAGCCAAAATATTGGTCAATACTCGAAGACACCAAAATTCATGATATGACGTAATTACATCCGGTGTTACCATAAATTTTGACCATTGAAATTTGACCCCCAAAAATTGGTAAATTTTACACTATTTTCGCACTAAATAATTTTTAGTACTTTTTGAAACAATTTCTTTTTCGTCAGTATGAAGGTGAAGGACGGTTATTTTTGCACGTGCATGTGAAACTTGATGACTCTGTTTCAATCCTGGCATGAACAAGGGACTCCGATACCTATGGACCATTGTACCACTTTTTCCTGTTGTGTCACAGATCGTGATAAAAATTTATATTAAAACCAACATAAACTATATCATTTTACTGGCTGGTCATAGATGTATCATAATAGGGACCGACAGATATATTTTTGAAAAGTTACTGATGGCCATTTCATTCCGGTTTATATTTAGTGAGGGGAATATATATCACCAAGCATATTTGTCAGCGGGTGAACTGGCAAGTGATTCTCTAAACTGGTGACTTGAAACAACCAACATTTAATGAATACAATGTATATTTCAAGAATTTTTATCCAAAGTTTCCGGTTTGTGCTGAAGGCTCCCCAAGTAACATCGACATTATTATATTTTAAACACGTAAATGTTACTGGCCACTTGAAATCTTACTGGGTACCTTAGTTTCTGTTAAGTCGCACGACTAAAAATAAATTGTACCCGAGGTTTAATGTAACGTGAAGCCATCCCTTAAACATTCTTCTAGCTTCTTTTTTCCCCAGAGGTGTGGTATAACCTGTAAACGTGCATCTTAAGATGTCACCTGCACTTACTTTCTACCATTTTGTTGGGCAACCTGCCTACGATAGGCTTGTCCCTCTATTCACCATTTGCTCTTAATCATCCTGTGTCTCTTGTCACACACTGATTAATCTGTTCTTCATCTCCTTTATTGCTACTTCCTTTTTCTGACATTTGTCCCATATATTGATTGTTTAGGGTTTAAAGGCACGTCAATCCTTGTTGGTCATTTTTGTTCTCTCTCCACAGAAAGGGAGAAAAGCGACAGAAGAGATAATTGAGCAGATGAAAGTAAGGGGCAGAGGAGAAATGGGAAAATGGAAAAGCAGAAACAGAAGAAAAAACAGTTTTCCCCCTCTACCCTTAACTGCTTGAAGAACAGCAGGTCTTGTCCAGCTGTAAGCCACTATCAGCTGGACGCCCTATTGACGCAAGATACACGTCACCCAACCACCCCAATTGTCCCATATAGATTGGCTAAAAAGGCCTTCTATAACAAGCCATCAGGAGTTATCACGTTTGAAAAACAGAGTGTATGCAATGATCAGGAATCTATACAAAATATCTCGCACCTCCCATTCAAAACACCAAAATGAAAACGTCATGGATGGAAAGCCAGAATGACAGTTATCTCCCCACATGACCGAACGGCTATCCAAAATAAAAAAGGCATTAGCAATACATACATCTTAAGGACTAACTATGGAAATAATAAAACACAAAAAGGATCGACGACGGGGTCAGTAAGAAGTTTTACGGGGGCCGAGGTGGGGTTGGACACTTTAATAGATTTTAGATGGTCACACTACTCGCCCTTGATTGTCGTGGTTAAAACCGATAAATTGTTCACTCTACATAATGGAGTTCTAGCTCATCAGTGCAACATCTCCGAGAAAGGAAAATCAAACGACTAAAGAGATGAAACAACGATGAGGACTCGACCGCATGAAATAGCTAGAATTCTGCAGCAAAGGCAACCAAACAGTTAGGCTCCGGTTAACCCTACCAGAGACAGAGCATCAGACACTAACTTCAGGCGGTCTGGCGGAAATGCGTTCGTACATATGAAAGGAACTAGGCGGGCGGGTTAATTTACTTGAGGTTAAAACCTAATATGTCAAATATATTGAACAGTGAACTGGGACGATGTTTGGCATAATAATTGTTACGATTCCTACGTAAATCAAGCTTCTTCTCTTCACCTTTGTCAAGAAGGGTGGGAACATCGGGTTCAACACCGACCCTCGACTGAACTTTTCTGCATCTTCATGTAACTTGGTGACCTCAATTTGCGCATGTTTGTCAAAAGATCGACCAAAACCAGAGTCATTCAATCAGCAAATAAGCTGGAGTATATCAAATCCGAATCTGGAGAATTAGATGCCGATAGTTAAATTTAGTAGAGTATCTTTTTTTTGCAGCAAATTAATGTTAAAAACCATAACAATAAACCTCTAAAACATTTAAGTAAAGTCGTTCCACCAAATACTGTATAATGTTTCTTTTTTGTTCGCAGTAAAATTTCGCACACCTTCAGTCAAAAGGAGCCTTGATTGTTCAGAGGCGTACACTCATAAAACACGACTTTCCTTCAATTATGAAATACTGAACAAAAATCTGCCAACCCTTTGAAAAAAAAAAAAAAAAAAAAAAAAAAAAACTGAAATAGGGCCCCGCTGTTATCTTCACTGAACATTGTCGTCTTTCAGAGGTATTGCTGTCATGGTTACTTCATACCAAACTACCACTGGTCACCAATTAATTGTTTATGAAGCTAAGCAACAAAAGATAACCAAACAAGCGCAATCAGTAAAGCAGAAAACAGTGGCTGCTGTATCATGACAACGCCAATTAGATATTGATTACGCTTGCCATCAAGTTTACGCGACTTCCCTGAACACAAAATTGTAAACAAGCGGCAGATGGGAAACTACACTCACCAGAGCTCAACTGGGCATAAATCCCACCCACCCCTCACCCGCCCCTACCACACACACCCGTGATGAATTTTATTTTAACAGACCATAATGGTTTAGTAGAGGCCAATCCCAGGACCACTGATGCCAAATTATTTTGAAATCAACCATTGTTTTTGTTTTGTTGCCGTCGCATACATTATAGTCAGCTTTGAACCATCTTAGGGCTAGAGTCCAAAATGCTGCATACCAAGGTCTTGTATTTCTTGAGATGCAGAATTTAAAATCATTTTTGGTCGTTTACTGTTGTGACGATCACACAGATCCCTCTAACAAACTTGGATTTCCCGACCACACTGATGCAGTATATGTAATTTGGTATCAGTTAGCCCAGTAGTTTTAGAAAAAAAAACAACTATTTAATCTGGCCACAGGATCATTAAGCTGATTGCAAATATCAACTATGATGTCATAAGCTGCAAAAGAACCAGAAAACCCTGTCTTTTCCATACAAAATCCTAAGTGACCGAATGTGACCTTAACGTAAGAACGGTCAAGGTCAACGAAATGTCTTCATTTGAACAAATTCGATAGGGGCCGAGCTCCATATATTGTATACCAAGTTTCAAAGTCATCGGTCAATTGGTTCCTGAGGAGGCGATTTTCAAAGGTTTTTCCATATATGGGCATGGCGGACATTTTGGTCATGTGACTCAGATATTCAAAAAATATGTTTATTCTTTCACCCCATGGCGGCTTCACATATAATTTGGTTCCAGTTGGCTTTGTAGTTTCAGATGAGATGTCGTTTGGAATTGTTTGGATGCATAAATTAGAAAAGAGGGTAGCAACATTTATCTCCCCTTTTAATGTCCTTTTCCCCACTTTTTTGATTTTCTAACTCCATTTTCAAGATGCTGAGAGACCTCAAAATGAATTCGTATCATAGTTAATTGTGAGAAAGTAAGGTGCATTAAACACCTTAAATACGGGTGCTACGAATTTCGAATCCCCGACTATCGGTAGCTCAGTCGCATGCGCGAATGATTGGTCATCAGGAGGATGCGGGTTCGATACCTGCCGGAGACGGCTATATCCTTTCGTGGAAACTGGTCATGAAATCTTCTCTACATTCATTCTCTTTCTTAGCAAGGTGAAGTTGGTTTGTTTTTCGTTATTCGTTTTTCGTTATTTGATTTGAAGCCGCATATCGTATTTTAACATTCGAAATCCTATTTTTTGAAATTCGAATAGGGACCGAATATCGCATTTTGACATTCGAAATCCTATTTTGACATTCGGATTTGGGAAGAACATCGTATTTTGATATTCAAAATCCTATTTTGACATTCGGATTGGGGCAGGATATCGTATTTTGATATTCAAAATCCTATTTTGACATTCGAATTGGGACCGAATATCGTATTTTGATATTCAAAATCCTATTTTGACATTCGAATTGGGGCAGAATATAGTATTTTGATATTTAAAATCCTATTTTGACATTCGAAATGGCCCCGAATATCGTATTTTGACTGTCAAAACAGGATTTTGAATATCAAAATACGATATTCAGTCCCAATTCGAATGTCAAAATAGGATTTTGAATATCAAAATACGATATTCGGGGCCAATTCGAATGTCAAAATAGGATTTTGAATATCAAAATACTATATTCTGCCCCAATTCGAATGTCAAAATAGGATTTTGAATATCAAAATACGATATTCGGTCCCAATTCGAATGTCAAAATAGGATTTTGAATATCAAAATACGATATCCTGCCCCAATCCGAATGTCAAAATAGGATTTTGAATATCAAAATACGATATTCTTCACCAATCCGAATGTCAAAATAGGATTTCGAATGTCAAAACGCGATATTCGGTCCCTATTCGAATTAAAAAAAAAAATAGGATTTCGAATGTTAAAATACGATATGCGGCTTCAAATCGAATAACGAAAAACGAATAACGAAAAACAAACAAACTTCACCTATCTTCGCCATAGAGTGAATATCGAAAAACGAAAAACAAACCAACTTCACCTTTCTTCACCAGAAAGTGAATATCGAAAAACGAAAAACGAAAAACAAACCAACTACACTTTGCTCTCTTTCTTCCACTGTTTCAAAAGGGCAGCTGTCAGTTTCAAACAAAAGAATTTGCGCCATACTGGTTAATCGCTTACGTATACTCAGTAGAAAGTGGGGATAGGTAAACTGACAAGTTCGATATGACACAAAACGTGTGGAGAAGGCCTTTAAACTCAAGTCTAATTTCTGATATGAAGAGCTCTACTGGGATGTGTTAATTAAAGCAACTAAAGCTCTGTCGTCTATATCAGATTAACCCATTTTGTACCGACCGGACTGACTGACTGAACTAGTTTTTAAGGTAACCGGGCGCTATAAGCACACAGGGGCTACCCCTAGACCGTGTCCAGGATTAGTTTTCCCACTTTCTGAAAGGCTTTCGCATGGAGTTGTACACTTATTCCGGTGTACTCCTCTCGCCTCAGTCACTGCAATAAAGGTGAAAGTGGTCTGTAAGTTACCGTGGTTTTTTATGGAGTCTCCAAATAGTTATGGGCTGTCAATCGCTGCTATGGAACATGGTCAATTCCGACCTGCAAATCGTGTTCCATAGCCAGTGCCCGTCTGGCCGTGGTAGAGAAGGAAGGCAAAGAGGCTAAGTTTTAGTGCTTCTGGGCTGCGAATCGCGGCAGTGGTCAGCAGAATACGAATCGTGCTGGTCTGCCAGTGCCCTCCCCTAGGTAAATAGAAGCACTGTAATTTTGAATTTTGAACGCCAGGTCGAAAGTGGGCATGAAGCAACAGAGAAATCAATGCCAATTTCGGTTGCAAATCGCGATTTCTCTGTTTCGCCCGAGCAAACTAGGTCATGTTGCTCTCTCTTAGGGCCGCGTGATTGGCGTCGGACTGGCTACACATGAAGTAGCCTTGCAATACCCATGGTAAACAGGGTTTTCGGACATGCGGCCCTAAGTTCACGATCTCGGTCCGGTGCAGGTTTAGGAGGGATGCGCCCTCCTAACTAACACTCCCTCCGTCATCGCCGTATCTAGGAATAGCTTGTGGACCTTCCGGGTTCTCTTCTTGTTCAGGGGGGGGGGGGTCTCCTCGGTGCGTTTTTCGATGGAGTTGTAGATGTGCTCGTCGTAGTACTTTGAGGTAGGTCCCTTGTAAATTAGGAAGATGGGCGTATCTTTTGTCTTGAAGGCATATACGGCAAGGTCCACGTTGATCGTTTCGTTGGGTCTTTTCAGGCGGTGCAATTCTAGGATGGTGGAGGGGGAGTCGGAAGTAGCTGCCACCCAGGCTCTGCCCAGGTGATATTTCTCATGCCATGGTTGTTGTGGGTTGGGTGGCAGCTTCTCGAAGTCTTTTTCTTCCCATGTCCAGATTCTTCCTCTTCTAGTGGGTGGGGCTGGTGACGAGCGTCGTTGTGCTTTAGGCGGGGGGTGGTCTCTCTGAGGGTAATGGAACGGTGGTCGCTGGCTGTGGACTTTCTTCGGGCTGGGGATGAACTGGTGCTGGCGATGACGGCGTTGGCGGGAGCGTCGGTTTCTGTATCGTTGGCGCTGGCTCTGCGCTGGCTGTTGTTTGCGGCCTCTGTTTCCTGGTGATGGTCGCAGTGGTTGTGGAGACTGTCATGACAGCTGGGGGCGCTGCTTGTTGTAGTCTTGGTTGTTGGTTCCTTACTGTCTTTTTGGATCTGGCTGGAGCTGGAGTGCTCAAATCCCAGCGTAGGCTGACAGTCACGCATTGGTGCTGAAGGCATGTGGTCACTTCAGGCACCCCATGCAGTCGGCATGACTGCAAGAAAGCCACAAGTGGCTCTGGAAGTCGATAGTCTTTCATCGAGACAGACATGCTGAGAGTTGATCTTGACGGTTGAAGAGCTGGTACCGACCGGAATTTGTCAACCTTATACATAACACAAGTCCATTTCAAAATTTGATGGTGTGAGGTGTTTTCTAAATATATTTAAAAAAATAAAAAAATGGCTGAAGTTTTTGCGAAAAGAAGTTCCTGAACAAAAGCCGAACTCGGTGGCGTCTGATCTGGGCCTGCACGTTTTGCTATAACCCGTTTTGTGGGATTCGGTACAAAATAGGTTAATGCACAACACTCACAAACTTTGGATAAACATATCTCGGACGCCCTAGGCGAGCAACTCACGTTATTTCAATATACACCGATACATCCTCAGTTATTTCAGAATAAGGAAAGTGGGTTTGTGTCGTAATTTTCTTACTTTAAGATTTAAACAACGAAAGGAGCCTATACTCACATTATATAAAACCTTTACCACCCTAAAATTGAAATTTTCAGATTAAAAATACTGATAATTTTAATATTTCTGCACATAACAAACATTGCGGACACTCGGTAGAAACGCCTCGACGAGGTTGTTCAAACGAGAACAATATAATAAGTCACATCTATACTAACAGCAAATCAGACTACATTGTATACTGTTTTCGTTCAAATTCACAAACTGGTAGACAAACAGTATAGATCCTGATCAGATGGCTTCTTCAGAACTAATCTGATCGGGATCTACACTGTTTGCAAAGTTAGGGGTTGTCGTGAACAGCAGGATAAGGGTAAATGCAATGTAAAACAAATTGGTTTGTGGTTTGTTTGTCATTTTAAACTTCACTTTTTTGTCTAAGTAATTAAGATAATCAAACAATCCATAAAACTAACGTGGTCTTGCGTTAAGAAAAAGTGTTGAGAAGGCCTTTAAACTCCAGTCTAATTTCTGATATGAAAAGCTCTAAAGGGATGTGCTAATTAAAGCAACTAAAGCTCTGTCGTCTATATCAGTTTAACCCATTTTGTATCGACCGGAATTCGTCAACCTTATATATAAGCACAAGTCCATTTCAAAATTTGATGGTGTGAAGTGTTTTCTAAATGGCAGTGGCTGGAGATACGGGTCCGTATCTCTAGTCTCGGAGGCTAGAGATACGGATCCGTATCTCTAGTCTCGGAGGCTAGGGATACGGATCTGTATCCTTAGCATTTTCCAATAGGCCTGGCTAGAGGTACAGTTTGATAAGACTGATTATCATTTCACCATATCCATGATACCGGCGGCGGCCAGTATATACATGTAGCTGTTTCTTTTCCTAATTTTTTCACACTGACACATTATGCCAACGTGTACTGTAATGTGTTAATGGGAATAAATTATGAAAAGAAACAGCTTCATGTATATACTCGTCGTCACCTATATTAAAAGTTAAGATATAGGGTCACGCTTTTACAAAGTCGTTGGCGTAATGTGTCAGTGTGAAAAAAATTACGAAAAGAAATGACTACATGTATATATATACTGGCCGTCGCCGGTATCATGGATGTGGTGAAATAATAGCGTCATTTTTGAAAGTTGATTTTTTAAATCAAGTTTCTTTGTCATTGCATTTCTACTTCCGGTACTGGACCGCGATGCTCCACTTCCGTTGTTCGTACGCTGCATAAAATAGTCCAAATGAGCTCTTGAAAATTAATTTTGCAGGCCGGCCCCGCATTTCAACGTCTTTCAAAATATTTCAGTTTTCGAGACTTTATACGGATTGAATATAAATTGGCACAGAAAGACGAATTCTGAAAAAAAAAAAAAAAACAGTTCTCTGGAACTATTTTCCTACGCGCTTTTCGGTGATATTTATGTTTTACTCTTTCATCCCTGAGTTTCTAAACAGGATTCTTCTCGCTTTAAATATATTCTTATAGAAAAGGATTTCTGATAAGTTCACTGACAGGAATACAAACAGTGTACATGTAGACGTTCTAGCTACGTGCCGTCTTATCAGGATCTACAAGGTTTGCATAGATACGGTGTATTTCTACCTCGGCGTCTGCACCGGTCTACAGGGTTAAAAGGGTTAGCTTATCATTGACCGACTAAACAACCCTTTACTGACCTACAATTTGCCTGCTTTCGAGAGCTCTAATATTACAAAACACGTGTTGTTTAAATCAAGTTCCGTACTTTAGCAAATGGTAAAGAAACCGATCAGACGCAACATTCTGTTGCTTCTAAACTATCTCAACTGTTTCCAAATGTCACAGAATAGAAACAATTGACATTTATGGGTTAATGTTTTCAGGACCCCGTACAGGTTAAACGTATTTTAATTCGTCTTGGGTAAACGCGGTGTCTGACCAGGGATATAATGTCTAAATCAAATGGTTTAAAAAATGATATTTTTTTGTCAAGTTATTCTCCTTTTTATGTCCCGACGCCCAAAGGAACATAGCTCCAAGCGGCTGCACAACCTATGTGCATCGTTATATCAATGCGACGTTGATGCGACGTTGCTAAGACACCATGTGTCCGCTAGGAGATTGATTGATTTGAGGTTTAACGTCCCCATCAACACTGTAAAGGTTATTTTGGAGACTTGCTCCCAATTTTGAGGAAATTTTACGCGACATTGAGATGAAATGACACCTCAAGCCCTGTCGCCCAATGAAACCAATAAGGTTTATTAGCTTGGACGGTCCGCCTCGCACCGCGGTTCCGCTGGACAGGCTTAGATCCTCTAAGTGGTTTACCAGTACTAGTATGCGGGTCGGATTCAGCTCTGCGTGGAAGCATCATGCAGCCCATATATTTCTTCAAGCCCCTATGGGCGGGGGTCTCCCGTTAGGAGAACTTCTCTGTAAGATTATTAGCAAATATGTACTGAGCAAATATAGAAATTTATAGCTGGACCATGAAGAAATTGGCAGGCACGTTTATCTTTCTTTCTTCCGTATTTTCTTCGTGGGGGTAGTTGAGTGAGGCAATGGCGATGTGTATCTTGTGTCACCGGGGAGTCCAGCTGATACTGACTTACAATTGGGCAATACCTGCTCTCCTTGCAGCAGGTAACGGTAGAGTGAAGGAGTGTTGATATTTCTTCTGTTCCTACACTTCCATTCATTTTCCTCTTTCTCCTCTGTCCCTCACTTTCATCTGCTCTACAACGGCCCTGCCCATCGGGGCTTGAAGAAATATATGGGCTGCATGATGCTTCCACGCAGAGCTGAAACCGACCCGCACACGAGTACTGGTAAACTGCTTAGAAGATCTAAGCCTGCCCAGGAAAAGCGGTGCGAGTCGGTCCGTCCATGCTTATGAACCCTATTGGTTTCATTGGGCGGCAGGGCTTGAGATGTCATTTCATCTCAATGTCGGGTGAAAGTCCCACAAATTGGAAGCAACGTCTCCAAAATGACCTTTACAGTGTCGACGGGGACGTTAAACCTCAAATCAAACAAACAAAAAAAAAACAAATCTTCTCTACTGTCTCTTCTATCTCTTTTCCCCTTTCTGTTGGAGAAGACAAAAATGATCCACTAGGGTTGACCTGTCGTTAAACTCAAAACAATCGATGATTCATTTTTTCTTTGTCGAATTTTTTTAACAAGAATCAGAATTGTTACTGGTGACACGTCAAATGTCATTCATACACCAGGACCTGTGATATGGGAAGTTAGTCTCTATATTTGTTTCAACAAAATATCTAGATAACAGCTTGATCTACGAGTAACATTGTTATATAATAATTATTCCTCATAAATCAACTTTCCTCAGTACTTTCAGTACTTTGATTGTACAAGGTTGTTTCAATAACATTACGAAAATACGCCGAAAAAATGAAACTTTTAAGATGACAAAATGTGATATTTTCCTTATTTTTGCCCAAAATATAGATTGTAAGTACTTGTTAGAACCACCGAGTACCCACAATGTGTATTTAAGAGCAGAAATAACAAAAATAAAGTTTACCCCTGCAAACCCAAGTTTTAATATATAAAACTGGGGTTCGAGGGGGCCAGAATTATATAGGCGTGTTTTCGTGGTGATGTATGATGTTAAGCAACAGTAGACTACTAGTTTGTTTCTATATATTTCGAATATATACTATCTTGGCAGCGATAAAAACTAAGGCGCTGTTCAGCCTGCGTCCATACGTATCTGGTCTGCGCGTTAGCTTTTTCGCATACTAAGAAACGAGCCGCGTCACGACAAAACCTGTCTTCGAGGTTTCCGACAGACCTAGCCCGACATTATAAACCAGGCTATACAGCCACAGAAGATGGCTAAAGCTTTGAAATTTCAGATTTGGGAAGTAGAGAGATTGTACCATCCATGTAGCGAAAACATAGGCCTGATCAGCTGCGCAGCAACTGCACGGCTGATCTGTGCCTTTGTTTTCGTATATGCAAACAACGGTTTTCTCATGACGCAACTCAATTACATTCTTCTCGCTAGCAATGTGTTTGTTGTTGTCCAGAAGCTAGAATTTACGATCAGCCTGTGCTGACGTGTATCTGGTCTGTGCATTTGTTTGTCGCATATACATGTAATAGAGGAAGCAAAAGTGTAGTGATCATCCTGCATCATTGCGTATTTGATTTAACTTTATATAGCGAGAAAGCAGGGGCACTGACCAGCATGCACGTATGTGCATTCGATCTGTGTCTCTGTCTTCATGTTTATTTAGAGTTAGGAAAAATGACAGCCAACATACGAGAAAAAGGTGATCTGATCCGTTATGCTTACTTCACCATACCCACTAGCATCCCACATTTATCATGTAAAACTGGGGTTTACAGGGGTGCACATTCGTTTTCTAATATTTGCTCTAATACAAAGATTGTTGGTACTCTAATGTGTACCCACAATCTATGTTTTGAGCCAAAATATCTAAATATTTCAACTGAACTGAAAATTGTCATTTTTACAGCCATTAAAACTCGTAGATGGTACTAAATTTTGTCGAACAAGCTCTCCTGAACCTTTGCTCAATGATAAGTACCAATTTTCTCTTGGGTTGGCTAATTTAACAATGATATTAATGGGCCCCCGCCGATAGGGGCTTGTAGAAATATATGGGCTTCATGATGCTTCCACGCAGAGCTGAATCCGGCCCGCACACTAGTACTGATAAATCGCTTAGAGGATCTAAGCCTGTCCAGGAACCGCGGTGCGAGGCGAACCGTCCATGCTAATAAACCCTATTGGTTTCATTGGGCGACAGGGCTTGAGATGTAATTTCGTCTCAATGTCGGGTAAAAGTCCCACAAAATTGGGAGCAACGTCTCCAAAATGACCTTTACAGTGTTGACGGGAACGATAAACCTCAAATCAAACAAACAAACAATGATATTAAATGAGAAAAGATAAAGAAAAGAAAATATGACAAAAAAAAAAGAATGAAGATAAAGAAAAGAAAAGAAAAAAAGAAATTAGAAAAAAAGGAAAAAAAAAAAAAAACAACAACAATGGTTGGCAAATGGCTGTAAACAACTCTTGGAATTTGTTTCATCTGTTCTTTGCAGAAAGACCTAGTCGTATCTCCCCGTTTGGCTATGGTGCAGAAAGACCTAGTCGTATCTCCCCGTTTGGCTATGGATGACGCAAATATAATTCATATGATGCAATAAATTAAAGGTAATATGCCATTCAAAATTCAACTTTTATTCTGGTATATTTGACTCATCCATAGGCTAACATGACAGGTCGAAAAAATGATAATCAAATACAACATATAAAGCTAATAATAATAAAAATTATAATAATAATAATACAACACAGGATTGCCATTGGTCCTGTCCCATTTCAGAATTCATATTACTTTTTCCACCTTTCACCTTAGTAGAGTTATGCTACTTTGCAAATTGCGTCAAAACAGCAATGGTATCTCTGTTTGAAGCAATTATCAGTCTTATCAAACTGTACCTCTAGCCAGGCCTATTGGAAAATGCTAGGGATACAGATCCGTATCCCTAGCCTCCGAGACTAGAGATACGGAAAATGCTAGGGATACAGATCCGTATCCCTAGCCTCCGAGACTAGAGATACGGATCCGTATCTCTAGCCACTGCCAATAATAAAATCTTGTAGAAATGAAAATAAAATATTTTATTAGTTAAATGACGGGCTCCTATATAACTCTATACATTTTCCTAGTATTACCTGTATGAAAACTAGCGACTGGCTGTGACGTCACAGAAGTGACAGAAACGTGTGGATTAGTACCTGTAGTACGAGTATTCCTGCTTATGACGAGCTTAAACACACATTTTTTTCCTTATATAAAAGGGGTGGCCTGTCTAATGACCTCCAATAAACATTTCCTTCGGACCATAGTGCACATCAAAGGCTTATCTTATCTAAGTGATTATGAGGTGATTATGAGCAGATTTCTTGTTTAATAGGGGGCTCAATAAGGGTACTTGAGTGATAGTATAATTTACTGAGATTGTTTCCAACAACATATTGTTTAAATAACTTCTTTGTTATTTCTAAATAAAGTAAAGAAAAACACTGCTATCCATTGTTAGATTAGTTTTCTTTACTCAAAAGTGCAAAGATGTAAACAAACAAGGTAAATTAATTGATTAACCTCAAAATTTAATCAATCGATTTACCATTATTTATTTATTTTTATTTTTTTTATTTATTTGTTTATTTATTTATTTATTTTATTTTGGTTGAAAGTATGTGATACACAAATCATATAATGTCTAAAACATTAGCATTTTATAGTTTCAGTCAAGATGGAACTATAAAATGTTCTTTGTTTTAGGCACAATCATATCAGACAAGAGAAAAAAAAAATAAGATTTTATTTTTCACCTTTTCAAGTTTAAAACTAAAATAACAAACACAATTAAATTTATTTGTCTTAATTATATTGCAAACATAGGTTGTGGGTGCTCGTTAGAGCCACCTAATTGAGGTGGTTCAAACGAGTACCCACAACCTATGACTCAATGAGACGATTCTAACCAGCACCCGCAACCTATGACTTCGAGCAGAAATAACGAAAATAATGTATACCCCCTTAAACCCCCATTATCTCTATAGAAAGTGGGGTTTAGGGGATGTTCCTTTTTCCTCAAAAACATATAATGTGTGTCCTCGTTAGAACCGCCTAATGGAAGCAGTTCTAACGAGCAGTCACACTGTAAAAAACAAATTGTGGGTACTTGTCTGAACCGATTCGCTGAGGTGGTTCTAATGAGTACCCACAATATATGTTTAGAGCAGAAATAATAAAGTTAGCAGGATTTTATCTGAAAAAAAAAATCATTTTTTGTGGAAAAAAAAATTTACCAATATATTTGAATTGGCATTTTCTGTAATGATTATAAATAATGACTACTAAATATAAAATCGGATAAAAGTGCTGTTGTTTCTTCCCTGCAAATCAAAATAAGGACTTAGGTGTAAATGAATAGATGTCATTTGTCAAAGTCATATCCCTGGTAATTTGTTACCCTCTCTTGGCCCCCTTCCTGTATGACAGCCTGAATACCCCAAGTGTATTTTTTCTCAATGCTGGATTCTTTAATAAACGGTCATTAGGATGTTATGTAATCGAAAAATGTGTCTTTAAGCGAACCGCTATAAAATTGTCGCGGCGAACCGATTTTATTTTATTATTAAAGACACTAATCAAGTATTTATTTTATACCGCAATTCAAAACAATCAAGGGGTTTTGCAAGAAATAAGCAAATTTAGCCAAAAAAGACAGCGGACAGTGTGGCATGTTAAACTACATTCAGTGCCATTGCGCGCACACGTAATATAACGTGATGTCAACGAGTGCAAAATTTATGACGTCACCGCGCCACACAACATGGACGCTCGAATCAAAGTTTCTCAGTGGTTTATTTTCTGTATGAGAATCTGCAAATAAATAGTTTATTTTAGCTTTAGAAATTATTTTCGAGGTTGAGACGCAACTGCAGTAGCAGCGCGCAGTTATTCCAACGGGCCATTCAAACCAAGAATTTTATGAAGTGGAGAGGGGATTGGGCATGGCCCCAGCACAATCTAGGGGACCCCTAGTTTGACATAAAAGCATATGGCTGAGAGAAGTTTACTCAAGGAACATTTCTATGAAAGTTTGGCAAAATATCTGCAAAGGTTTGACAATTAATGCCAATTTTTCAATTTTCCCCATTTTCAGTCTATGGAAAATCTAAGTTGTCATAGCAACCCGTCTAAATGGCCGAATTTCAATAAAAACACAAAACCTGTGAAGGCAAATATGGTGAATATTTTCATGAAGTCTTTGCCTCCTAGAGCATATGGTTTCTGAGGAGATGATTTTTAAGTGTTTTTTTTTTTCATCTTGGTTTCCATGGCAACCAATAAAAATGAGCAGTAGGCCTAAAATCATATGGCAAATAGTAGATTATCTAAGGAGCATTTCATTGCCTAAGGAGCATTTCAATGGAAGTTTTATCAAAATATCTGCAGAGGCTTGGCAGTAAAGCCATTTTTCAGTTTTCCCCATTATAAGTCTATCGAAACTATATGTTGCCATAGCAACCAAACTAATTAGCCGATTTTCATAAAATCACAAACTTTCAATCACCCAGCCCATAGATGCTACAGATAAGATTTGGACCTAATCGGCTCAGTGGCTTCAGAGAAGATGTCATTTGAAAGTGTTAACGCCAGATGACAACCGGTTGTCAGGAGACACTACACAATATGGACCGGGTATAGGACACCAAAAAAAAAAAAAAAAATTTTTTTTTTACCTCCTCCCCACACAATACCCCACACCTATAGACCCCCTCTAAAAAATTTTTTTTACCTCCTCCCCAGACACCCCCCCCCCCCCCAATTTTTTTTTACCTCCTCCCCAGACACCCCCCCAAAAATTTTTTTTACCTCCTCCCCAGACACTCCTAAAAATTTTTTTAGCTTCTCCAGACCACCCCCTAAAAATGTTTAGCTTCTTCAGACCACCCTAAAAAAATTAGCTTCTCTAGACCACCCCTTAAAATATTTTTTACCTCCTCCAAAACGAGTGACCTCGGAAAAAATAAAAATCCGACAGGAAACAATTTGGGGTAAGGGTATGAGAGAAAAAAAATCGATCGATCGTATCGATGTTTGGATCTCTAACATTAATTCAGACGTGCTTGATAACATATTAACAAATATAGTACTATTACGCTGTAATACAATTACATTGTGTTACTATTACGCTGTAATACTATTATGCTTCCTTTCTATTAAGGGTTTACCATAGTACTATTACGCTGTAATACTATCATATTGTAAACACAACTTCGAGTGGACTTACAAATAATTTGACACAAGAATTAGAATGGAAATAAAATCTGCATAAGTTTAGGCGCGAAAATGTGAGAAAAAGTTCATTTCTTATAACCAGGTGGTGGCTCATTAATTATTATAACTTTATTAAATAAAATCAAGCATTTCCTATTTGTTTTTTTTACCTCGGCTAAAGCCTGGGCCTTGCCTTCCTCAATAAGTTTTTTTCTTTCCGTTTCACTTAATCCTGTTTGTTTTGAATGTATACAATCTTTCAGTTTATTATATTTATCTAATTCATCTAAAATCAATTTAAATTCATTTTCAGATATCTGCCCAACTGTCAAAGCCTTAGAAATCAAATCTTTTATACTATTCAACTTATTATCAGCAATAGTTTTAATCTCATAATGTTTTTGTGTTTTTGCATGTAATCTACGTCTAACAAACTTAACACAAACACCCAGAGATCCGCAAACGATTGCAGCAATCTCTAATGGTAACATTACTGGAACAGCTAAACCAACACCAGCCATAATAACACTTGAAGAAATTAACGCAGTATCAACACCATCAGTAATGTTAATCCCCCGTTTATACTTTTTATATAATGCCTTTCTTACATCCCTCTCTTTCATTAATTGTTTTTCTATCTCTGATATCTTCTGTAATCTATAATTTTGTCCGTCTTCATTAGGCAAATCTGGATATAAATTCGGCGCCGTAGGTTGCTTCATTTTTATATTTATTTTTTTGAATTCAATTAATAACGAGACAACCGTATTAACTGTAGTTATATTAAACTCTAGACTAATAAAATTAATAACACTTCCAGCTTTAACTAAACAAGGGGTGACAAAATTAAAATGTGTACTTTTTGTTTCACTATCTACAGCGAGGCCGCGGCACCCTTCCAAACGTTCCCCATTCACCAACACGCCAACTTTCACCTTACCAAGCGACGATACACTCGACAGGCTAATACTTTTAATATAACCATCCTTCATCATAACATAACCAACCGCTCCCTCTCTACCTCCATTTCCAAATGAAAATATTTTACCATTAGTTAGTGGGCCATTTGATTCGGCGGTTATTGTAATGAATTCATTTGTATAAACGTTTTGTAATCTATTATTTAAATTTCCTATTTTTTATGTAATTCATCAATACTCAAAGTCAAATTATTCTTATCTGTTTTTACACCAAATATACTCATTTTTTATATATAATTTTTAAATTCAATTAATAATGAGGCAACAGTATTAACCGCAGTATAATTATTCAGTACACTCAAAAAATTAATAACACTTCCTGCCTTAACTAAAAATGGTTTATCAAAATCGCGATGTACACTTTGTGTGTCTTCCAAATAAACTATACACCCACTCAAAACTGCCCCATCCACCATCACAGTAACCCGCACTTCATCTTTTGACTTTTCACACGACAGACCCATACTTATAATATAACCATCTTTCATCATAACATAACCAACCGCTCCCTCTCTACCTCCATTTCCAAATGAAAACATCTTATCTCTAGATAAAGAGCCTTTTGATTCAGCATATATTGTAATGTATTCATTTGTATGAACGTTTTGTAATATATTATCTAAATTTGATATTCTGCTATCAACACGTAAAGTCGTATTATTCTTAACACCAAATATACTCATTTTTAATCATAAAATTTCTAACACACAACAAATTGTTAAACCATTGTTGTTTATTTTCTGGCCATTCTCATCACAAACGCTTATACTTAATTCTGATATATCACCACGTGTTAATTGTTTATATTCCGGATTACTAAAACGTGTATGAACAATATCTCCAAATGATTTATTTTCAACAGAAACAACACCAAGGATATTACTAGGAGCACCATCAAAGAAATTGCAAGCACTATTTATCTGCTCAAGATGAACATATAGTTGTTTATAAGGTGCAGAATTTAACGGTATTTCTCCCTTATATGTTTGATTTGCGTTTAATCGTCTTTTATATACCAGGCCTAACATCTCTTTTAATCCTTTGCTTATTTTTAAATCAACGGTCGATGTCAAAAGCACTATGTCATTTGTTTCATTTACAGATAATACAATATTATTACTTTGAAATATATCTGCTATTTGTTGGAAACTGTAAAATCCTGAAGCTAAACGTATTGGTCTATCTGTTCCTTTTTGGATAGATTTATCAATCAAATTATGCCAACCTATAGTATAAGTTAAACTCTTCAATCCAATTCTCTTAATACCACATTTCTTATCTATATATTGTTGCAAGTGTATTGTCTTATTAATATCAGAAATTGTATGATACATTTTTAATAAATAAAAAATGATACCTAAAGAATTCAAATATAACCCCGAGGCCCACTATCAATCTGGTGGTGTTTTCACAGTTAAAACAGTTGATATTATTAATCAAAATATAGTGGTTACCTCAGATGGCAAAAGCTTCAAGGTTTCTTTTCCAAATATACTAGAAAAATACATTCTCCCTCATGCCAGCTCTGAAGAAATCGTTACTAAATGGAAAACAAATTGGATGTCATTTTGGCAAAACCAATTAAATTTTGCAATCTGGTTATCTACTAGTGGGTGTGGGGTTGACTATGATCATCACATAAATGGCACTGGCATGATTGGGTCAATGTTTAGGTTTCATGTCTATTATCAAATACGTCGAATACTCAAAGAAATGAGTGCTGCATTACCACAAGACCCAAGCTGGAATGCTTTTGACAATAATTATAATCGTAGAGCTTATGAAAGAATCTGCAAGGAATTCAATGTTGACGTTAACACTGACTGGAGACAAAAAAAGAATGATAACCAAGGTCTTGGTAGAATATATCAGTATAAAAAAGGTTGGAAACAATATGAATGGAAAAAGAATCCATGGATTGGAGATTACGAAGCATTTGATTTGGGAGTAGAATTTGCAGCAACTAGACCTGACGGAGTATCATTTTCATTCACAAAACCAACAGGTGCAGGAAACATTAAAATAGATTATATTGCTCAAGGTACGCCATCGAAAGATGTTTGGTCTACATTTATCATAGACGATGCTAAAGGTTTTACAAGAGCAGGTGTTGAACGCATCAACGAAAGCATCAGAATATACTGCTGGGCAATTCTAGGTGCTCAATCACAAACTAGAACAGACATCTTAGGAACTGGAACTGCCTTTGATGCACAAAAACAGTTTCTTGCTAACGTTGAGGATGCAATTAATAACCCTGTGGATTTACCCAGTCAAATAGCAAGTTATCAAAACACATTAAAATATGCAAGAAGTAAGGTGGATTTTGTCTTTGGAATTGGAATATACATGACACCAAGCAATATGGTATTACGTATTGGCACAATACAAGATTGTAACAATGAAATTGTCATAGCCACTGATGCTCAGGATCTAGGGTTAAACAATGGTATAAACACGATACCTGTGCCACCAAAACAAACTCACAATGTTCAGGGAACTCTTACAAAAAAAATCTCTACCAGAACCTGTTAAACATCAAACTGTTCAAACAGCTCAAATAAAAGAAGCAAAACAACACGAAGACAACAAAACCGCATTAATAGTAGGAAGTATAGTAAAAGGTATTATTGCACTCAGGATTTATTAATATACTCTCTTGGAGCTGCATACAATAATCCTACAACAAGGACAAGCAACGCCCAGAGATGTTCGCCAAACCAGTTAACCACTTTGCCAGTAGCAGAAAGCAACCAAGACACAATGGAACCAATAATACCCGGTAGCGCTGCTGCTGCTTTTCCTGCAAGATTGGCCAATAGTTTACCAAGATTACTTAATTGTTTTTTATCCAATTTTCTATACCATCTTTTGACTGTGGTTTAGGGATTATTGACCCACCACCAGTAGTAGGAATAACAGCCTCAACAATAACACCAATAATCATTCCAAAAGCAGTCAAAACACTAACAATTGTAATTCCTTGTTCTCTAAATAATGTTTTAATTATCTCACCTAATGTTGTGTCTTCTTTTAATACTCTGTTTCTAGTTTCTTTTATCTTATTTATCTGACTACGTAATGCTTCTCTGTTTGCACTGGCAGCTTCAAGTCTTAAAGCTCTGTCATCTTCCAATTTTTTTAAACGTTCAGTTATATCGTTTTTGCTGATTTCATCTTCAGCTTCTTGTAGTTTTCTTCTTTCCTTTGCTATATCTTTATCAAGGTCTGTCAGCTTTGCCAAGTTATTTGTAAGTTCACCACGGACAGTTTGTAGTGTCTTATCTAGACCTTGTAGTTCCCTGAATGTTTGATCTTCTGTTTGTGTGCGTGCATTTTTGACTTCTGGCAACTCTAAATTATCAAAAAGAGATGAAACAGTGGTCTCAACCTTATTTGCTGTGTCTAGTACATTTTGCACATCTTTGGTTGAAGACAAATCTTTTAGTGGTATTTGATCTTCAGCATTTAGCAAATCATTTCGCGTACTTCCCAGAGCCCTCCTTGCCTGTTGAGATACTATGGTTTGCTTTTATATTCTGGTAAATTTAAATATTGTCTGATTGCCCGTGTTCCGCCACTACCTACTACATGGTTGTATTCGTTTGCTAAAGTACTCAAAGAAAGAAATTCTGCTTGGCCTTGCCATGCAATAATTCTGATTTCTTTGTCGCCGACAACCCAATATAAAGTTTTATCATCGTATAATCTAAACTAATCATAATCTACTTTGTCTGGCGTAATTTGGTAGCGATAGCTTATTTCATCATAAAACGTCTTTACAAGTGTTTCTTTATGGCGTTGAAGAGCAAACTGTTTGAGCTCTCCTCTTAAGTCATCAATCGCATTACCCTGATTTAGAATAATACTCCGATCAAGATCATCAGGGACCATAGGTAATCTAGAATCTATATCCTCATCATCATCATGGGTATCTTTGTCAATTGTAGGATCCTCAGGATCAAATGCTTCAGCCATTTTTAATTATTAAATTTTTCCTTAAAAAATGTCGACCTATGGAAATAAATTAAACCCTTACAGAAAAATAAGAGAACCGCGCGGTGTGAGAGGTATCCGTCAAAGTGTAGTGATAACGAATAATCCATCAACTATTGACCAAAATCAACAGTTATTAGTGAAGTAAATTTCCTAATCTAAGTAGTGATGATGTTATTGTTCCCGGAACGGTCAGATTAGCATTTGAAATTGAACTAATCTCTAAAGATGCAAGTGCAACTATTTATCAACATATTGGAAGATCCATAATTAAGAAAACAACAATTAGGATAAGTGGAAATGAAGTTATGTCCATTGATGATTGTGACATCTATCATTGTTATATTGATTTATGGAAGACTCCTACAGAACGAATAAATATGGCATACCAAGGCGTTGGCAAAGCAAACATGTTGAAACTTAGAGTGGGGGCAAAAAATGCAACAGCAGATAAAGAAGATCAGGCAATAGCAAAATCATATGGAAACAGGTTTTGTATTCCGCTTGATTTTGAATTATTGGAAACCCATATGCCTTTTTATCAAGCAGGGCTCGGGGATAGATTAGAATATGAACTTACATTTAACGATAACATGAAAGTTATTAATTCAGCAGATGCAACTTCAACTTATATAATCAAAAACATTTGTTTGGAATTTGATACAGTTTCTGATACTGAATTGGCATGACAAATAAGACAACAAGTCAGTGACAAAATGGTTATTTTATACGATAGAATACTTAGGCATAGAAAAATAACGAAGAATAAATCTGATACCCTTTGGAATATTAATTTAAATGTCCCGGCAAGAAGTATGAAAGGTATTCTGATGCTATTCGAAGATCCTGAAAGGACCAGCACAGAAGAATATTATAATCCAGAAATTACAAAAGTGGAAATGACTATAGAAGGGATTCCGAATCAGCTGTACAGTCAAGGAATGAAATCGTACCAACAGTGGGACGAAATAAATAAATTCTTTGCCCTAAATTCAAAAAGAAACAAAGAAACAAGTATGGTCATTAAAGATTTATATTTTACTGATACAACAATAGAAAAATATCTAACGACTAATTATGCTTTATGGTTGGATTTACGTTCAACTGATGATAATACACTTCATGGTTCGGGAAGAAGAATAGAAAATGCTTCAGAAGGCATCACAATACAAATTACAAAAGAAGCAGGAGGAAATGAACCAATAAATGTTTATCTGTTTGTTATACAAGATGCCCAAATTCATTTTGAAGAAGGTAGATTCAAAGAAGCTCATTATTAAACAATGGATATGGAACTACCTAAAGATCCACACTGTGCAATTATTTGTGGTCAAACTGGCTGCGGTAAGACTGAATTTGTTTTAGACTTGCTTGAAGGTGTATATAGAGGTGTATTTAGTCATATTGTTATACTTTGCCCAACCATTCAATGGAACAAGGCATACCAAAATAGAAGTTGGATTGGTGATGTTAAAAAACCAAAAACAAAAAAAATTATAATCGTAAATCCTATAACGTCAGATGGAACAGAAAATCTTCAAGAACTATTACGGTTGTTTTTTTTAAAAATATGCCAATTCCCCTACATTATACATCATTGATGATTGTAGCGCAACAAAAGAATTAACAAAGAAAAAAGACATGTTGTCTGAACTCGCTTTTTCAGGCAGACACGCAGAACAATCGGTATGGGTTATATCGCAAAGATACAATTCAGTTTTGAAAGATTTGAGAGAACAAACAAAGTGGTTATGTATGTTCTACACAAAAGATAGAGATAGTTTTGAAAATTGTTTGAGAGAGAATGATGTTATTCCCACATTAGAAGAACGTCAAAGAATAAAGGAAGAATTAAAGAAAAAGAAATATCGTAAATTAATTTTGAAAACCGACCAACCTAC
This sequence comes from Lucinisca nassula, assembly GCA_963580285.1. Lineage (NCBI taxonomy): Eukaryota > Metazoa > Mollusca > Bivalvia > Lucinida > Lucinidae > Lucinisca > Lucinisca nassula. The sequence continues at coordinate 175,044,219 of OY757013.1, read as the reverse complement.
TGATTATTGGGTGGTTGATTAAGTAATGCTTTAGTAATGCTTAAGTAATGCTTTAGCAATGCTTAAGTAATGCTTTAGTATTGCTTTAGTAATGCTTAAGTAATATAGCAAAAATAAGTAATGCTAAAGTAATATTACAAAAATAAGCAATAATAAAAAGCAATGCTTCTTGAAATACTAACAATTATAACAAACACTGCAGTCTTATCGGTAGTTGGATATGTGGTATATAATTATTTAAAATTAAAAAATAAATTATATCAAGTAAAAAATAAACTATATAAAATGGATACTGAAAAATTATTACAAGACATTGAAGATGTTAAGTTACCAGACACACAAGATGTGAAAAGAGAAAGACTATCAGCCATTGTTGCTGGAGGTGGAAGTAGTCAATACTTAGGACGTGATGTACAACTCTCAGACATAGATAAAATGTCTACAGAAGAAATAAACAAACTTTACTGCAGATAAGAAGCAAGACTAGGGGCAAGTATGACGAAGACATTGGGTAATTCTTTTATTAACTTATATGTTATGGGTGTGACAAAGTATTTAAATGTTGTTAATCCACCTAAATTAATACAAGATTTAGAAGAAGATCCATTTATCAATCACGCCTTGACTAGCACATGTTGTGAATTATATTATAGATATGGAATGTATCTTGCTCCTATTACTGCAATGTTAACAACAGCGAGATATATTGATTTCCAGACTGATAAAAAAGACATAAAAAATGACGAGTGAAATAAAAGCTTCCCATGATGACAAAGTCACAAAATATGCCCTCGATGATGAGGTCACAAAAAAGAAAAACCCAAAAAGAGTATCTGCAGGTAAAAAAGGTGCAGAAGCAAAAAGATTAAAAGCTAAATTAAAAAGAAAAGAAATGGAAGCAATGAAAAAAGAAAACATACAATTAAAATCTATAACAAAAGATGATGATGAAGTTAGGAATGATGTTAAAAAAGTTCAGTACAAAAATTATATACCTTTATGTATAGTAGGTGTGATTGTTGGATTGGGTTTATATATTTATAATAAAAAAAAGTTACACCCGCACCTTTAGCGCAGCCCAAACAACAAAAAGAAATCGATCCATTTGAGTTTAATTAATCAAAAAATTCTTATAAAAAATGGCAACACAAATTGATGGAAAACAAATTGCAAACATGTTATATCACGCAGGAGTAGAGACTGTATTAACGGTTGGATATGCAGAGTTAGGAAGAAAACTATTGAAAAGACCATCACCACAAGTAGATTTTAATATGACTGATATTGGTATGTTATCTTTTGATATATTACTCGCAATGGCGACGACAGATATGTTAGTTAAGCAAGGAATTATTCCAGAAAATATTGTGAAATAATTATTTTATAAAATGGCTAGTGCAGAGGCGATGATGCTTGGTGGAGCAGTAGCGAATGCCTTTGCTTTTTCAGGTAGTAATTATTTATTTTCAAATATAGGTAAAAATAAAGATGCAGAAAAAGAGAGAGAAAGACATGATAAGGCAATGGAACAATTAGGAGCAGCAACAACTGCGTGGAATGAAAAAAGAACACAAAGATTAGATTTTCTTAATGAACAATTACAAAAAGAACGTCATGCAGAAAAAACCTTTGATGATGTTGACCAAGCCATGAAACAATACTATTATATTACACATAAAAATTTACAGGTATTACCTCCGAAACCTACATTAAGTGATTTTTATACTCCATCAGAAGATCAGAAAAATAGAGAGATTGCATTTGTTGTTGGTGCTATGGTATTAACTGGATTTGTTGCATGGAAATTAAATAAAATATAATGAATCATTGAGGAGCTGGCTCCTTATAAACATATTCCCAAACTAAATCTGGTCTAATAAAAGCATTCCATCCTGCAGGAAACTTAGATAATTTTCTACCCTCAAATTTATCCATTATTAATTGTTGTGCATCCGTTAAATAACATTTACCAGTATCCTTTAACATTCTTTAAGGATATAAGATAATAGTATTCTTCCTAATATAACTTTAGCATCAGGGTCCTCTGCATCGTAAGGGCTAATAGGTTTTTTATTTCCATAAAGATGCGTTTTTCTCTTCATTTCTTATACCCCTAATTTAGTAACCATAAGGAAAACTTCTAATTACATTTACATTTTCATTATGTATCATTCTTTTATCAAAATCATAATCATACATTTTAACTCGTTCTACAGTTTTTAAATTTCTACCTTTCTTATTTGTGGTAATTTGATTATATGTAATTGTTTCATGTGATTCATTTTCATCAGTAATTAGTTTTACTTTTTTATCCATTGTAATCTTATCTTCTACTTCTGCATTTAATCTAAATCCTTTACAACAGCTAACTATTTTACCTGTATCTAATTTCATAGAATAATCTTTTGGTCCTGATGATGCAAATTGTGTTATATGATTAGCATTATGTTTTGAAACAATTTCATCTGTTAAATCACCTAGTTTATTACCAAACATAGATTCTATCTTTTTACATGCTTCTGAGGAATCATCATGATAAATACATGAATCAGTATCAAAATACAATACTCTTTCTTGTAAGATATCTAATAGTTCATAAAGTTTAAGTCTTGCATGAGCTGTTGTAAATAAAGCTATATAAACATTTACACTTGGATTAGGTTTAGTATATTCTTTTTTATTCTGATATTCTGTTAATACTGTATCATTATCTAATATCATAATATTTATATCTTCATATTTCTCATTAAAAACTATATTTGTTAATTGATCCGAATTATAACAATATTCCTTTTTTGTAAAAATATCTTTCATTCCAAAGTGGCCCCATAAAGAGTTCAAACATATTTTAGCTATAAATCTTAAACCAGCATTATGCTTTACTTTATCAATATCTAAATCATATGATGCATTATCTATAAGACTCCCAGGGTCGGACTATACTTCATACATTACCAGCTTATTGTTTCATGCTTAAGCTCTTTTCCACACCAGTAGAAAAAAACGAAATGAATTTAACTATAAATAGAAGAAGATAAAACTGATATTATTTACATATCTAAGAGTGTCATGATTTGGAGCTTAAGCATTCAGCTTGTCTTTACATGTTATCACCTCATATACTATGTTATTCTACTATATGTAACTGGCACTGACTTATATAAAGCATTTACATTACAGGACCGTCTTGGAGAGGATGAAGATAGGCCTAGCCTAATATCCAATCCACTGACATATTAGTACTATGTACTTGTGTATGTATGTATATGTATGTCATAAAATTTCTAATAAATAAAAAATTATCTATAAGCTATTGTATTTTTGTTTCACAATTATTATCATTTTTACATCCAGGTTTACAATATTTAGGATTACATTCACAGCCTGATGCTTCTTGTTTATACTTCATAAACTTTGTAACATATTTTTTAAATACCTTTTTAGATGTATTTTCAAAATGTTCTAACTCGTATATTTTTAATAATTTATATCCTTTTTCTATTGCTTTATTTATTTCAATAGTTGACCAAGTTCCTATAATAGCTCTTTCTTCATCTGAATGTTTGCATTTTTCTCATTTCTAATATTTTTACATTCTTTACAATGTTTTATAGCATGTACTTTATCATGTGATGAATCAAACTTTTCTGTTATATGATCACATTTAATTTCTAATCTAGACATACAAGTTTTACATAACCCAAATATTAATTTATGCGAATTATTGCATGTTTGCTGTTTATAGGGTAAAACAGGATGGTATAACTTTCTTGGGGGTAATATTTTACATTTCATTATTCCAAAGTATTTATTCTTTTTATAATGACCTACAGATACATCAATATAAGTAACTGGATGACCTATTGGATATTCACAATTTTTATTAACCCACGGGTATAATGAACAAAAATCTACATATCTTGCTTTTAAATTAGGAAGATTATTATATAATTGTATAGTTTCAGTTCTACCACCGTAAAATGCATCTCTTTTATTAATAGGTTTTAATTCTATGTCTACCTCTGGATATTTATTTTTATCAAATTCACATTCCCAAATTGTATGAATTTTAACTTTTTCTTCTGAGAAAGTATCTTTTATAATTTGTAGTCTATTCATTGTATTATTGTATAATTCTTTCATTGTTTTCTTGGATCCGATTTTTTCAAATTTCATTCGGTGAATAACATTTTGTGCATCCATGAAAATAACAACCAAAGAATTCATATATATGATGAATTTTATTTTCTTCATCATAATAATAACCATCAAATTTATATTTTTTTGAATCTTTTTTCTTTACCTCTTTTAGCATGTTGAATAACTATTTGGTCTTTCTTAAGTAAATATTCTAACCATTGAATAGCTTTATTAGAATGAATATCTTGAAAAGTAGAACTTTTATGAATACTCAATGTGTTTTCTTCTAGCATTAATGTTTTAAATATTCTAGTTCAACACTGAGCAATAGTTATAGACTGAAAAGGGTCAATACAATTATTTGTTATTTTTAAAAAAAGATCTCTAAATATAGTACAACCTTTAGTTAAAATTAAAACATCTAATAAACAATAATAAAATATTTCTTTATAAAAGTTATTTTTTTTTTTAATAGTATTATACCATATTTGAAAATAATACCATTTATCAAATAGCTTTTTATTTTTATTTGTCATAGTATTATATCCGTAATATCTTTTATCAGGAAAAACTCCTTTATATTTTTGATTGTCTGTTGTATTAAAATAATGAGGAAAGTAACCTTTGTTACCATTAAAATCAAATGTTTTTGGAAAGGCAGCTAATCCACATAGAGTAAAATTAATAGAATCTATAAATCTCAAATTTATTCCTTTAACATTAATTGTTGTTATTTTTAACCCTGATGAAATATAATTATGTTCTATTTTATTTTGTACTATCACTCCTAAAATAGGCTGCATGTCGTAACCTTTTCCATAATGAGAAATAAATGTATAGTTTTTATAATCATCTCTTATAAAATATTCACAAAAGTTATTAGCAACATCTTCAGATTCACATTCTATTTTTTTCTATTGTGCTAAAATATTATCTATATCCAATTTTGATAAGTCTATATCATTAATATTAAAATTACATTTAAATATTTTTATGTAGTTTTTTTTCTAAAACAGTAAATATATTCTAAATCATAAGCTATACAAAAGTTCATAATATGAATACCTGTGTCTTGATTAGCTTCAAAATCAAAATAAATATATTTTTTATCTTTTACATCTTTAGGCTTTAATGGTTTCATATAACATAAATGTTCAGTACCTTTCATATATTTTTCATAACATATAGAACAAGTGATTTCATCACATATATGTTTTTCAGGTTTTTGATATTTTATAGAAAAAGTTTTATTACATTTTTCACATGCCCATTGTTCTAACTTTGATTGTAATTTACCATCTTTACACGTGTGTTGATTACTATATCCTATTAAACATGTTTTACAAAATCTATGTTTAGCTAGAAATCCTGTTATATTAATGATTACATCAAAATGACAATCATAATAATATAAATATAATTGATTATCAAATTTTTCATTACCGCTATATAAAATATTTTCAATATTATTCGATGTAAAAACAATTATTCTAACATTAAGATAATTTTCAAAAATCTTTAAATCATCTAAATCGTTACCTTCTTCTTTTATTTTTACTTTTGATTTTTTGTGTAAATTTAATGCTAATCTTTTTTGTAATTGTCTACCCTTCTTATTTCATTTTCTTCTATATTTTTTAATAGATTATTTGAGGCTAAAGCAGTTACAATTGCTCTTGCTAAACAAATTGTATCATTATTTTTAATTTGAATTATACTTCTTTTATTTATTTCATCTAATATTTTTAAAGCAACTTTTCCTTTACCTTTTTTATTAGGAATAATAGATACTTCAAAAATAACATCTTCTTAATTCAGTTCTTCAGCACTGTTTAATAATCTTACCATTCTATTAAAAAAGAATTCTTTAATATTATCATATGTTTTTATAGGCCATTTATCATGTTTCGAATAAATAATTTCATGTATAGGAACTATTTTAATTCTCCCATTCGGAAAGTCTTTAATAGAATTATCAATCATATTACTAAATGCATTCATGAACACTTTTTTGTGGATCTAGTATTTTTATCTTATACTTAAAGATATTAATAGTTGTATTATGTTTATATTTTTTTAATAAGATAACATAATATTTTTTATCGGATAAGGTACTAGTAGCACCTTTACCTGACGTACTGCGAGATTTTTTACCATCCATTTTCTAAGAAACAATTTTGATTATATTAAAAATGGAGCATCCAAAAATTTATTGTTTACGTTGTAAAAGGCATACTGAAAATGATTCAGTGAAACAAGTAACAACAACTAATAATAGACAAATGTTAAAAGGTAAATGTTCTGAGTGTGGATCTAACAAAAATAGATTTATACCCGATAGAGAAAAAATAACAAATAAGTTAGCAGATGAATTACATCATAGAGTTATAAAATCTTTTCCTAAAAGACGTGTTTATGTCGATTCAATAGATCAAACATGGGCAGTTGATTTGATAGATATGCAACAATATTCAAAACAAAATAAACACTATAAATATTTATTAGCTGTTATAGATGTTTTTAGTAAATATGGTTGGTTAATTCCATTGAAAAATAAAACAGGAGTCACAGTAAGTGAAGCATTTAAAACATTATTTAAAGAAAGGAAACCGATGTATATTTGGTCAGATAAAGGTTCTGAATTTTATAATCGGCAAGTAAAAGAATTGTTAAAAACAAATGAAATAGAATTGTACTCAACTGAAAATGAACAAAAATCTAGTGTAGTAGAACGATGGATAGGCACTATGAAACAACATATGTATAAACATTTTACTGCAAATGAAACTACTAAATATTATGATATATTAGATAAATTAGATGAAAATTATAATAATACAGTACATTCTTCTATTATTGGACTAGAGAAATATTTGTAATTGAAGAAGTTTTAAATACAAATCCTGTTACTTATAAAATAAATGATTTAAAAGGCGAAGGAATCAAAGGTAGTTTTTATGAACAAGAATTACAGATTACTGAGTTTTAAGTATTTTTCTATGGTAAACCCTTAATAGTATTACAGCGTAATAGTGTTACAACGTAATAGTATTACAGCGTAATAGTACTATGGTAAACCCTTAATAGAAAGGCAGCATAATAGTATTACAGCGTAATAGTAACACAATGTAATTGTATTACAGCGTAATAGTACTATAATTGTTAATATGTTATCAAGCACATCTGAATTAATGTTAGTGATCCAAACATCGATACGATCGATCGATTTTTTTTTCTCTCATTCCCTTACCCCAAATTGTCGGATTTTAATTTTTCCGAGGTCACTCGTTTTGGAGGAGGTAAAAAAAAATTTTAGGGGTGGTCTAGAGAAGCTAATTTTTAGGGTGGTCTGTAAAAGCTAAAAATTTTTTTAGGGGGTGGTCTGGAGAAGCTAAAAAAAATTTTTTTAGGAGTGTCTGGGGAGGAGGTAAAAAAAAATTTTTGGGGGTGTCTGTGGAGGAGGTAAAAAAATTTTTTGTGGGGTGTCTGGGGAGGAGGTTAAAAATTTTTTTTTTTTAGAGGGGGTCTATAGGTGTGGGGTATTGTGTGGGGAGGAGGTAAAAAAAATTTTTTTTTTTTGGTGTCCTATACCCGGTCCATATTGTGTGACACTTCCTAGTTTTTTCCCCTCAACCAACCCCTTCAGCAGAAAAGAATGAATGGCCAAACAAGTGTCCAAAATTAAATATTGCCAGTGTATTTGTTTGTTTGAATCAAGGTTTAACGTGCCCGTCAACACTATTTAGGTCATTCTGGAGACGCTGCTTCCAATGTTGTGGAACTTTTACCCGACATTGAGATGAAATGAAATCTCAAGCCCTGACGCCCAATTAAACCAAAAGGCTTATATGTATTGGACGGTCTAGCTAACACCACTTTGCCTGGGCAGGCTTAGTTCTTCTAAGTGGTTAACCAATACTCGTGTGTGGTCTGCGTGGAAGCACCATGCAGCTAATTTTTCTTCAAGCCCCGATAGGCGGGTGCGTGTGAGTTTTACGCCCCCAACAAGAACAAGGTCATATGGAGACGGGACCTCTGTTTAAAGACTCGCTCGAAAATCTAGTGACGCCCGGAGTCGGTCCCAAGACCCCTGGTTTGCGAGGTGAGTAGCTTATCCTCTACACCACGGAGGCTTCTAACTGGCATATATAACGGGCCTCCGTGGCCTAGTGGTTAAGAGCGCTGAGTCTTAATCATTAGGTCTCTCACCGCTGTGGTTCGAGCCTGGCTCGGGTCACATGTGAGACGCCAAGTTCTGCAAAGGAAGGTCATGTAGTTTTTCTCCCGGTGCTATGGTTTTCGCCCACCTCTGATTAACGATCGTCTCGATATGAGTGAAATACTCTTGGAAGGCCGTAAAACCAAAACCAAAAACAAAGTCGGACAAAATTGGAAGCAACGTCTCCAAAATGACCTTTTAAGTGTTGACGGGGACGTTAAACCTCAAATCAAACAAACAAAGCATCTTACATTATAGCAACTATGCATGTTTTTCACAAAATTCAAAGCTGAAAGTGGCAGAAACTCATGATGTAAGTGTAAAGATTTTGTCAGCTGTCCGAGCGATTAAGCTATGTGGTATATTTGTCAAACGTCCCAAATATGGCACTGCAGATCAAGATGAGATGTCGCAAAAATCAGTTATTGGTCTACACCGTTGGCTTGAACCGCCAGTCTGTTTGTAAAACTTACAATAAATAAAACAAAGGAGAAACCCGCCTGTCAAATATTGTTATGTTGAAGTCTCTGTTTGCCATATATGGGGTACATTCACCATGAAAGGTGCCTGCGACCAGGTAAGAATCATATCAACATGTGAAGCTGTATAGTCTGATCGCTTTCAGATGCATCTCGGAACAGAAATGATTTAATTAAGAAATGAAATTTATTTTTCTGCAGTTCATGGAAGTATGAACGCAGTGGGTCGCGTGTTTCGGGGTTCATGTAAACTTTGCTAGCGACCCACTATCGTTCATACTTTCAAGAAAAGCAGAAAAATTAAGTTTATTTTTTATATTTACATTATTTGCCCCTCGTCACAGGGCGAAAAATGCTTGTAGGGCAAACTTTTAAAGCTGAAAAACATTTACACGTTTTTTTTTTTCTACAAAGAGCGGAGCAGCGTTGACGTCATCAACGCCCATAGAGAACAGTTGTTTAGAATGACGTCATTTAACGTCACTGAAAATCATGTGATTCTATGCGGTCATGGAAGTATGAACGCAAATGATTTCTTTAGGTTTACATTAGACTTTACACTGGAAATGTAAATATACTGAACCGAAAAAGAAACACAACTTTTTAATCCAAAAGATTTTCATGCAACTATCAGGTTGACTGAAAAATCATTTTGCGATTTGGTTTAAACATATTTTATTCGTATTCTACAAGTACAATACAAAGCAAATATGACTGAAATCATACAAAAAGGGATTCAGAAGAAAGTCAGAGACTTATTTGAATCTGTTTCCCTAAACATTTGCGATAATACCATTGAATTAAATCTATATAATTGTCGATGCAAAACAGTAACTATTGTAAGTACAGCATTAGCGACTATGTTCAAAGCTATTTTGTAGCATTTTTACATACTAAAAATGGTTAAGGTGAAGGTAGCGTTGGAGGGAGGGGGGGGGGGGCTCCACGGGGAATCCATCAGGGTAAAAAATAACAAAGAAAAAACAATACAGCTTCTGCCGCTCTCATGTAAAAGGTCTGAGACATTCAAATCAAAGGTGTTTTATCAAGTACCAATAAAACTATTTCTTCAAAGGCGGAACGTATAGGTTTGTCGTTCTGAAGGTTGGATATAACTTAGGTTAAGGTCGTATGGTTAACTTTGCGAGGTAGTTCTCTAAAAACAAAATAAGAGTAACAAACCAAAATATTTAGGTGTATTTGTTGGAGAATTACCGGTTCGGGAGATTATCACAGAAAAGAGCCTGGTTAGACAAGTAAACTTTCCGTAGATTTAAAAAAGACATATTCTAGCCCCACACTCTGTTCTCGGACTAACATCAAAAAAGAAAAAAAAAAAAAAAGAAGTGAAAGTGTGTCTAATACGGTAGGAAATGATACGTGCATTCATCAAATTTCTACTTGATAGAAAATCACTTCAGACTATTTATTGTTCGTTCATTAGACCTCTTCTAGAATATGCCGACGTGGTATGGGACAATTGCACCCAGTATGAAGCATATGAACTTGAAAAAATACAGATTGAGGCAGCACGTATAGTTACTGGGGCAACCAGACTGGTTTCTCTAAATCTTCTTTACTCTGAAACTGGATGGGACGCGTTGGCCTCACGAAGAAATAAACATAAAATTGCTATGCTTTACAAAATGTATCATGGCATTTCTCCAGCATATCTATCTTCACTCTTACCAGCTACAGTGGGAGAAAATGTTTCGTATAGCCTTCGTAATTCTACCAACATTCAAACTATTCACAGTCACTCACAGCTCTACTTTAATTCTTTTCTTCCAAGTGCGATAAGAACTTGGAACTCTCTGTCTGAGGAGATCAGAAACAGCTCCAGTTTAGCATCACTTAAACGTCAACTCAATACTAACTTAATCCCTACGCCTCGTCATTTCAACGCAGGGAAACGTCTCGGACAAATTTATCACAGCCGGCTTAGAACCAAATGCAGCTCCTTAAAGGAACACCTCTTCTCAAGAAACATTGTCCCAAGTGCTTTATGTGTATGTGGTCTCGTCGAAGACACCGAACATTTTCTTCTTCACTGTCCACGATATGCGAACTTTAGAGAAGAAATGTTAAGATCAGTTTATCAGTTTTGTCAACCAACTCTCGATACTCTACTTTATGGTGACCAAACACTAAATTACAACGAGAACAAACAAATCGTCCTCCTTGTCCATAACTTTATTTTAAAAACTAAAAGATTCCAAACCAAACATTTTGCGATTTACTTTCATACTTTTTAAACTTTCTTATGCAGAAAACATTTGGGCGATATCTGTACAGTTTAACGCTCCACTTGGCAATTCGTTGTTTTCAACATTTCCTCGTGCAGTACATTAAATGTATACAGTAACCTCATCATATTGACATATTGTGTTACCTGTAGTTTAGGTTTCAAAAGTCCGGTAAAATGTCTCTGCGGTATATGGTACGTTTGACGTAAGATCAACGTAACGTTGCGTTCCAAATGCTTCTACGTGGGACGTCTCAGGCTGTCATCGCCAGGAACTTCCAAGTGAGTATATCGACGATAACTCGCTTGTACCAGCGTCTACGTCAAACGGGAACGACAAATGACAGCTCCAGAAGTGGACGTCCACGCGTCACGACACATCGACAGGACCGATACATCCGTCTAACCCACCTTCGTAATCGGTTCCGTACAGCCGTCAAGACGTCTCAAGTGACACCAGGAATGCACAACAATCGAATAAGTGCAGATACTGTCAGGAATCGCCTTCGAGAGTTTGGCTTACGTCCTCGCCGTCCGTACGTTGGTATGCCATTAACACCACGACGACGTCAGGTTAGAATGGCGTGGCTCACACAACATTGGCCAAACCTGTTTCCCCTTTGTCAGTGGCGTAACGTAATGTTTTCTGACGAGTCCAGGTACTTGTTGTACAGAGCTGACGTACGTCAACGTGTGTAAAGGCGTGACGGAGAGCGTTATCGTGACAAGTGTTTGGTTGAACGTGATCGATTTGGAGGCGGTTGGTTGATGGTGTGGGCTGGAATATCTTATGGCATTAGAACGCCCCTGGTATTCATTGATGGATCTTTGAGGGCTCAGCGTTACGTTGACCTCGTTTTACGATCGGTAGTTGTTCCATATGTACGACAGCACAACGTTACGTTTCAACAGGATAACGCTCGGGCGCATGTAACAAGGCTCAGCATGGCGTTTCTTCAGCAAAACAACGCTGACGTGATGTACTGGCCTCCGCATAGTCCAGATCTCTCTCCTATAGAACATTTGTGGGACGTCTTGGATAGGCGCGTACGTAACCGCCCCCAGCCACCAACAACGCGTCAAGCCTTGCGTCTCGCGCTCATACAGGAGTGGAATGCTATTCCCCAGGCAGAGATAAATCGATTAATCCTGTCCATGACCAGGCGTGTGCGTGCAGGACTGAATGCAAACGGAGGACATACTCGCTATTAACTGCTTATGTTTTGAACTTGTGAAATGACTACCTCTATGACAAAACAGATTTGTGTTCCAAACATTCTCACTGGAAATTAAACTATCTATGGTAGTTACATGATTATATTCTTGCGTCATATATCGATTTTCTGCAAACATGATTATTTCTGCAAATACTCGCATTTATATTTGGAGTTGGAGTATATTACAAAATGTGATGGGATGGATTAAATTGCGCCGATGCGAAACATGCCCAAATATTTCGAACAAACAGTGTCATATGAATGTCTACATTTTGCTAAGAATGGCAGAAATGAAGAAATATCACGCATTTTGTGCAATTATGCAAGGCAGCTGGCTTGCAGATGCACAACAGTTTTTAAACATGAACAGGTTGGAGCAACGTCTATCAAGGAATGATTATATTCTTGCGTTATTAAATCGATTTTCTGCAAACATGATTATTTCTGCAAATACTCGCATTTATATTTGGAGTTGGAGTATATTACAAAATGTGATGGGATGGATTAAATTGCGCCGATGCGAAACATGCCCAAATATTTCGAACAAACAATGTCATACGAATGTCTACATTTTGCTAAGAATGGCAGAAATGAAGAAATATCACGCATTTTGTGCAATTATGCAAGGCAGCTGGCTTGCAGACGCACAACAGTTTTTAAACATGAGCAGGTTGGAGCAACGTCTATCCGTCAGCAGTTGAAACCTGCTTTCTCACGAACAATTTTGACAGATTGCATTCACATTTCCTGTACACGTTCATATCGTGTAAAGTCCGTCACTTTTATCTGTTTGACGGTTCTTCTTCTTCGTCTGCTGCTTCTTAAGTGAGTGAAGCCCAGACAACCAGGAGAAGACGACCTGATAATCCGTTGCAGAACTTGGCGACTCAAATGTGACCCGCTCGAGGTTCGAGCCCGCAGTAGTGAGAGACGATATGGTTAAGAGACAGCACTCTAACCCGCTAGGTCATACAGGCCCATTGTAAGCATTTGAAACAGTGGTATCTGAAACAATGGTTTATGGGTTTCGACCTAGTGTTATATAAACTACCTGAACGAAACCTCCAACAAATGCGGACCTTTAGAAGTTTCAATGTACATAAAATATAGTTGCACAAGAACCACCACTGTCGATCCGGTTTCTTCAGTTTTCTGCCCTTCCAACATCCGTCTATAGATGGACTTCTAAACAGAAAAATTCTGAATGAAACGTCAAACATTTAACCTGAATGAAATCACGAACATTTATCAGCCGATTTGTGTCCTCTGTGAATGATTTATCTGGAAAATCCTTTGTGCATTGTAATTTCTTATTTGTATTATTTTTTTCAATAAAATGTGAAACTATTATAGTAAAAATTATTAGAACCAAGGAAAGGCTCTGTGACTGACACTTATGTAAGTATAGGAAACATGAACTATCCAAACATTTCCTGAAATGGAAATCGTTGAAAAGAGCAGTCTCTATAAGGCCATTTTCATGACTAGAACTGATTTTCTTTAAACTTTGTATACTTTAACTGATATGTATTGGCTGTGTTATGGTGCATTGCAAGATTGTTTGGTTCACTGGTTTTCGCTGTATATACGATTTAAGTGGGTGGGGTAATTCCAGCCCATTAAAAGTATAGTTACAAAAATGGTATTTTTTCGGTTCCTTGTTCATGCTTCAAAATAGTGGTTGCAATAGGAAAAGTACACGTCTGGACTTAAAAGATCATGGTAATATTGTTATGAAATTCGAACCAGAATAGAGTTTATATTCGCTTGTAAGATTTACCCAAATTTCAGTATTTTTTTTTTTTTTTTTTTGTTCTCTGACTTTGCGAAAAACCACAGCAATTACTATTATATCAACATAATAATAGCAAAAGATTTTTAAAAAATCGTGAAAACTGTGAACGTGTTGTGATTTTTCGTAAAGTCGGAGAACAAAAAATACTGAAATTGGGGTACATCTCACAAGCGAATATAAACTCTATTCTGGTAATGAATTTCATAACAATGTTTTCATGATCTTTTAAGTCCAGAGTTGTACTTTTTCTATTTTGAAGTATGAACTCGGAATAGAAATAATAGCATTTTTGTTTCCATACTTTTAATAGGGTGGAATTACCCCACCCAGTTAAGCCGTGTATACAACAAAAACCAATAAACCAAACAATCTGGTAATGCACCATGAGACAGTCAATACATATCAGTTAAAGTATACAAAGTTTAAAGAAAATCGGCTTTAGCCATGAAAATGGCCTTATAGAGACTGCTCCTTTACACTCCCTATACCAGGCACATGCAGAGAGAGAGAGAGAGAGAGAGAGAGAGAGAGACAGAGACAGAGAGAGAGAGAGAGAAAGAGTACATGTAATCATGTTCTCTGCTTGCGCTATTTTCACCGTCGTTGTTTGTATTCAAGACTGTTTATAACCGTGCTTTTTGAACCTCCAAATTAAGGATATATTCAAGTAGGTACAGTACTGATTTAGGCATTAATTGTAAAACCGTCATTGATATCCAGTGTCTGCGTTTCATGGTAACATCAAAGGAATGCGTCTGTCGTCAGGATTATCTTCTTTCAAGTCCATGCTTATTGCTGCCCGAGCGACGTGTGACACAAATATATAAGAGTTTATTTTTGAACAAGAACTATTTCTCTTTCAAGCTACAATGACATGGTAATTACACTAATTTGTTTATAAAATTTGCCTGTTTTGCGTCTTAGTTGTATGTTAATGAGTTCTGAAGTTAGATCCTTTGGAAGCAAGGAATAAACCAAATAAACGAAAATAGCAGACTCGGTTTTATTGATATTGAGTCTGTTCATGACCGGCTACGCCCTCTAGCACCGGCTTAGGCAGAACTCTATTTTCAAAATGAAACCAAATGAACTCAATGATCCCAAAGGACCAGAAAATATAATCTGCACTATGATGATGTTCGGGGAGACGTTTGTAAAGACGCTTTCGTGTAATCTATCGAAACATAAACACCATTACGAAACAGCTGTGACAGTTCCAGAAGAAGACAGCAAAAGTCAAAACATAGTTTTTCAATAAGGACGCAAAAAACAGGATTTTATCGCCTCCCCCAACCCCCTCTTTTAAATCGAAAGTAAACAGTCGGCGTTTTTGGTGTCTGTCTGTGTGCTAGGTAGTCGAATGTGTTTATTAGGTTACTAGAATGCCTGTTTGCGGTATAAAAATACTGTCTTTGAGACTAAGCCGATAAATCGATTTATGGATATCATTAATTTAGATCGAAATATGGATATCCATAAATCGAATTATGGATATCCTTAATTCGAATTATGGATATCCATTATTCGGCTGATTTATGGATATCCATAAATCGAATTATGGATATCCATAATTCTCCTCTGCAAATAAACCTAATGAATAATGACTGCTCCCTTTGCAAAAAAAAAAAAAACAACAAAAAAACCCTCGACTGTTCCCGTCAGGTTTCCGATTTAGGTGTGTAATAAAAGCCGGGATGGAGGTGGAGGTAATGTAGGGTAGGCTTAGTGGTGGCATATGGTGTGGGAGAGATATGTTTTGTTTGATTTTAGGTTTAACGTCCCCTTCAATACTATTTAGGTCATTTTGAGACGTTGCTTCCAGTTATGTTGGGCATTAAGCCTTCATTGAGATGAAATGACATCTCAATACCGCCTGCCTCGGTAGCTCAGTTGGATGCGCGCCTGACTGGTGAACAGTCTTTCGTGGAGATTGATCATCCAATCTTTTCTACGGTCATTCTCTCCCTTCCGCTGATTCAAGAAGGGCAGCTTTGTTTTGGAGTCATTTACACATCACTTTCACAAGTCCGTGAAATGAATACCCACTTACACCTAGCCAAGCTACTAGGCGTTAAAATGGATAATATGAAATTAAAATCATCTTTTGCATTAAGATGAATCGTGTATTAAACGTTTAGCTGGTCTAGTCTCTCTGGCTTAATTTTGAGATTACTAAGTTTGGAGATTCTACCAAATAGACTTGCTGTTACCAACAAAGTGATAAATTTTTAATGTAATAAAAAACACTAAAATTTATCAGACTTTAAGTAAGTAAGTAAGGGCGAGGATTGTGGCCACGTAAAATCGATTTAAGCCCCCCAGTGGAATTTGTTTCCGCTGACCGTTCCAATGCGGTTCTTCTGTCGCGGTTTATTTTTGTTATAGTTTGTGTCGCTTTTATTATTTTATTTTGGATAGCCTATTGGTCATTTTGTGGGAAAGTGACTGTCCTTTTGGCTTTCCGCTGTTGGTGTTTCCGTTGGGGCCTGTTGTTTCATGTTTGTGTTTCTTTCCCTTTGGTGTCTGGGAGCTGTGGGTTTAATATCGATTCCTGATCCGGCATTGCCTCTACTTCTATTTAATTATCAGACTAGCAGATATTGATCATGAAATCTTTTCTACGGTCGCTGATTCATGAAGGGCAGTTGTCAGTTTCTGGCGAAAGAATGTGCACTGTAGTGGTTAACTGCTTACGTATAAGCCTGCCCAGGAAAAGCGTGGATAGGTAAACTGACCGGCTCAAAAGTGACCTAAATTAGTGTTGACTGGGCCGTTAAACTCAAATGCAAATAAACAAACAAACATCTCAATCTCTGTCGCCAATTGACTCGCACGGCTTTGTTTGGAAAGACTTAGACCTTCTAAACGGCTTATCAATACGCTCAGCTCATGCAGCCAAATCCATTTCTCCAAGCTCCAATGGGCGGGGGGCCAGGAGATATATCTGAATCTGCCTGGTACTCCTTACATCTCAAGTAGAGTATTATATGGATATATGTTAAGACTATATATAAAGACCATGTGCATTTTTCTCCAGAAAGCATGCACGGATTGCCTGTTTGGATCGTTATAATCTTACGTCCGACTTTCAGTACCCTTAGGTGCGCAGTCCTCATAGGGACCGGATGCGTTGGCCGGAATTTCCAGATCTTACGGCTGGTTCCGATTTTTAACTGCACACATGGCGGGCGTTCAGCGTATTGCGTCCGTTGCTTCGGAAGCCTTACGGGCTGAAAAGGCTGCACGGCAGAGAGGTCCCTTTGACTGGCCATCATCTTCCAACGATGATGAAGACCTTGAAGATTTTGAAGATTTTTACAATAAACAATCACGTGTCTTAGGGAGACATCACGTGAACAAGTCCGTGAAATGAAGACCCCCCTAAACCCCACTTTATATAGAGAAAACTGGGGTTTACAGGGGTATACATTATTTTTCTTATTTCTGCTCCAAGACATAGGTAGTGGGTACTCGTTAGAACCGCCTCACTGAGGCGGTTCTTACGAGCACCCTCAACCTATGTTTTGAACATTTATAACAAAAATATCAAGGATTTTCATCAGGAAAGTATCCATTTTGGAGATGTGAAAAATGCACAATGTCGCACGGGTGAATTATCGTAATGAATCATTAAACCAAAAGCTTTGTCGGTGATTTATGGATATCCATAATTCGAATTATGGATATCCATAAATCGATCTGAATTATGGATATCCATAAATCGAATTATGGAGGAGTAATGGATATCCATAAATCGAATTATGGATATCCATAATTTGAATTATGGATATCCATAATTCGATTTATGGATATCTATAAATACGGATTAAATAGTAAAACGGCACCCCATAGTCATGTAACGTTTTTACTTGGTAAAAAATATAAAAATTTTTATGGGCTTGAGCTTGTCGGACAGTCATTTGAATGTGACTGGTCATGGTTTACAGAATCCAAGTAAATAGACGCTAGCAGCTATCAGATGTCAAAGAATACATGATTATGTGTTTAACCCATTTAGTATCATAAACCCCGAAACGGGTACCCTGACAATCAGTGCAGGCCCACAGGGCCTCCACTGTTTGCTTTTCCAAATAAATTTAGAAGAAAACACAACCTGACACCCCTTAATTTTGAAATCGACTCCTGCCATATCTAAGAAGGAATATTCCATTTGGTACAAAAAGGGTTAAACGATTTCATGGTGATGTAAGTATATAGCCGGCTGGCCTTAGTTTCGTATTTCTTGACCTGGATTCGTCGTGCTGACGGGCGACCGAGGCAGGAAAGTCACTGATTGAGCCGTACAAGATGTGGTCTATAAAAAATGTACCATTATCAGAAGTAATGAGAATCATACGAACAAAGTACACCCATTTCTTCGGCCCCCGCCCATAGGGGCTTGAAGAAATATATGGGCTGCATGATGCTTCCACGCAGAGCTGAATCCGGCCCGCACACTAGTACTGGTAAACCACTTAGAGGATCTAAGCCTGTCCGAGGCGGTGCATACAATATGCGCTGAAAAATAGCAAAAGGTTAGATTGTCGTCTGCTCTAAAATTTTCTGCAGCGCTTGAAGTGTTTAACTTGTTTCAATAAATGTGTCTGGTTTTAACTTCCTTTTTCCTATTGATGGGGCACCTACAGGTGAAAAAAGGCGAAAACGAAAGTAAAAAATACAACAGATTTTGGAAAACCTTAACTTTTTCTATATATTTCTGCTCTTGTAGCGTGAAAATAGAAAACCAACTTCTTTGCTCTTACTTTGATTGCTTGTCTTACCATTTAGACAAACACATGTATATTACATTATTTAATTTCGCACCTAAGGACACTCATGATAGTATATCACAAGACTTCGCTTTGTAGGAGTTGACAAGCACAAACCCGCAAGTGTTTTCACGGATACGAAATAGAGAAGGTAACATTTTTATTAATAAATACCTGCATCGAAACCCGCTCATCGGGGTTAGGAGATTTGGGCTGCAGGATGCTTTAACGCAGAGCTGAAACCGACGGTAGTCCCTACATATAAACGTTGGTTTAAACATATTTTATTTCAAATAATGTCATAAACATATTTTACACAAATACAAAAACTTACAAAGGGATTCAGAAAGAAGCCAATAGGCTTATATAAATCTGTCTCCCATAAATCTGTTGTTGGTTTGTTTTGGCGGTATGGTTTGAGATGTCATTTTATCTCAATGTCGGGTAAAATTGCCCCAAACGTTAAATAGTATGGGGCCCCGGTTTAATATTTATTCCCTGTTTATAGATATCCATAATTATTTTTGGATATCCATAATTCGAATTTATAGGTATCCATAATTCAAATTATGTATTCAATAATTATTTATAGATATCCATAATTCGACGAATTATAAATATCCATAATTCGAATTATGGATATCAATACTTATTTATGGATATCCATAAATCGATCTGAATAATAGATATCTATAAATCGAATTATGGATATCCATTATTGGATTTATGGATATCTATAATCAATTATGGATATCCATAAATCAGTCGAATTATGGATATCCATAATTCGGTTCATTTATGGATATCCAAAATTCGATTTGTGGATATCCATAATTCGTCTTTGCAAATAAATATAAAAATGAGTGAAACTAAAGGCTTTTGTGGTGAATTATGGATATCCATAATTCAGCCCGATTTATAGATATCCATAATTCGATTTATGGATAGCCATAATTCGAATTATGGATATCCATAAATCAGCGGAATAATGGATATCCAGATTTTGATTTATTAATATCCATAATTGGAATTAGTGATATCCATAATTCGAATTATTTATATCCATACATCGCTCTGAATTAATGACATCCATAAATCGAACTATGGATATCCATAATTGGATTTATGGATATCTATAATTAGAATAATGGATATCCATGTTCGGCTGATTTATGGATATCCATAATTCGAATTATGGATATTTATAAACCGAATTATGGATATCTATCAATACGGATTAAATAGTAAAACGACACCCCATAAAATTGAAGTGAGGGCAATGATCATGAATCGATAAGAGATTACCAGAAGCAAAAATCCTCTGACAGGAAGCACTTTGTAAACACTAGATTATATTTTTTGTAAGTACTACAGGCTTAACCCTTGGCCTGCTGAATATTTATATATGCCACACCCACTAAGCCTGTAGTACTTACAAAAATATAATCTTGTGTTTGTTGCAAGTTAATGGAGCACATTTGGCATCCAACCTCACCAAGAATCTCAACAGGCATGACATCTCGTACGATCTCGAACATGGGTTTAGGGAAAGGAGGTCCTGTGGAACTCAACTCATCCAACTTGATGATGAGCTCGCAAGAAACTTAACATCAGGTCAACAGACAGACCCGATTCTCCTTGATTTTAGTGAGGCATTTGACAAGGTTAACCATACTAAACTAATTCACAAAGTACACCAGCATGACATAATTTCACACAATCTTTAAACTCCATCAAAGCCTTTCTTCTGGGCCGTACCCAATGCGTAGCCTAGAAGGGGAAACCGCATCCCATATTCAGGTTACATCAGGTGTTCCCTAAGGACCAGGCTTGGGACCGATCCCGTTTCTCCTATATATAAATGACCTACCTGAGCAGATCCACTCACAGGTCAGGCTTTTTGCAGACGATACTGCAATTTGTGTGGCTGTCAAAAGCGAAAGTGACATTAAAACATTGCAAACGGACGGGAAAGAAACTGAGGAATGGATTTCAACGAGGTAAATGCCAGGCCTTGCACATTTCCCGTTCCAGACACCCCATCCCTACGTTCTTCATGACCAAGATCTTCAAGCGGCTGATCATGCCAAATACCTGGTACTTGAAATCAGCTATGGTTTAACATGGAATTCTCACATCCAAAACGTGACCGCAAAGGCAAATACTACCTTGGTTTTCATGCGTAGAAATATTCGCACCAAACATCAAGGCATACGAGACCCGGCATATAATACTTTGGTCAGACCCCAAGTCGAGTATACCTCCCCTGTGTGAAACCCTTTACACACTTCAACATTATAAAAACTTAAAAGGTCTAAAGAAGAGCAGCTAGATTAGTTAAATGACTACTCTTTATGCAGTAGTGTGACCAAGATGCTATATGCTCTCGGCTAGAGATCCGTGGAGCATAAACGTGCTGATGCACGCCTCATATTGTTCTACAAGATACTTTATGGCCTAATTTGATACCACTACCTCCATATATCCGCCATCCAATCAGAACCACTAAAAACATGCATCCAATGCCTTTTTAACAAATTCCCACTACTGCCAAGTACTACAAATGGGTTCCGTCAAGCGATTTTGGTACTTATCGCCTATGCGAGGAGCGAAGGTTCAGGCGAGCCTGCGCACCCGCGCAGTCTCCCCAGAACCTTCGCTGCTCGCTCATACAAGCAGTGAATCAAGAGGAACCTTCAGACAGAAAGCCATATCCCTGGCCCCTCTGAATGGCTGGGCATGCGCAGTTAAAATTTGTCATGACGGAATGCTCGAAGACACAAATTCGCTTGGCGGGGCTCAAATACACTTTCTTCCAGAGGAAGTTGTTCAGAGGAATTATCTACCTTCTCAGGCTGCTGTGTGCCTCGTTCTCGATTCCTTCAGATCAGCCATATGCACCGGACCTCCCACATCCAATGCCATGAACCATGAAATATTGCTTTTACCTGCTTTTTACATCTTCTCTACTCACACAGACTGTTTTCACTATTAACCCTTGTCCTGCTGAATATTTTAATCTGCCACACCCACAACCGAATATCAACCAATCAGATTACTTGATGCAAATTATTGCAACAATTTCGCAATCTGAATGACAAACAATGTAGATCCTGATCAGATGGCTTCTTCAGAAGCCACCTGATCTGGATCTGCATTGTTTTAATGATAAGTTATACCCAGGAGCAGCAGGACAAGGGTTAAACCCTTCTAAATTCTGACACTTTTTCTTCTACCATGCTTATCTTTTCTTCTGACGCGCGTAGCTGCCCATAATCCTCGCGAGAGTGATACAGGATAGATAGGGTGGGGGTGGGGTGGAGGGTTGGTAAGGAAATGTTCCATGACAAGTGTCCTCAGACATATGCACACAACAAAGAATCAGAACAGTCTGCGTGGTAGAGATGTGTAGGGAAATGAGTTGTGACAAGTAAAAATGTGTCCTCAGACATGAGTACTCAACAAAGACTCAGATCAGTCTTCGTGGTAGAGATGTGTAGAAAATTAAGATGTGACAAGTAAAAATGTGTCCTCAGACATGAGTACTCATCAAAGACTCAGATCAGTCTGCGTGGTAGATTTTTGTTTGATTTGAGGTTTAACGTCCCCGTCAACACTGTAAAGGTCATTTTGGAGACGTTGCTTCCAATTTTGTGGGACTTTTAACCGACATTGAGATAAAATGACATCTCAAGCCCTGTCGCCCAATGAAACCAATAGGGTTTATTAGCATGGACGGTCCGCCTCGCACCGCGGTTCCTGGACAGGCTTATATCCTCTAAGCGGTTTATCAGTACTAGTGTGGGGGCCGGATTCAGCTCTGCGTGGAAGCATCATGCAGCCCATATATTTCTTCAAGCCCCTATGGGTGGGGGCTTGTCTGCGTGGTAGAGATGTGTAGGGAAATGAGTTCTGACAAGTAAAAATGTGTCCTCAGACATGAGTACTCAACAAACACTCAGATCTGTCTGCGTGGTAGAGATTTGTAGAGAAATGAGTTCTGACAAGTAAAAATGTGTCCACAGACATGAGTACTCAACAAACACTCAGATCAGTCTGCGTGGTAGAGATGTGTGGGGAAATGAGTTTTTACAAGTAAAAATGTGTCCACAGACATGAGTACTCAACAAACACTCAGATCAGTCTGCGTGGTAGAGATGTGTGGGGAAATGAGTTCTGACAAGTAAAAATGTGACCTCAGACATGAGTACTCAACAAACACTCAGATCAGTCTGCGTGGTAGAGATGTGTGGGGAAATGAGTTGTGACAAGTAAAAATGTGACCTCAGACATGAGTACTCAACAAAGACTCAGAGCAGTCTGCGTGGTAGAGATGTGTAGGGAAATGAGTCGTGACAAGTGAAATTGTGACCTCAGACATGTGCTCACAACAAAGACTCGCCGGCCTCGGTAGCTCAGTTGGATGTGCGTCTGACTGGTGATCAGGAGGACGCAGGTTCGATACCTGGCAGGGTCGGCAACATTCTTTCGTGGAGATTGATTATGAAATTTTTTCTACCGTCATTCAGTTTCTGGCGTGAAATGAGTCGTGAAAAGTGAAAATGTGTCCCCGTACATGTGTACACAACAAAGACTCAGATCATTCTGCGTGGTAGAGGTGTGCAGAGAAATGAGTCGTGAAAAGTAAAAATATGTCCACAGACATGTGTTCACAGCAGAGTCTCAGGTCGGTATACGTGGTAGAGGTGTTCAAGAAAATGAGCAGTAACAAGTGAAAGTGTGTCCTTAAACATGTGTACACAATAAAGAAGGAAATGAGCCGTGACAAATGAAAATATGTCCTACACACATGTGAACAAAAAAGACTCAGATCTGTTTGCGTGATAGCGATGTGTCTCAGACCAGACTGCACTGTAGATTTGTGTAAGGAAATGAGTCGTGACAAGTGAAATGTGCCCTCAGTTATGTGTACATAACAAAGACTCACTTCAATCTGCGTGATAGAGTTGTCTTAGGAAATGCGCCCTGATTTGTTTGTTTGATTTGAGGTTTAACGACCCCGATAACACTGAATAGGTCATTTTGGAGACATTGCTTCCAATTTTGTTCGACTTTTACCCGACACCGAGATGAAATGACATCTCAAGCCCTGACGCCCAATGGAACCAATATTGTTAATAAACATGGACGTTCCGAATCGCACCGATTTGCCTGGGCAGACTTAGATCCTCCAAGCGGTTTACCAGTCTTTGTGTGCAGTCGGTTTCAGCTCTGCGTGGAAGCATAATGCAGCCCATCTATTTTTTCAAGCACCGATGGGCGGGGGGCGGAAATGCGCCCTGACAAGTGAAAATGTGTCCTCAGACATGTGTACACAACAAAGACTCAGATCAGTCTGCGTGGCAAAGGTGTAAGGAAAAAAAGACGTGGCATGTGAATATGTGTCCTCAGACATATGTACACAACAAAGACTCTGACCAGCAGAGCTCTAGATAAGAGGGAGTAAAGGGTATTTCAGCATTAAATTTTTGGAAATAAGCATTGAAATTTAATTTGAAGGGTAAAATACTCAATACAATTTTGGGTTTCAGCATTGAAATAAATATTAGGGGGTAAAATTGTCACTGGAGTTTACATTTTTAACAGAAAGCAATTACCTACACATTGCAGTAGCAGTATTCTAGATCAGACTGGGTCTATCCCTGAACATAAAGAGAAAATAAAGCTTGACATTTCATGTGAATTGTCTGCCTAGCAGACAATTCACATGAAATGCCAAGCTTTATTTTCTCAGAAAACCAAAAATAGATTTTTTTACCAAAACTGGAATTTTGTATCCTGCTCTTATGTTTGGTTCTTCAAAAGTTAAGCATTGCAAGTAAGCATTTAAGCATTAAGCTTTCAAGCAGGGGGGTAAACTACTCATTGTACCAAATTTTTATTTGGAGCACTGGATCAGTATGCGTGGTTAAGATGTGTAGGGAAATGAGTCGTAAGAGGTGAAAATGTGTCCTCCGATATGTGTACTCAACAAAGACTCAGATCAGTCTGCTAGAGGTTTGAAAGAAAATGAGTCGTGGTGAGTGAAAATGTCTCCGCAGTCATGTGGGCAAAACAAAGACTCAGACCAGCTTACGTTGTAGTTATGTATTAGGAAAATCAAAATCAAAAATGAGTTCCTTTAAGAGCAATGAAAACATTCTTAAGAACGAAGATGGGTCATACTACGTAGTTTCGGCTAATAAAGCCTCATCAGTGACCCTGTAATGAAAGCCAGAGGAAACACACTGCACTTTCCGGCAACGAAAGCGAGAGGAAACATACTGCAATTTTGCGAATTTCGAATAGGCAGTCGTTTCAAAGACTGATATAAATCAAAATGGGGTCCAAATAATTAAAAACCTGTCTAGAATAAGAGTCTAAACCAATAATTTATTTCCGATTTCTCAGAATATTTACGCTGATCTCAAAGGACCAAAAGTATCATATAGCCTTTTATGTGGAAACATGTGTTTTTCTAACGCAATCCACTTAAAAGACGGCGACCAGTCTGCTCATCCACTTTGTCTGGTCAGAGTCTTCGTTGTGTAATTTGAGCCTAGAAAAGGTTGTATATGCAGGCTGTTTTAAGGTTTTTGCTGACTGCGCATTACAGTATACGCGGATCAGATAAAAAGAAACAGTGAAATTCTGCTATTAAGACCACCTAAAATTAAGACTACCGGTATTTCTGCTTTAAAAAGCTTATTTTGAAGGCTGCACTTAATCTTTCTTTGTGTTTTCTGCTTACCGTGTCCTCTGGTCAGGGACCAACTTTGGGATTGTTAAAAAGTGGTCTTAATACCACTTTTGAACAGTCCCAAAGGTGGTCTTAATATAGGAATTTTACTGTACATGTTTCACACGATGCCAATTGCAATAATTTAGGGAGGCAAACCCAATATTGACTTTCTGTGCGACTGTCACGGTTAAAGGCATCGGGCTAATGTCAGATATAGTTGACCATGCGTCTGCCGGTTACTTTGAAAGTCATTGTTGGAAACAGTGTGGAACCAGTTTAGGCCGCTCCTTTAGGAGCAGGCTGGTCTGGGTTCAGACGGTTTGCCTGTGTGCAAAACTACGTTTAGAATATTGACCAAGAGATGCAGTATCTCAAGATGCAGTTTCTCTTGGCATCTAAGGGATAAATTATCTATGATTTCAGAATGTCGGACTCTATTGGTGCCTCGTCCGTGTACCAATCATCTGATTCAGCTATTGATCCGTACTGTGAGCCATGCCAGAAAGATGGTTTAATGATGAAACCAGAAGGATACTGTCCAAAGTGTGTGGAATATTATTGTCAAAATTGTCTACGTTCACATCGTGGGTCAGCAATATCACAACACCATAAAATTCAAACAGGCAGCGACATGCCAAAATCAATGGCTGATAAACCTGTGAAATATAATCTCTGCGACAAACATGACGGGGAAACAATGGATAGGTATTGCTTTGACCATGGTACTATTGTCTGTGGAATATGCTGCGTGAGAGATCATAAGAAATGTAACGTACAACCCATCACGGTGGCCTGTAACAAGTTTGTTGTCTCAGCAGAGGAGATTTTTTTTTATCAAAACGTAGAACTACTATTTAAGTATGCACAATCTGTTAAAGAATCAGTGGAGAGTAATATTAAGAACCTAGAAACAAAAAGTAACAAGATACTGAGAGAAGCCGAGGTACAACGTGACAAAAATATAAAGAAAATACGTGAAAGTTATCAAACGTTCGTTACTCAGGTAACTGACCAAGTCAAAAATACAAGGGCGAAGTTATTAGGTCTACAGTCAGCCGTTGATGATGCTGTGTCGGACCTCACCCCAACCTTACGAAGCTTACAACGTACAAAAGCACAGAAGCAAAACGAACAAAACCGATTTCTAGATCTTAAAGTATACGCTGAAAAAGTTCTGTTTTGCGAAGATAAACTCAAAAGTCTTGATATGAGTAGTGTAGACATAAACTACAGTTTCAATGGCAACATTCAGCCTCTTGTTGAATCCAACAATGCACTCGGTGAACTATCGCTACAAACATCTGCATTAAAGTGTGCTACAGAACTTCCAAATATCCAATATCCTTACCAACAGCCAGTGACACTGACCAGGATAGACAAGATTAATGTGAAGCTGGATGATGATACTGAGCAGTGCCTTATACAAGGACTTGATATCACAGATGACGGTAATATTCTCCTCTCTGACCTTTACAATGGTAAGATGAAATTATTTACCACCACTGGACAGCTGTTATCCTCACTTAAACTACCAAGGAACTCTTGGCGTGTCACAGTACTCAACGACACAGAAGCTGCTGTGACTATGCCGAACAAACTAATAGGAATCATAACCATTGATGGCAGTAGTCAGTTAGCAATGAAACGAACCATTAACACTGAGAACTTTGTCTTGGCAATCGCAGCGTATAAAAATAACTTGGTTATAACCTGTGGCAATGTTAGCTCTGTTGACAAGATTCGTTCTGTTCAGATGATTGACATGCGAGGCAAAGTAATCTGGACTGTGACAAAGGACAGACAGGGCAATGATTTGTTTGACAAGGCTTGGTTCATTGCAGTACGACCTGGAGATAATGGTGACACAGTGATTGTGACAGATGTGAATAAACATACCATAACTCTCCTTGCTGCTGAGTCAGGATCAGTTGTGAAGGTGTGTGATGTGGGAGGGGAGAGTCCTTGGGATGTAGCTGTAGATGTCAGAGGGAATGTGTATGTTTGTTACAAGTCAGGAAAGATAAGTGTGTGGTCAGGAGATATGGAAGAAGAAAGATGTCTGGTGTCTAAAACTGATAATTTGTATTGTCCATTTGCCATGGCCTGTGACAAGAGAGGATGTGAACTATTTGTATCAGATTGTGTAAAACACCCAGATTACCGTCGTCATATTCATCGGTTCAGCATTTCTAGGAAGTAAACATTTATACTGGTCATATTTTCTACCAATATTATACAGGTCGTGACAAAGAAAATGTATCTATATATGCACACGTGCGCTCAGCGAAGACTCAGATCAGCCTGCGCATCCGCGCAGGCTGATCTGAGTCCTCGCTGTGCGCTATATTGGCTAACCCATCACTGCTGCAAAGGCTGTGTTATATCTGACTGATGCACAGTCTGATCAGTGTCAAGGCTTCAATTAGGAGCTCAAAGACACATTTGCATTTGGTTCAGACCATGCTGTGGGAAGGGAGAACCCTCTGGATGTAGCTGTAAATGTCAGAGGGAATGTGTATGTTAGTTACAAGTCAGGAAAGATAAGTGTGTGGTCAGGAGATATGGAAGAGGAAAGATGTCTGGTGTCTAAAACTGATAATTTGTATTATCCATGTGACATGGCCTGTGACAAGAGAGGATGTGAACTATTTGTATCAAATGCTACAAACAATCCAGATAACTGTCGCTATATTCATCGGTTCAGCATTTCTAGGAAGTAAACATTTCAAGTGGCTATTTTCCACCAGTATTGTACAGGTCGTGTCAAACTAAACTGTGTCTTCGAACAAATGTGCACAGTGAAGACTCAGATCAGACTGCACAGAAGCGCAGTCTGATCTGAGTCTTCACTGTGCGCGTTATTGATACTTACTTACCCAGTGCTCCTTTATGCTGACTCAGAAAAAGTCTGTATTGTATCTTATTTTTACACAGTCTAATCAGAGTCTTCACTGTGTGCTTAATTCTCTCCTTTATGTTGACTCAGGATAAATCTGTATTGTATCTTATTTGTACACAGTCTGATCAGAGTCTTCACTTACTTACTTACCCAGCGCTCCTTTTTGTTGACTCAGGACAAATCTGTATTGTATCTGACTGGTACACAGTCTGATCAGAGTCTTCTCTGTGTGCTTTATTCTCTCCTTTATGTTGACTAAGGATAAATCTGTATTGTATCTGAGTGGTACACAGTCTGATCAGAGTCTTCACTGTGTGCTTTATTCTCTTCTTTATGTTGACTCAGGATAAATCTGTATTGTATCTGACTGATACACAGTCTAATCAGAGTCTTCACTGTGTACTTTATTCTGTCCTTTATGTTGACTCAGGACAAATCTGTATTGTATCTGAGTGGTACACAGTCTGATCAGAGTCTTCACTGTGTACTTTATTCTCTCCTTTATGTTGACTCAGGATAAATCTGTATTGTATCTGAATGGTACATAGTCTAATCAGAGTCTTCACTGTGTACTTTATTTTCTCCTTTATGTTGACTTATGATAAATCTGTATTGTATCTGAATGGTACATAGTCTAATCAGAGTCTTCACTGTGTACTTTATTTTCTCCTTTATGTTGACTTATGATAAATCTGTATTGTATCTGAATGGTACATAGTCTAATCAGAGTCTTCACTGTGTACTTTATTCTCTCCTTTATGTTGTCTCAGGATAAATCTGTATTGTATCTGAATGATACACAGTCTGATCAGAGTCTTCTCTGTGTGCTTTATTGATACTTTCTTACCAAGAGCTCCTTTATGCTGACCCAAGAAAAAAGTTGTATTGTATCTGATTGGTACACAGTGTAATCATAGTCTTCACTGCGTGCTATATTAATACTTGCTTTATGTAGACCTAGGGAAAGGCTTATCTGAGTCTTCACTGATCCTAGACGCTCAAAGAAACCTTTTTGATTGGTGAGTGGAATACGTTTTGTGATTTCCGGTTTACAGGCTGACCCAATCTGAAAACATTCTCCTTTTTAAGGCTAGAACTTTCTCCTGAAAGTAGATTCCTGGACAGTGGTTTTCAAAGTCATGGATCGGTTCAATACCTTAAAATGTCACATTGTTGTGATCGCATATGTGCACAGGATACACGCAGACACATCTGCATATTTTAGATTTCTCGCTAATGTCAGCTCGATTAACCCTTGTCTTGCTGAGCCCGGATATGCCTTATCTTTGAAACAATGTAGATCCAGACCAGATGGCTTCTGAAGAAGCCATCTGATCAGGATCTTCATTGTTTGCCATCCAGTTTATGAATTTGTTGCAATAATTTGCATCAAGTAATCTGATTGGCTGATAATCAGTAGTGGGTGTGACATATTTAAATATTCAGCAGGACAAGGGTTAACATTGTTCTACTGACAGGTGAACGGATGTTGAACATTGGGCAGTTTTGTCGTAGTCTTCTCGGTTAACCCTTCTCTTGCTGAATATTCATTTAAGCCTCACCCATTTCTGTCTATCAACCAATCAAATTACTTGATGTAATTTATTGCTACAAATTCATACACTGAATGCCAAACAGTGTAGATCCTGATCAGATGGCTTCTTCAGAAGCCATCTGATCTGGATCTACACTGTTTGCAAAGATAGGGGTTGTCGTGAACAGCAAGATAAGACTTCTTCAGAAGCCATCTGATCTGGATCTACACTGTTTGCAAAGATAGGGGTTGTCGTGAACAGCAAGATAAGACTTCTTCAGAAGCCATCTGATCTGGATCTACACTGTTTGCAAAGATAGGGGTTGTCGTGAACAGCAAGATAAGGCTTCTTCAGAAGCCATCTGATCTGGATCTACACTGTTTGCAAAGATAGGGGTTGTCGTGAACAGCAAGATAAGACTTCTTCAGAAGCCATCTGATCTGGATCTACACTGTTTGCAAAGATAGGGGTTGTCGTGAACAGCAAGATAAGGGGTAACATCGACCACTGATAGGTAAAGCACTGCTAACATTGGAGTCTCATCAGGGTCTTCTGAAAGAGCACATGCCACTGATAGAAAACATGCCCTAAATTATCCCTTATCCTCTGACCTGCTGTATATTTATATATGCCACACCCACTACCGATTATCAACCAATCAGATTACTTGATGCAAATTATTGCAACGAATTCACAATCTGAATGACAAACAATGTAGATCCTGATCAGATGGTCAGAAGCCATCTGATCTGGATTTTCATTGTTTGGAAAATAAGGCATATCCGGGCACAGCAGGACAAGGTTACCTGTGCAGCAGTGTGGCCATACCAAGACATGCATATTAAGTGCTTATTGCCCAGCCGAATAGGTCCGGAACTTTCAGCCTAGCAGTTGAGTAGCTCGCTTTGTAACCCCAGAGTCCTGGGTTCAATCCCGATTGGATTTTTCTTTATGGATTTTTTTCTGGAACCAGAATGATTGTGTTGGAGTTCAAGGGCGACGCAGCTGTAAATGATGAGAACCTGTAAATGCCGAGAGCCTGTAAATTATGAGAACCTGTAAATGCTGAGAGCCTGTAAATGCTGAGAGTCTGTAAATGATGAGAACCTGTAAATATTGAGAGCCTGTAAATGATGAGAACCTGTAAATGCTGAGAGTCTGTAAATGCTGAGAACCTGTAAATGCTGAGAACCTGTAAATGCTGAGAGCCTGTAAATGCTGAGAACCTGTAAATGCTGAGAACCTGTAAATACTGAGAGCCTGTAAATGCTGAGAGCCTGTAAATGATTAGAGCCTGTAAATGCTGAGAGCCTGTAAATGATGTGAACCTGTAAATACTGAGAGTCTGTAAATGATGAGAACCTGTAAATATTGAGAGCCTGTAAATGATGAGAACCTGTAAATGCCGAGAGTCTGTAAATGCTGAGAACCTGTAAATGCTGAGAACCTGTAAATGCTGAGAGCCTGTAAATGATGAGAACCTGTAAATGATGTGAGCCTGTAAATGATGAGAACCTGTAAATGCTGAGAGCCTGTCAATGATGAGATGAACCCCTGAGTCCTGGGTTCAATCCCGATTGGATTTTTCTTTATAGATTTTTTTCTGGTACCAGAATGATTGTGTTGGAGTTCAAGGGCGACGCAGCTGTAAATGCTGAGAGCCTGTAAATGATGAGAACCTGTAAATGCTGAGAGCCTGTAAATGATGAGAACCGGTAAATGCTGAGAGTCTGTAAATGCTGAGAACCTGTAAATGCTGAGAACCTGTAAATGCTGAGAGCCTGTAAATGATGAGAACCTGTAAATGCTGTGAGCCTGTAAATGATGAGAACCTGTAAATTCTGAGACCCTGTCAATGATGAGAACCTGTAAATGCTGAGAACCTGTAAATGCTGAGAGCCTGTAAATGCTGAGAACCTGTAAATGCTGAGAGCCTGTAAATGCTGAGAACCTGTAAATACTGAGATCCTGTAAATGCTGAGAGCCTGTAAATGATTGGAACCTGTAAATGCTGAGAGCCTGTAAATGCTGAGAACCTGTAAATGCTGAGAACCTGTAAATGCTGAGAGCCTGTAAA
This sequence comes from Lucinisca nassula, assembly GCA_963580285.1. NCBI lineage: Eukaryota > Metazoa > Mollusca > Bivalvia > Lucinida > Lucinidae > Lucinisca > Lucinisca nassula. The sequence goes on along the minus strand of OY757013.1, from coordinate 175,012,102 downwards.
TGATGAGAACCTGTAAATGATGTGAGCCTGTAAACGATGAGAACATGTAAATGCTGAGAGCCTGTCATTGATGAGATGAACCCCTGAGTCCTGGGTTCAATCCCGATTGGATTTTTCTTTATACATTTTTTCTGGTACCAGAATGATTGTGTTGGAGTTCAAGGGCGACGCAGCTGTAAATGCTGAGAGCCTGTAAATGATGAGAACCTGTAAATGCTGAAAGCCTGTAAATTATGAGAACCTGTAAATGCTGAGAGTCTGTAAATGATGAGAACCGGTAAATGCTGAGAGTCTGTAAATGCTGAGAACCTGTAAATGCTGAGAACCTGTAAATGCTGAGAACCTGTAAATGCTGAGAGCCTGTAAATGATGAGAACCTGTAAATGCTGTGAGCCTGTAAATGATGAGAACCTGTAAATTCTGAGAGCCTGTCAATGATGAGAACCTGTAAATGCTGATAACCTGTAAATGCTGAGAGCCTGTATATGCTGAGAACCTGTAAATGCTGAGAGCCTGTAAATGCTGAGAGCCTGTAAATACTGAGATCCTGTAAATGCTGAGAGCCTGTAAATGATTGGAACCTGTAAATGCTGAGAGCCTGTAAATGCTGAGAACCTGTAAATGCTGAGAACCTGTAAATGCTGAGAGCCTGTAAATGATGAGAACCTGTAAATGATGTGAGCCTGTAAACGATGAGAACATGTAAATGCTGAGAGCCTGTCAATGATGAGATGAACCCCTGAGTCCTGGGTTCAATCCCGATTGGATTTTTCTTTATAGATTTTTTTCTGGTACCAGAATGATTGTGTTGGAGTTCAAGGGCGACGCAGCTGTAAACGCTGAGAGCCTGTAAATGATGAGAACCTGTAAATGCTGAAAGCCTGTAAATTATGAGAACCTGTAAATGCTGAGAGTCTGTAAATGATGAGAACCGGTAAATGCTGAGAGTCTGTAAATGCTGAGAACCTGTAAATGCTGAGAATCTGTAAATGCTGAGAGCCGGTAAATGCTGAGAACCTGTAAATGCTGAGAGCCTTAAATGCTGAGAACCTGTAAATACTGAGATCCTGTAAATGCTGAGAGCCTGTAAATGATTGGAGCCTTTAAATGCTGAGAGCCTGTAAATGATGAGAACCTGTAAATGATGATAACCTGTAAATGCTGAGAACCTGTAAATGCCGAGAGCCTGTAAATGTTTGGAACCTGTAAATGCTGAGATCCTGTAAATGCTGAGAACCTGTAAATGCTGAGAACCTGTAAATGCTGAGAACCTGGAAATTCTGAGAACCTGGAAATGATGAGAATAATTCGTAAACATTTGATATAGATTTCTTTCTTTTGTGGCATGGAGGAATATCAAAGTAATGCCATAATGAGCAATGTATATAAAGTGCATAACTTACCAGGCTAACTGATCCTGACCTTTTAGCCTAGCGGCTGTAACCTAAGGGTTGTTGGATCAGTCCCATTTGGGGAGCTCGACTGGATTTTTCTTTACAGATTTCCCCTCCTTCTCCACCTTGTCCCGAAGTTGTAAAACTTTTTTCTTGCTGAAGTGAGCATGGAATTTGTGCTGCTCATAAATTTAAAATGCACAAGTGTTGGCATTTTAGCATTTATATGCATGACAAACAACAATTTTTATCGATCTGAGCAGACAAAGTGCCTCATTTTTTTTTAATAATTATGAGCATTTCACATGTCATGCTCAAGTGAGTTGAGAATAAAAAATGTTTTTTTAGATCGGGGCCTAGAACAATGGCAAGAGTTCCTAAGGGCTCAAGAACTCGCTGATAACAACCATGACCCCGAGGTTATACAATTTTTTTCATGCTCAACTTTTTTCATGCTCAAATCGGCTGAGCATGAAGTTGGTAATCCTCGTACGTATTAAAATACAGAAAAATCAATCAATTTTCTTGCTCAGATCAGCACAGAACGTCATCTATCCTGCTCATAGATTTTAAATTTTTGTCAGCATTTCAAAATTAATGAGCAGGATGAATTTCATGCTCAAGTGAGTTGAGCATTAAAAATGTTTCATAACCTCGGGGCCATTACTGCTCGAGACAATAAACTTTTACTTTATGTTTCCGTTTTCTAGAAAGATTATAGACAGTTATAGACAGAAAATTATCTCTTGGTGGAAAGTAAGCCAATGGGACTTTGTGGCTTAGTGGATAAGAGTGCTGCAGTCATTAGGTCTCTCGTCGCTGTGGTTCGAGCCTGGCTTCTGCAACGGAAGGTCAGGTGTTTTTTCTCCGGGTACTCCTGCTTGCGTCCACCACTGATTAACGATCGGCTCGATATAAGTGAAATGATCTTGAAAAGGCCATAAAACCAAACAATAAAAAGTAGGCCAAATTTATTATGACCTTGTGGTGTTGCATTACGATAACACATCCTTTGTATCTCTCCGAAAAGGTGATTTGTCGGATGAAAAAAAAAAAAAAAAAAAAAAAAACAGCAACAAAAAACTGATACTTCTATTTATACTACAACATAGGCTGTAAATGCTCGCTAGAACCGCCTCATTGAAGTGGTTCTAACGAGCACCCACAACCTTTTTCTTGGAACAGAAATAAGAACAACAATTTTCTTAATATAAGGTTGGATTTAAAGGGGTTACACAAACTTGAGCCGTTACGGAGACATTTATCTTGATTTATGTCAACATAAAACATTTATTACATGATATGAACATTAGATTATGTATGTACATTCATTGAATAATATTGGGATCACCCGTGGTTTTCCAGGCATTAACATTTGTCTGGTCCCGAGGAAGTTGTTAGAACACGAGGCTGACAAGACGAATGTTTAAATATCTTCCGAGGGACCCGGTAAATGTTATTGCAATGAAATAACCATGGATGATCGTTGTTCTGGCATAACTTACGATTCCAACACCAAAGAGTGACGAAACCTCGCAAACATTTCATATGAATTCTTCAAATGCGACCGTAAAACCAACATGGCGGCTAGTTTTGAATGTTTCTGACAATGGCATGAATATTTCGCAATAACGTTCTGACGTCATCATTATAAGGGCCCCGTCAAGCGATTTTGGTACTTATCGCCTATGCGAGCAGCGAAGGTTCAGGCGAGCCTGCGCATCCGCGCAGTCTCGCCAGAACCTTCGCTGCTCGCTCATACAAGCAGTGAATCAGGAGGAACCTTCAGACAGAAAGTCATATCCCTGGCCCCTCTGAATGGCTGGGCATGCGCAGTTAAAATTTGTCATGACGGAATGCTCGAAGACACAAATTCGCTTGGCGGGGCTCATAAGGTAAGTTCTGGCCCATTCAAGAATAGGTTCAAACGGCTATGTCCATGATTATTCATGCAAGAATACAATGTTGGCATTTATTTGATATATGAGCCCCGCCAAGCGAATTTGTGTCTTCGAGCATTCCGTCATGATAAATTTTAACTGCGCATGCCCAGCCATTCAGAGGGACCAGGGATATGGCTTTCTGTCTGAAGGTTCCTCTTGATTCACTGCTTGTATGAGCGAGCAGCGAAGGTTCTGGCGAGACTGCGCGCATGCGCAGGCTCGCCTGAACCTTCGCTGCTCGCATAGGCGATAAGTACCAAAATCGCTTGATGGGGCCCATATGATTTTACGGCTCATGTAGCCGTCAGGTTGGAACAAAACGCTACGTTGTTTGTATGAGTTGAGGTTTTACGTCCCCGTCAACACGTTGCACATATCGATGTCGCGTTATTTTTGTTTGTTTGTTTGATTTGGGGTTTAACGTCCCCGTCAACACTGTAAAGGTCATTTTGGAGACGTAGCTTCCAATTTTGTGGGACTTTTACATGACATTGAGATGAAATGACTTCTCAAGTCCTGTCGCCCAATGAAACCAAAAGGGTTCATTAGCATGGACGGTCCGCCTCGCACTGCGGTTCCTGGAAATGCTTAGATCCTCTAAGCGGTTTACCAGCACTAGTGTGCAAAAGGGTTCATTAGCATGGACGGTCCGCCTCGCACTGCGGTTCCTGGAAATGCTTAGATCCTCTAAGCGGTTTACCAGTACTAGTGTGCGGGCCGGATTCAGCTCTGCGTGGAAGCATCGTGCAGCCCATGTATTTCTTCAAGCCCCTATGGGCGGGGGCGGAACGATCGATGTCGCGTTAATCATACATGTAAGGACATTCAGTGACACTATTTAAACAATGGAGCAGTTATGTCACTTTCGAGGGTTCAGACGGCATTGCCGGATAACATTCATATAATATGTGCTATGATTTTAGGGCGACAACGTTACGTCGTTCAACGTAACTTTAACAATAGTGCTTCCAAAATTTCAAAATCTATGTTCAAACAGCATGGCATTTCATGATTTGAACATGGATTTTGTTGTATGAACTCGGTTTCTGGCCCATTCAGGAATAGGTTCAAACAGCTTTGTTCATAGGAATTTATGCTTATGCAAGAATGCAATGATGTCATTAATTTATGATTTTTTTCATCTCTCATGTAGCCTTCAGGGTGGAACAAAGGTCTACGTTGTATGAATGAGTTGAGGTTTTACGTCGCCGTCAACACTATATCATTTTGGAGACGGTGCTGCCAAGTTTGTGGGACTGTTACCCGATTAGATGACATGTCAAGCCCTACCGCTCATAAAAACCACTAGGAGCGGTCCGTTTCGCATCACCTTTCCTGTGCAGGCGATTTCCCAGTACTAAAGTTAGGTCAGTTTCAGCTTTCCACCAAAGCACCATGCAGCCCAATTTATTTCTCTTAGCCCCGATGGGCGGAGGTGCAAGTCCTACGTTGTATATATTGAGAGTTTATCGGACAAGTAAAAACATGAAAATGTGAGGCTTGCCCGCGAGTTTGATTAACTTACGTGTAAATTTAATACAAAAATCTTTAAAACATGCTTTATAATATATCATGCAGTATTTTAAGTTGTTTGCCATTATTATACTTTCGTGTATATGCTTTCGGGAACATAATGATGTTGCGTTAATCATACATGTAATTATGCCGTTCAGTGACGCCATTTAACCAATTGAGAAATGATGTCACTTTCGATGTCAGTCGGGCATAGGTTCAGACGATATTGCCTGATAACATTCCCATTATATGTGCTGTGATATCAAGTAACGTCACCATGCCCTTCTAATCATATCAGTTTTGCTTCAGTTGTGTGATAAAACTGAATAATTTCAGCCAGAATGTTCTATATAAACTTTGTCCGAATAAAACATTCTCAGTCTGTTCTGTACAAAGCAAAGACTCCAAACTTAGCCAGAATAAAATTTTCGCGGTATGTTCAGTACAAAGCAAGGACTGCAGTCAGAATAACACATACGCCGTCTGTTCTGCACATTGTAGAGACTCACAAACATTCACGGTCTGTTCTGTAAAAAAGCAAAAGCTCACAAACTAAGTCGGAATAAAACATTCTCGGTCTGTTCTGTACAAAACAAAAGCTCACAAACTAAGTCGGAATAAAACATTCACGGTCTGTTCTGTACAAAGCAAAAGAAAAACAAACTAAGTCGCAATAAAACATTCGCGGTCTGTTCTGTACAAAGCAAAAGCTCACATACTAAGTCGGAATAAAACATTCGCGATCTGTTCTGTGTAAAGCAAAAGCTCACAACGTCAGTCAGAATAAAACAATCGCGGTATGTTCAGTACAAAGCAAGGACTCACAACTAAGTCAGAATAAATAATCACGATAACACACGGTACGTGGAGATTATTTCTTAAATAAAACAGTCACGGTTTGTTCAGTACATAGCAGAGCCTCACAAACCGAATCAGAAAAAAAACACATTCGCGGTCTGTTCTGTACAAATCAAACACTCACAAACTTAGTCAGAATAAACGTTCGCGCTCTGTTCTGTACAAAGCAAAGACCCACAAACTGAGCACAATAAAACATTTGCGGTCTGTCCTGTACAAAGCAAATACTCATAAGCTTGTTCAGAATACAACATTGACGGTCTGTTCTGTAAAAAAAAAGATTCACAAAGTTAGAATTCAACATTTGCTTTAATGTTTTTACAAAGCAAAGACTCACAAACCTAGTTGGAATAAAACATGTGCTGTGGTCTGTTCTGTACAAAGCAAAGACACATAAACTGAGTCAAATTAAAACATTTGCAGTCTGTTCCGTACAAAGGAAAGACTTACAAACTAAGTCCGAACACAGCATTTACGGTGTGTTCTGTACAAAGCAAATACTCACAAACTTTGCCCAAATACAGCATTTGCGGTGTGTTCTGTACAAACAAATGATTGGTAATGTTAGAATACAACTTTGTCGGTCTGTTTTGTTCAACGCAAAGACTCACAAACGTATCCAGAATAAAACATACTAAGACAGAATTAAACATTTGTAGTCTGTTATGTACAAAGTATAGACCCACAAACTTAGTCAGATACAGTATTTGCAGTTTGCTGTGCTCAAATCAAAGGCTCACACGCTTAGAATACAGCATTCGCGTTTAGTTCTGTACTAAGCAAAGACTCATAAACTTAGTTAGAATACGGCATTTGAAGTCTGTTCGGTACAAAGCAAAGACTCACCAACTCAGTCAGAATACAGCATTTGTAGTCTGTTTTGTGCAAAGCAAAGACTCACAAACTAAGGCAGAATACAACTTTTGTAGTCTGTTCTGTACTAAACAAAGACTCGAAAACTCAGCCAGAGTACGGCATTTGCGGTCTGTACTGTTCAAAGAAAAAACTTACAAACTCAGTCAGAATATTGCATTTGCAGTCTGTACTGTACAAAGCAAAGACACACAAACTCAGGCGGGATAGAGCTTTGCAATCTCTTCTGTACAAAGCAAAGACTCACAAACTCAGTCAGAATACAGCATTCTGCAGCCTGTTCTGTACAAAGGAAAGACTCATAAACTATGTCAGAGTACAGCATTTGCATTCTGGTCTGTACAAAGCAAAGACTCACAAACTCAGGCGGAATAGAGCTTTGCAATCTCTTTTGTACTAAGCAAAGACTCACTAACTCAGTCAGAATACAACATTCTGCAGCCTGTTCTGTACAAAGGAAAGATTCATAAACTATGTCAGAATACAGAAAGAAAAAACTCACAAACTCAGTCAGAATACTGCATTTGCAATCTCTTCTGTACAAAGCAAAGACTCACAAACTCAGTCAGAATACAGCATTCTGCCGCCTTTTCTGTACAAAGTAAAGACCCATAAACTATGTCAGAGTACAGCATTTGCAGTCTGTTCTGTATAAAGCAAAAACTCATCAACTCAGTCAGAGTTCAGCATTTGCGGTCTGTTCTGTTCAAAAGAAAAACTCACAAACTCAGTCAGAAAACTGCATTTGCTGTCTGGTCTGTACAAAGCAAAGACTCACAAACTCAGGCGGAATAGAGCTTTGCAATCTCTTTTGTACAAAGCAAAGACTCACAAACTCATTCAGAATACAGCATTCTGCAGCTTGTTCTGTGCAAAGGAAAGATTAATAAACTATGTCAGAATACAGCATTTGCAGTCTGTTCTGTACCAAACAAGGTCTCCCAAACTAAGTCAGAATAAACATTCGCGGTCTGTTCTGTTCTAATCAAAACTCACAAACTAAGTCAGAATAAAACATTCGCTGTATGTTCAGTACAAGGCAAGGACCACAAACTTAGGGGAAAGCATTCATGATCTTTTCTGTACAAAGCAAAAGCTCACAAACTAAGTCAGCATTAAACATTCGCGGTCTGTTCTGTGCAAAGCAAAAGTTCACAAACTCAGTCAGAATAAAACATTCGCGGTATGTTAAGTACAAAGCAAGGTCTCACAACTGATTCACAATAAAATATTCACGGTTTGTGCAGGACATAGCAAAGACTCACAAACTGAATCGGAATTAAACAAAGCAAAGACTCCAAACTTAGTCAGAAAAAAACAAACGCGGTCTGTTCTACACAAAGCAGATACTCACAAACTTAAGAGTAAAACATTCACGGTCTGTTCTGTACTAAGCAAAGGTTCACAAACTAAGTCAGAAAAACATTCGCCGTCTGTTCTGTACAAAGCAAAAGCTCACAAACTCAGTCAGAATAAAACATTCGCGGTATGTTCAGTACAAAGCAAGGACTCAAAACTGAATCAGAATAAAAGATATTCGCGGTCTGTTAAGTACATAAAAAGATTCACAAAGTTAGACTTCAACATTTGCGGTCTGTTTTGTACAAGGCAAAGACACACAAACTTAGTCAGAATAAAACATTTGCGGTCTGTTCTGTACAAAGCAAAGACCAACAAACTTAGTCAAAATACAGCATTTGCAGTGTGTTTTGTACCATGTAAATAAGTTCTGAAGTTAGATCCTTTGGAAGCAAGGAATACACCAGACTCACAAACTTAGAATAAAACATACTTAGACAAAAAAAATATTTGTGGCCTGATATGTACATAGTATAGACTCACGAACTCACTCCGAATAAAGCATTCGCAGCCTTATTTGCTCAGAGCAAGGACCCACAAAATTAGAATACAGAATTCGCGTTTTGCTCTGTACAAAACAAAGGCTCTTAAACTTAGTCAGAATACAGCATTTTCAGTCCGTTCTGTTCAAAGCAAAAACACACAATCTCGGTCAGAATTCAGCATTTGCAGTCCGTTCTGTTCAAAGCAAAAACTCACCAACTCAGTCAGAATACATCATTTGCAGTCTGTTCTGTACAAAGCAAAGACTCACTAACTTAGTTAGAATACAGCTTTGCAGCCTGTTCTGTCAAAGACTCACAAACGCAGCCAGAATACAGCATTTGCAGTCTGTTTTGTTCAAACCAAAGACTCACAATCTCAGAATAAAACATACTTAGACAGAATAAAACATTTAAGTCTGTTATGTGCCAATAGTGCTTAGTCAGAATACAGAATTGCCGTCTGCTCTGCTTAAAGCAAAGACCCACAAAATTAGAATTCAACATTCGCGGTTTGTTCTCTACAAAGCAAGGGCTTACAAACTTAGTCAAAATACAGCATTTGCAGTCTGTTCAGTACAAAGCAAAGACTCACAAACACATTTAGAATACTGCATTTGCAGTCTGTTCTGTATAAAACAAAGAAGCCTCCGCGGTGCAGTGGTTACGCTACTCGCCTTGTAAACCAGGGATCGCATGATCGATCCCGGGCTTCTACACACTTTCGGATGATTCTTTAAACCGAGGTCCCGTCTCCGTATGACCTTAGCTGTTGGTGGGACGTAAAACTCAAACACTCACTCACTCTGTTTAAATAAATATTTACAAACCCAGTCAGAATACAGTATTTGCAATCTGTTCTATCCAAAGAAAAGACCCACAAACTCAGTCAGAATACAGCTTTGCAGTATGTTCTGCACAAAGCAAAGCTGTACAAACCCAGCCAGAATACAGCATTTGCAGTATGTTCTGTACAAAGCAAAGACTCAAAAACGTAGTCAGAATACAGCAGTTGCAGTCTGTTCTGTATATAGCAAAGACTCACAAAATCCGACAGAATACAGAATTAGCAGTATGTTCTGTACAAAGCTTAGATTTACAAACCCAGTCAGAATACAGCATTTGCAGTCCGTTCTGTCCAAAGCGAAGACTCACAAACTTAGTCAGAATACAGCATTTGCAATCTGTTCTATCCAAAGCAAAGACCCACAGACTCAGTCAGAATACAGCTTTGCAGTATGTTCTGCACAAAGCAAAGCTGTACAACTCAGCCAGAATACAGCATTTGCAGTATGTTCTGTACAAAGCAAAGACTCAAAAACGTAGTCAGAATACAGCATTTGCAGTCTGTTCTGCATATAGCAAAGACTCACAAACTCAGACAGAATACAGAATTAGCAGTATGTTATGTACAAAGCTAAGATTTACAAACCCAGTCAGAATACAGCTTTGCAGTCCGTTCTGTTCAAAGCGAAGACTCACAAACTTAGTCAGAATACAGCATTTTCAGTCTGTTCTGTTCAAAGTAAAAACTCAAAAACTTAGTCAGAATATAGCTATGCAGTCTGTTCTGTATAAAGAAAAGATTCACAAACTCAGCCCAAATACAGCATTTGCAGTCTGTTCTGTTCAAAGCAAAAGCTCAAAAAACCTAGTCAGAATACAGCATTGCAGTCTGTTCTGTACAAAGCAAAGACTCACAAACTGAGAATATATCATTTGCAGTATGTTTTATGCAAAACAAAGATTTAAAAACGCAGTCAGAAAACAGCATTTTCAGTCCGTTCTGTTCAAAGGGAAGACTCACAAACTCTGTCAGATTACAGCATTTTCATTCTGTTCTGTTCAAAGCAAAAACTCAAAAACTAAGTCACAATTTAGCTTTGCAGTCTGTTCTGTATAAAGCAAAGACTCACAAACTCAGTCAAAATACAGCTTTGCAGTCTGTTGTTACCTAAAGGTACAAAGTCAGAAACTTTAAATGCAGCATTTGTATTCTGCTCTGTATAAAGCAAAAACTTCAAACTTAGTCATAATACAGCTTTGCAGTCTGTTCTGTACAAAGCAAAGACTCACAAACTTAAAATACAGCATTTGCGGTCTGTTCTGTACAACGCGAATACTTATAAACTCAGCCAGAATGCAGCATTTGCAGTATGTTCTGTATAAAGTAAAGACTTATAAATATAGTAAGAATAAAGCTAGCTGTGGGTTAATTGTATCGATTTCTGATTATTACCTCCACTTCTATGTTGCAGTCCGTTCTTTATAATCAAAAATAAAAATAAAAACTCAGACGGAAAAAATAATTTGCAATCTGTTCTGTATAAAGCAAAGACTTATAAACTCCGTCAGAATACACTATTTGCATTCTGTTCTGTGCAAAGCAAAGACTTATATACTCAGTCAGAATACAGCGTTTGTGGCCTGTTCTGTGCAAAGCAAAGACTTATAAACTCAGTCAAAATACAGGATTTGGAGTGTTCTGTACAAATCAAAGACTCACATACTTAGTCAGAATACAGCATTTGCAGTCTGTTCTGTGCAAAGCAAAGACCCACAAACTCACTTAGAATGCAGCATTTACAGTCTGTTGATTAAAAAGCAAAGACTTTTAAACTCACTCAGAATACAGCATTTGCAGTCTGTTTTGTTTAAAGCAAAGACTCGCAAACTTAGAATACAGAATTTGCAGTCTGTTCTTTGTAAAGCAGCCAGAATACAGCATTTGCAGTCTATTATGTACAAAGCAAAGGCTCACGAACTTAGAATACAGCATATTCAGTCTGTTCTGTGCAAAGCAAAGACTCATAAACTCAATCAGAATATAGTATTGTACAACAAGACCCTGTCGCCCCCGCCCATAGGGGCTTGAAGAAATATATGGGCTGCATGATGCTTCCACGCAGAGCTATATCCGGCCCGCACACTAGTACTGGTAAACCCCTTAGAGGATCTAAGCCTGTCCAGGAACCGCGGTGCGAGGTGGACCGTCCATGCTAATAAACCCTATTGGTTTCATTGGGCGAAAGGGCTTGAGATGTCATTTCATCTCAATGTCGGGTAAAAGTCCCACAAAATTGGAAGCAACGTCTCCAAAATGACCTTTACAGTGTTGACGGGACGTTAAACCTCAAATCAAACAAACAAACAAACAAAAAACAACAAGACCCTACTGACGTGCAGTCACTTTGTAGCAGGAAAGCAGCGTAGCGTAATGTATGGAATGTCATGATTTCAGGGCTAAGTCAGAGTACAGCATTTGCAGTCTGTTCAGTACAAAGCAAAAACTCACAAACTCAGTCAGAATAAGCAATTTGCGGTCTGTTTTGTTCAAAGCAAAGACACAAAAACTCACTCAGAATATATCATTTACAGTCAGTTCTGTTCAAAGAAAAGACTCACCAACTTAGTCAGAATACAGCATTTGCAGTCTGTTCTGTACAAAGCAAAGACTCACCAACTTAGTCAGAATACAGCATTTGCGGTCTGTTCCGTACAAAGCTAAGACTCACAAACTCAGAATGCAGCATTTGCAGCCTGTTCTGTACAAAGCAAGGACCCACAAACTAAGTCAGAATTCAGCATTTGCGTTCTGATCTGTACAAAGCAAAAACTCAAAAACTCAGAATACAGCATTTGCAGACTGTTCTGCACAAAGCAGAGACTCACAAACGCAGTCAGAATACAGCATTTGCAGACTGTTCAGCAACTGTATGTTTGCTTTATGAAGGGAGTTATGTTTGTAAATAACATTTTAAGGTTTATGCTTCACTCATATGTAGAAAGTTTACATCCTTTATGTGTGTCATTTCTTTAAAAAGAACTAATCACATGTTGGAATTGGCAGTCAATTTAATAATGTAACTATATAGTCAATCATCTAGTTGAAACCGTTTAGAACAACAGCTAAGTTTTCTTCAGATATTCAACTGTTGCCATTTTGTACTTCTGAGTGGAAAGGCAACTAGTGCTATCATGGTTCCATATATTGCTTAAGGTGACAGCACATTTAGCTTTTTTCAATTTACTTTTGTCGAAACCAAAAAGGTTGCTGTATCAACAAAAATGTATGCATAAATTTCATTGTTGAATATATATTTGTGATTTGCGATTCTTACTGTTCTCACTGTTGCTATCCTATCTATTGCTTTGAGCGACAGAGCATTTCATGTTGATGACGTATCTGTGAATAGTTTTTATTGTTGTAGTTTTGTTCATTGCTATGCCTTGTGTAATCTTCTTTTTGAAACAGTGTCATTATTTTATGCTTTAGACAAAGAGCCTTTAATTTTCGGAACTGTATTTTCTCTTTTGCATTAAATAGTATTTAAGTGCATTTCTGGATTGCTCTTCATTCTTTTGTGTCTTATTTTTTCATCTACTGTTACTTTTACCTTGTTACTTGAACATTTGTAGTTTGAATTATTTTGTATGAATTAAGTTCATTGTTTGATTCTTCATCACGTGAACAAGTCCATAAAATAAAAAACCCCTTACATCCCACTTTATATAGAGAAAACTGGGGTGAATGGGGTATACATTATTTTTCTTATTTCTGCTCCAAAACATAGGTTGTGGGTACACGTTAGAGCCGCCTCAATGAGGCGGTTCTAACGGGTACCCACGACCTATGTTTGCAGTATTTATAAGAAAAATTTCACAGATTTTCACCAGAAAAGTAGCCATTTTAGAGATATGGAAAATGCACTACGTCGCACTGATATATTTTCGTAATGTGATCAGTACATATTTCATCATTTACTATCTTTTGAGAAACGTTTTGTTCTCATTGTTGCTATCCCATTTGTTGCTTTGAGTGGAGCAATATAGCTATTTATGAACCCAAGATATGCCTAGATACATTAAGAGCATTAGTTAGAACGTAATCAACTTTTTTGCATATTTTGAATATTTTCCCAAATATGGCTTGTCTGATTTAATGTCCAAAACCAAGATGTTACCGGTTTCAAATTTCAAAGAAATTTTGAGACAACAATTTATACATATGTGGCCCATTTTTATATTAAAATGATAGGTTGACAAGAACTGCAACTGAGTAAAAATAATTCAAACGTGCCAAAAAATAAATATGGAGTAGAAATTTGGGGGTAACTTGAAACCAATTTAAAGATACAAGTCCTCATAAGAAGCAAATAAATAAATGTGTATAAACACATTTTTAACTATGATTGACTGTTTCTATCAGAAAATGTCGCATCCAGAATATCCATTTTAGATAGAACTAAAAAGGCTTTTTCTGGGGTACCCATACCTTGAGGTCTATTTTTAGATCACCTGTCACGTAGTGACAAGGTGAGCTTTTGTGATCACTTTTTGTCCGTCGTCCGTCGTGCGTCCGTGCGTCCGTAAACAATTTCAAATAAGTATATCTCTAATACCCCAGGTCAATCTTGATCAAAGTTCATGAGAAGCATCATCAGGTAGGGGGAAGGGCTGAATAAGGTTTTTGGGCTGATCAGATTGGAATTCTGGTTGCCATGGCAACATATAGCTCACATAGACTTACAATGGGAACAAATTAAAATATCTTCTTCTCTGAAACCACATGGCCCAGAGCTTAGATATTTAGCATGTAATAACGGCCAGTGGTCACCTACATAATTCCTGCCATTCATGCCCCTGGGGTCCAAATTGGCCACGCCCCGGGGCCCCTTTGCTCCCATAGACTCATAATGGAACAAAAAGCTTCAAAAATCATCTTCTCGGAAACCACAGGCCCAGAGCTTAGATATTTAGCATGTAGCAATGGCAAGTGGTCACCTACATAATTCCTGCCAATCATGGCCCTGGGGTCCAAACGGGCCACATCCCGGGGCCCTTTAGCTCCTATAGACTCATAATGGAAAAAAGCTTCAAAAATCTTCTTCTCTGAAACCACAGGGCCCAGAGCTGAAATATTTGGCATGTAGCAACGGCCAGTGGTCACCTACATAATTCCTGCCAATCATGCCCCTGGGTTCCAAATTGGCGACGCCCCGGGGCCCCTACGCTCCCATAGACTCATAATGGAACAAAAAGCTTCAAAAATCTTTTTCTCGGAAACCACAGGGCCCAGAGCTTAGATATTTAGCAGGTAGCAACGGCAAGTGGTCAACTATATAATTACTGCCAATCTTGCCCCTGGGGTCCAACCGGGCCACGCCCCGGGGCCCTTTAGCTCCTATAGACTCATAATAGAAAAAAGCTTAAAAAATCTTCTTCTTTGAAACCACAGGGCCCAGGGCTGAAATATTTGGCATGAAGCAAGGGAAAGTGGTAACCTACATAATTCCTGCCAATCATACCCCTGGGGTCCAAATTGGCCACACCCCGGGGCCCCTTAGCTCCCAAAGACTCATAATGAAAAAAAAAAGCTTCAAAAGTCTTCTTCTCTGAAACCACAGGGCCCAGAGCTTAGATATTTAGCATGTAGCAACGGCCAGTGGTAACCTACATAATTCCTGCCAATCATGCCCCTGGGTTCCAAATGGGCGACGCCCCGGGGCCCCTTCGCTCCCATAGACTCATAATGGAACAAAAAGCTTCAAAAATCTTCTTCTCGGAAACAACAGGGCCCAGAGCTTAGATATTTAGCAGGTAGAAACGGAAAGTGGTCACCTACATAATTCCTGCCAATCTTGCCCCTGGGGTCCAAACGGGCAACGCCCCGGGGCCCTTTAGCTCCTATAGACTCATAATGGAAAAAAGCTTCAAAAATCTTCTTCTCTGAAACCACAGGGCCAAGAGCTGAGGTATTTGGCATGTAGCAACAGCAATTGGTCACCTACATAAATCCTGCCAATCATGCCCCTAGGGTCCAAATGGGCCACAGCCCGGGGCCCTTTAGCTCACATAGACTCATAATGAAAAAAAAAAAAAGCTTCAACAATTTTCTTCTCAAGAACCACAGGGCCCAGAGCTTAGATATTTAGCATGTAGCAACGGCAAGTGGACACCTACATAATTCCTACCAATCATGCCCCTGGGGTCCAAACGGGCCACGCCCCGGGGCCCTTTAGCTCCTATAGACTCATAATGGAAAAAGCTTAAAAAATCTTCTTCTCTGCAACCACGGGGCCCATAGCTGAGATATTTGGCATGTAGCAACGGCAAGTGGTCACCTACATAATTCCTGCCAATCATGCCCCTGGGGTCCAAATTGGCCACACCCCGGGCCCCTTAGCTCCTATAGGCTCATAATGAAAAAAAAAAAAACTTCAAAAATCTTTTTCTCTGAAACCACAGGGCCCACAGCTTAGATATTTAGCATGTAGCAATGGCAAGTGGTCACCTACATAAATCCTGCCAATCATGTCCGTGGGGTCCAAATGGGCCACGCCCGGGGGCCCCTTAGCTCCCATAGACTCATAATTGAAAAAAGCTTCAAAAATGTTCTTCTCTGAAAACCAAGGGCCCAGAGCTTAGTTATTTACCATGTAGCAATGACAAGTGGTCACCTACATAAATCCTGCCAATCATGCCCCTGGGGTCCAAATGGGCCACACCTTTGGACCCCCTTAGCTCCCATAGACTCATAATGGAAAAAAAACTTCAAAAATCTTCTTCTCTGAAACCACAGGGCCCAGAGCTTAGATATTTAGCATGTAGCAACGGCAAGTGGTTACCTACATATTTCCTGCTAATCATGCCCCTGGGGTCCAAATTGACCACGCCCCGGGGCCCCTTAGCTCCCATAGACTCATAATGGAAAAAAGCTTCAAATTACTTCTTCTCAGAAACTGTGAAGCACAGAACTTAGATATTTAGTATCTAGCAACATAAAATAGCCATCTACATAAATCCTGTTAACCCTGCCCCTGGGGTCAAAATTGGCCACGCCCGAGCTCATCACCTCCAAAAGACTTATGATGGAAAAAAACTTAAAAAAATCTTCTTCTATGAAACCATAAGGCCCAGAGCTTAGATTTTTAGTATGTACCAATGTCAAGTGGCCACCTACATAAATCCTGCCAGTTATGCCCCTGGGATCCAAATTGACCCCGACCCCAGGGTTCTTTAGCTTCCATAGACTTACAATTGGAGAGACTTAAAAAATCTTCTTCTCTGAAACCACAGGGCCCTTATAATGAAAAAAAAAAAAAGAAAAAAAGAAAGAAAAAAAAAAACAACTTAAAATGGGGAAAAAAATCTTCAAAAATCTTCTTCTCTGAAACCATAAGTCCCAGAGCTTAGGTATTTAGCATGTAGCAATGTCGAGTGGTCGCCTACATGAATCCTGCCAATCATGCCCCTGGGGTCCAAATCCTGTGGCCCCTTAACTCCAACAAACTTATAATGGAAAAAGCTTCAAACATCTTCTTTGAAACCATGAAGTACAGACCTTAGAAATTTAGTATATAGCAACACAAATGGTCGCCTACATAAATCCTGCCAACCGTGCCCTTTGGGTCAAGATTGGCCAAGCCCCAGGGCTCATTAGCTTCTATAGACCTATACTGGAAAAAACTTAAAAAAAAATCTTTTTCTCCAAAACCATAAGGCACAGATTTTGTTCGATTTGAGGTTTTACATCCCCGACAACACTGTATAGGTCATTTTGGAGATGTCTCTTCCAATTTTGTGGGTCTTTTACCAGACATTGAGATGAAATTACATCTCAAGCCCTGTCGCCCAATGAAACCATTAGGGTTTATAAGCATGGACACCGCTTTGCCTGAGCTTAGATATTTAGTATGTAGCAATGTCAAGTGGTCTCCTACACTAATGATTTTCTTGTAAACAGGTGAGCGATATAGGGCCATTGGGCCCTCTTGTTATTGGTAACCCCCTATTTAAGCAAGGGGAACAGATAAAGGAGGAAATGCATCTTTAGTACAAAGGACCTCTGTGCATAATAATGTTAGATTCTATGCGTGGGCAGAGTCCTGTGTAAATTTACTATAGGCTATTGCTTCGCCCTTAGTCAGAATACAACATGTGCGGTCTGTTCCGTACAAAGCAAAGACTCACAAACTCAGTCAGAATGCAGCATTTGCAGCCTGTTCTGTACAAAGCAAGGACCCACAAACTAAGTCAGAATACAGCATTTGCGTTCTGATCTGTACAAAGCAAAAACTCAAAAACTCAGAATACAGCATTTGCAGACTGTTATGCACAAAGCAGAGACTCACAAACGCAGTCAGAATACAGCATTTGTAGGCTGTTCAGCACAAAGCAAAGACTTATAAACTCAGTCAGAATATAGCATTTGCAGTCTGTTCTTTACAAAGCAAAGACTCACAAAGCTTGGGTCTCAAATCTGCCCAGAACGGATTTTCTTAAAAGTTTGAATTTAATTTACGTGATGCGCTGTATCTATAAAAATGACTTTATTTCTTTGATTAAAAAAAATGGTCTCAGGAGAGCTCCTTGATTTACTCCTTGTTCAGACATATACCCTTTACACAAAATGTCAGTCTTGAAAATACAATTCAACTTGATGTTCAATAATGTCCATCGTACAATTGAAGGACATTATCAAGGAGTATTTCAATATCATGAGCTCATTTGTTTACGTTTCTGTATTCATATCAAATATTCTACTTAAAACATGTCTAAATTATAAGCCTATAGTTCTTGTAGCACATAATTTCTGCTTTTGACTTCAATCATTCACTGTTCGTTTGTTCATTTTTGTTTTAGTAAACAGCTAAAGGCATTCTTTTCTGTAAATCTCTAAACTATTTTGGAAAGAAAACTGTATGTTTGCTTTATGAAGGGAGTTATGTTTATAAATAACATTTTAAGGTTTATGCTTCACTCATATGTAGAAAGTTTACATCCTTTATGTGTGTCATTTCTTTAAAGAGAACTAATCACATGTTGGAATTGGCAGTCAATTTAATAATGTAACTATATAGTCAATCATCTAGTTGAAACTGTTTAGAACAACAGCTCAGTTTTCTTCAGATATTCAACTGTTGCCATTTTGTACTTCTGAGTGGAAAGGCAACTAGTGCTATCATGGTTCCATCCATTGCTTAGAGTGACAGCACATTTAGCTTTTTTCAATTTACTTTTGTTGAAACCAAACAGGTTGCTGTATCAACAAAAATGTATGCATAAATTTCATTGTTGAATTGTTATATGTATATATATATATATATATATGTTTGTGAATTGCGGTTCTTACTGTTCTCACTGTTGCTATCCTATCTATTGCTTTGAGCGACAGAGCATTTCATGTTGATGACGTATCTGTGAATAGTTTTTATTGTTGTAGTTTTGCTCATTGCTATGCCTTATGTAATCTTCTTTTTGGAATAGTGTCATTATTTTATGCTTTAGACATAGAGCCTTTAATTTTCGGAACTGTATTTTCTCTTTTGCATTAAATAGTATTTAAGTGCATTTCTGGATTGCTCTTCATTCTTTTGTGTCTTATTTTTTCATCTACTGTTACTTTTACCTGGTTACTTGAACATTTGTAGTTTGAATTATTTTGTATGAATTAAGTTCATTGTTTGATTCTTCATCACGTGGACAAGTCCGTAAAATAAATACCCCCTTACATCCCACTTTATATAGAGAAAACTGGGGTGAATGGGGTATACATTATTTTTCTTATTTCTGCTCCAAAACATAGATTGTGGGTACACGTTAGAGCCGCCTCAATGAGGCGGTTCTAACGGGTACCCACGACCTATGTTTGCAGAATTTATAAGAAAAATTTCACAGATTTTCACCAGAAAAGTAGCCATTTTAGAGATATGGAAAATGCACTACGTCGCACGGATATATTTTCGTAATGTGATCAGTACATATTTCATCATTTACTATCTTTTGAGAAACGTTTTGTTCTCATTGTTGCTATCCCATTTGTTGCTTTGAGTGGAGCAATATAGCTATTTATGAACCCAAGATATGCCTAGATACATTAAGAGCATTAGTTAGAACGTAATCAATTTTTTTGCATATTTTGAATATTTTCCCAAATATGGCTTGTCTGATTTAATGTCCAAAACCAAATTGTTACCGGTTTCAAATTTCAAAGAAATTTTGAGACAACAATTTATACATGTGTGGCCCATTTTTATATTATAATTATATGTTGACAAGAACTGCAACTGAGTAAAAATAATTCAAACGTGCCAAAAATTAAATATTGAGTAGAAATTTGGGGGTAATTTGAAACAAATTTAAAGATACAAGTCCTCATAAGAAGCAAATAAATAAATGTGTATAAACACATTTTTAACTATGATTGACTGTTTCTATCAGAAAATGTCGCATCCAGAATATCCATTTTAGATAGAATTAAAAAGGCTTTTTCTGGGGTACCCATACCTTGAGGTCTATTTTTATTGGAAACCCCCTATTTAAGCAAGGGGAACAGATAAAGGAGGAAATGCATCTTTAGTACAAAGGACCTCTGTGCATAATAATGTTAGATTCTATGCGTGGGCAGAGTCCTGTGTAAATTTACTATAGGCTATTGCTTCGCCCTCAGTCAGAATACAACATTTGCGGTCTGTTCCGTACAAAGCAAAGACTCACAAACTCAGTCAGAATACAGCATTTGCAGCCTGTTCTGTACAAAGCAAGGACCCACAACTTAAGTCAGAATACAGCATTTGCGTTCTGTTCTGTACAAAGCAAAAACTCAAAAACTCAGAATACAGCATTTGCAGACTGTTCTGCACAAAGCAGAGACTCACAAACGCTGTCAGAATACAGCATTTGCAGACGGTTCAGCACAAAGCAAAGACTTATAAACTCAGTCAGAATATAGCATTTGCAGTCTGTTCTTTACAAAGCAAAGACTCACAAAGCTTGGGTCTCAAATCTGCCCACGAACGGATTTTCTTAAAAGTTTGAATTTAATTTACGTGATGCGCTGTATCTATAAAAATGACTTTATTTCTTAGATTAAAAAAAATGGTCTCAGGAGAGCTCCTTGATTTACTCCTTGCTCAGACATATACCCTTTACACAAAATGTCAATCTTGAAAATACAATTCAACTTGATGTTCAATAATGTCCATCGTACAATTGAAGGACATTATCAAGGAGTATTTCAATATCATGAGCTCATTTCTTTACGTTTCTGTATTAATATCAAATATTCTACTTAAAACATGTCTAAATTATTAGCCTATAGTTCTTGTCATATTTTCTGCTTTTGACTTCAATCATTCACTGTTCGTTTGTTCATTTTTGTTTTATTAAAAAGCTAAAGGCATTCTTTTCTGTAAAGCCCTTAAAATATTTTGGAAAAAAACTGTGTGTTTGCTTTATGAAGGGAGTTATGTTTGTAAATAACATTTTAAGGTTTATGCTTCACTCATATGTAGAAAAGAGAACTAATCACATGTTGGAATTGGCAGTCAATTTAATAATGTAACTATGTAGTCAATCATCTAGTTGAAACTGTTTAGAACAACAGCTCAGAGTGACAGCACATTTAGCTTTTTTCAATTTACTTTTGTTGAAACCAAACAGGTTGCTGTATCAACAAAAATGTATGCATAAATTACATTGTTGAATTGCTATATATATATATATATATATATATATATATATATATATATATATATATATATATATATATATATATATATATATATATATATATATATATATGTGATTTGCGGTTCTTATTGTTCTCACTGTTGCTATCCTATCTATTGCTTTGAGCGAAAGAGCATTTCATGTTGATGATGTATCTGTGAATAGTTTTTATTGTTGTAGTTTTTTTCATTGCCAAGCCTTGTGTAATCTTCTTTTTGGAATAGTGTCATTATTTTATGCTTTAGACATAGAGCCTTTAATTTTCGGAACTGTATTTTCTATTTTGCATTAAATAGTATTTAAGTGCATTTCTGGATTGCTCTTCATTCTTTTGTGTCTTATTTTTTCATCTACTGTTACTTTTACCTTGTTACTTGAACATTTGTAGTTTGAATTATTTTGTATGAATTAATTTCATTGTTTGATTCTTCATCACGTGAACAAGTCCATAAAATAAATACCCCTTACATCCCACTTTATATAGAGAAAACTGGGGTGAATGGGGTATACATTATTTTTCTTATTTCTGCTCCAAAACATAGGTTGTGGGTACACGTTAGAGCCGCCTCAATGAGGCGGTCCTAACGGGTACCCACGACCTATGTTTGCAGTATTTATAAGAAAAATTTCACAGATTTTCACCAGAAAAGTAGCCATTTTAGAGATATGGAAAATGCACTACGTCGCACGGATATATTTTCGTAATGTGATCAGTACATATTTCATCATTTACTATCTTTTGAGAAACTTTTTGTTCTCATTGTTGCTATCCCATTTGTTGCTTTGAGTGGAGCAATATAGCTATTTATGAACCCAAGATATGCCTAGATACATTAAGAGCATTAGTTAGAACGTAATCAACTTTTTTGCATATTTTGAATATTTTCCCAAATATGGCTTGTCTGATTTAATGTCCAAAACCAAGTTGATACCGGTTTCAAATTTCAAAGAAATTTTAAGACAACAATTTATACATGTGTGGCCGATTTTTATATTAAAATGATATGTTGACAAGAACTGCAACTGAGTAAAAATAATTCAAACGTGCCAAAAATAAATATGGAGTAGAAATTTGGGGGTAACTTGAAACAAATTTAAAGATACAAGTCCTCATAAGAAGCAAATAAATAAATGTGTATTAACACATTTTTAACTATGATTGACTGTTTCAATCAGAAAATGTCGCATCCAGAATATCCATTTTAGATAGAATTAAAAAGGCTTTTTCTGGGGTACCCATACCTTGAGGTCTATTTTTATTGGAAACCCCCTATTTAAGCAAGGGGAACAGATAAAGGAGGAAACGCATCTTTAGTACAAAGGACCTCTGTGCATAATAATGTTAGATTCTATGCGTGGGCAGAGTCCTGTGTAAATTTACTATAGGCTATTGCTTCGCCCTTAGTCAGAAAACAACATTTGCGGTCTGTTCCGTACAAAGCAAAGACTCACAAACTCAGTCAGAATACAGCATTTGCAGCCTGTTCTGTACAAAGCAAAGACTCACAAACTCAGTCAGAATACAGCATTTGCGTTCTGTTCTGTACAAAGCAAGGACCCACAAACTAAGTCAGAATACAGCATTTGGGTTTTGTTCTGTACAAAGCAAAAACTCAAAAACTCAGAATACAGCATTTGCAGACTGTTCTGGACAAAGCAGAGACTCACAAACGCAGTCAGAATACAGCATTTGCAGACGGTTCAGCACAAAGCAAAGACTTATAAACTCAGTCAGAATATAGCATTTGCAGTCTGTTCTTTACAAAGCAAAGACTCACAAAGCTTGGGTCTCAAATCTGGCCACGAACGGATTTTCTTAAAAGTTTGAATTTAATTTACGTGATGCGCTGTATCTATAAAAATGACTTTATTTCTTAGATTAAAAAAAATGGTCTCAGGAGAGCTCCTTGATTTACTCCTTGTTCAGACATATACCCTTTACACAAAATGTCAGTCTTGAAAATACAATTCAACTTGATGTTCAATAATGTCCATCGTACAATTGGAGGACATTATCAAGGAGTATTTCAATATCATGAGCTCATTTGTTTACGTTTCTGTATTCATATAAAATATTCTACTAAAAACATGTCTAAATTATTAGCCTATAGTTCTTGTAATACATATTTTCTGCTTTTGACTTCAATCATTCACTGTTCGCTTGTTCATTTTTGTTTTAGTAAAAAGCTAAAGGCATTCTTTTCTGTAAAGCTCTAAACTATTTTGGAAAGAAAACAGTATGTTTGCTTTATGAAGGGAGTTATGTTTGTAAATAACATTTTAAGGTTTATGCTTCACTCATATGTAGAAAGTTTACATCCTTTATGTGTGTCATTTCTTTAAAGAGAACTAATCACATGTTGGAATTGGCAGTCAATTTAATAATGTAACTATATAGTCAATCATCTAGTTGAAACTGTTTAGAACAACAGCTCAGTTTTCTTCAGATATTCAACTGTTGCCATTTTGTACTTAAGAGTGAAAAGGCAACTAGTGCTATCATGGTTCCATCTATTGCTTGGAGTGACAGCACATTTAGCTTTTTTCAATTTACTTTTGTTGAAACCAAACAGGTTGCCGTATCAACAAAAATGTATGCATAAATTTCACTGTTGAATTGTTATATATATATATATATATATATATATATATATATATATATATATATATATATATATATAGACAAATGAATTAGCGCACAAAAATCGGTCGCACCGCAACCGGGACTCGAACCACGGATCTCCTGCATTCCGGGCAGACGTGCTAACCGATTTTTGTGCGCTAATTCATTTGTCTATTTAATTGCCTGTATCGTGCTTTACTTTGATTTTCATATATATATATATATATATATATATATATATATATATATATTTGTGATTTGCGATTCTTACTGTTCTCACGGTTGCTATCCTATCTATTGCTTTGAGCGACAGAGCATTTCATGTTGATGACGTATCTGTGAATAGTTTTTATTGTTGGAGTTTTGTTCATTGCTATGCCTTGTGTAATCTTCTTTTTGAAATAGTGTCATTATTTATGCTTTAGACATGGAGCCTTTAATTTTCGGAACTGTATTTTCTCTTTTGCATTAAATAGTATTTAAGTGCATTTCTGGATTGCTCCTCATTCTTTTGTGTCATATTTTTAGCTCACCTGAGCCGAAGGCTCATGTGAGGTATTAGTATACCACGAGCCGGCGTCCGTCGTCCGTCGCCCACACTTTCAACGAAGTATATCTCTGAAACCAGTGGGCCGGCCTTGATCAAATTTCATATGAACCATTATCAGGTAGGGGGAAAGGCTGTATTAGGTTTTCGTGCAGATCGGATGAGAACTCTGGTTGCCACAGCAACAAAGTGCTCCCATAGGCTTAACATAGGAAAAAGCTTTTCATCACTCTAGCTCTGTCAATTTTTTTCTGATCGACTTCATTCTTGCAGATAACGAGGACAGGCATGAAATTTCGATCAAGATCGATTTTGGGCTGAATCGGATTATTCACTCAGGAGTTACGTGCCCTTGAGCGTTGAAAAAATTGCCTATTGACTTAACATGGGGAGAATGTTGTCATCACCGTAGCTGCTTCAATTATTTTCAGATTGGCTTTGTTCTTGCAGATAACCAGCACAGCCATGAAATCTCGGTCAAGTTCGATTACTGGTATAATCGGATCATTCACTTAGGAGTTACCTGCCATTGTGTGTTTTTGCATTAGGGTTAATGAGAATTTCAAAAATGTATATCTTAAAGACTACTTGGCCAACTTTGATCAAATTTCATGTGTCGCATTATTGGGCAAGTGGAAAGGCTTCATTAGGTTTTCAGGCAGATCTGAGTGGAACTCTGGTTGCCATGGCAACGTCTAGCTCCCATAGACTTCACATAGGAAAAACCTTGTCATCACTCTAGCTCCGTCAATTTTTTTCTGATCGACTTCATTCTTGCAGATAACCAGTACAGGCATAAAATCTCGGTCAAGTTCGATTTTGGGCCGAATCAGATAATTCACTCAAGAGTTAGGTCCCCTTGAGCGCCCGAAAAATTGCCTATCGACTTAACATGGGGAAAATGTTGTCATCACTGTAGCTGCTTCAATTTTGTTCGGATTGGCTTCATTCTTACAGATAACCAGCACAGTTATGAAATCTCGGTCACGTTCGATAATTGGCAGAATCGGATCATACACTTAGGAGTTACCTGCCCTTGAGCATGTAAAAATACGTTTTGACCACGATAGCAACTTTATTTTTATTCATATCAGCTTCAAACTTGCAGGTAACGAGGACAGGCATAAAATCCCGGTTAAGTTCGATTTTGGGCACAATCGGAATATTGACCTCGGAGTTACGTGACCTTGAGCGACAAAAAATTTGCCCATAGACTTAACATAGGGAAAATGTTGTGACTACGATAGCGACTTGAATTTTTTTCAGATCAGCTTCAAACTTGCAGGTAACGAGGAGCGACATAAAATCTCGGTTAAGATAGATTTTGGGCCGAATCGGATTATTTGCCTTGGAGTTACCTGCCCTTGAGCATAAAAAATACGTTGTGACCACGATAGCAACTTTATTTTTATTCAGATCAGCTTCAAACTTGCAGGTAACGTGGACAGGCATAAAATCTCAGTTAAGTTCGAATCGGAATATTGACCTCGGAGTTAAATGACCTTGAGCGACAAAAAATTTGCCCATAGACTTTACATAGGGAAAATGTTGTGACTACGATAGCGACTTGATTTTTTTCAGATCAGCTTCAAACTTGCAGGTAACGAGGACAGACATAAAATCTCGGTTAAGTTCGATTTTGGGCCGAATCGTATTATTTGCCTTGGAGTTACCTGCCCTTGAGCATAAAAAATACGTTGTGACCACGATAGCAACTTTATTTTTATTCATATCAGCTTCAAACTTGCAGGTAACGAGGACAGGCATAAAATCTTGGTTAAGTTCAATTTTGGGCCGAATCGGAATATTGACCTCGGAGTTACGTGACCTTGAGCGACAAAAAATTTGCCCATAGACTTAATTAGGGAAAATGTTGTGACTACGATAGCGACTTGAATTTTTTTCAGATCAGCTTCAAACTTGCAGGTAACGAGGACAGACATAAAATCTCGGTTAAGTTCGATTTTGGGCCGAATCGGAATATTTGCCTTGGAGTTACCTGCCCTTGAGCATAAAAAATACGTTGTGACCACGATAGCAACTTTATTTTTATTCATATCAGCTTCAAACTTGCAGGTAACGAGGACAGGCATTAAATCTCGGTTAAGTTCGATTTTGGGCCGAATCGGAATATTGACCTCGGAGTTACGTGACCTTGAGAGACAAAAAAATTTGCCCATAGACTTAACGTAGGGAAAATGTTGTGACAGAAATAGATACTTGAATTTTAGCTCACCTGAGCCAAAGGCTCCAGTGAGCTGATAGTATACCAAGGCTCCGGAGTCCGTCGTCTGTCGTCCGTCCATCCGTCGTCCACACTTTCAATGAAGCATATCTCAGAAGGCAGTCGACCAATCTTGTTTAAATTTTATGTGTAGCACCATTGGGCAAGGGGACAGGCTGCATTAGGTTTTGGAGCTAGTCTGGTTCATTTGTTCCTTCATTCTTCTTTCTCTCCATATAGAGATAATAGACCAATGTTAAATTTTTAATCAAAGATTTCTCAGGAACTATAAAAGCTAGAAGCATCAAATTTGGTATTCAATAGAATAATGATGACTTATTTTGTGTAAGAGACATTGGGCTTTCTCAGCTTATTTGTTCATCTGTTCTTTCATTCTTCTTTCTCTCCATTTTGACCAATGTTAAATTTTCGTCAAAGATTTCTCAGGAACTATAGAAGCTAGAAGTCTCAAACTTGGAATGCAATGCAATAATGATGACTTATATCCTGTAAGGGTCAATGGGCTGGATTCTATTAGCAGATTTAGTAGTCAAGTCTGTGAATTGTTAAAACTTAAGTTCCTCAGGTGAGCGATTTAGGCTCATTGAGCCTCTTGTTTCATCTACTGTTACTTTTACCTTGTTACTTGAACATTTGTAGTTTGAATTATTTTGTATGAATTAATTTCATTGTTTGATTCTTCATCACGTGAACAAGTCCGTAAAATAAATACCCCCTTACACCCCACTTTATATAGAGAAAACTGGGGTGAATGGGGTATACATTATTTTTCTTATTTCTGCTCCAAAACATAGGTTGTGGGTACACGTTAGAGCCGCCTCAATTAGGCGGATCTAACGGGTACCAACGACCTATGTTTGCAGTATTTATAAGAAAAATTTCACAGATTTTCACCAGAAAAGTAGCCATTTTAGAGATATGGAAAATGCACACGTCGCACGGATATATTTTCGTAATGTGATCAATACATATTTCATCATTTACTATCTTTTGAGAAACTTTTTGTTCTCATTGTTGCTATCCCATTTGTTGCTTTGAGTGGAGCAATATAGCTATTTATGAACCCAAGATATGCCTAGATACATTAAGAGCATTAGTTAGAACGTAATCAACTTTTTTGCATATTTTGAATATTTTCCCAAATACGGCTTGTCTGATTTAATGTCCAAAACCAAGTTGTTACCGGTTTCAAATTTCAAAGAAATTTTGAGACAACAATTTATATATGTGTGGCCCATTTTTATATTAAAATGATAGGTTGACAAGAACTGCAACTGAGTAAAAATAATTCAAACGTGCCAAAAAATAAATATGGAGTAGAAATTTGGGGGTAACTTGAAACAAATTTAAAGATACAAGTCCTCATAAGAAGCAAATAAATAATTGTGTATAAACACATTTTTAACTATGATTGACTGTTTCTATCAGAAAATGTCGCATCCAGAATATCCATTTTAGATAGAATTAAAAAGGCTTTTTCTGGGGTACCCATACCTTGAGGTCTATTTTTTATTGGAAACCCCCTATTTAAGCAAGGGGAACAGATAAAGGAGGAAATGCATCTTTAGCACAAAGGACCTCTGTGCATAATATTGTTAGATTCTATGCGTGGACAGAGTCCTGTGTGAATTTACTATAGGCTATTACTTCGCCCTTAGTCAGAATACAACATTTGCAGTCTGTTCTGTACAAAGCAAAGACTCACAAACTTGGAATACAGCATTTGAGTTCTGTTCTGCCTAAAGCAAAGACTCACAAACTTAGTCAAAATACAGCATTTGTAGTTTGTTCTGTACAAAGTAAAGACTTATAAACTTAGCCTCAGGTATCTCCTACTTGTTTGATCTGATCAATTACCCTCAATATGTTGCCGAATGAGATTTTTGAAAACGCCTAGGGTAGGTCTGGCTTATACACAGTGCTTGAGAGCCCAATAAAAACGAAACAGTCTAAGGTTGGACCGTTTACCAGCCTACTGTCAGTTATAAACGCCCCACCCGTATTACTTGTATGTACATACTGTTCGTTTGTTTGTTTGTTTGTTTGTATTGTTGTTTAACGGCCCAGTCAACGTTATTTAGGTCATTTTAGCCGGTCAGTTTACGTATCCACTCTTTTGCTGGGCAGGCTTATACGTAAGCGGTTAACCAGTATAGTACACATTCGTCCGCTAGAAACTAACAACTGCCCTTCTTGAATAAGCGGAAGGGAGAGAATGACTATAGAAAAGATTTCATGATAAATTTCCACGAAAGAGTGTTGCCGACCCCGGCAAGTATCGAACTCGCGCCCTCCTGATCACCACCTAAAAGGGGGTCTTTCATCTGTGCCCATGCATGTTTTTTCTTTAAACTTTGTATATTAATTACTCAGTATATACAACCTATAAAATTGTATTTAATAAATTATATAAATCAAAGTAGGACTCAGGAGGCCACTCTAACTGACTCCCTCCATGAGCTGGTGTCTATCTCTAAATAAGTGCGTCTTAAATCTTATGTTATATTTAGTTTCAAGATCTGTGAACTGGATTGAAGGCCAAACTCCATAGGCATTCC
Source organism: Lucinisca nassula (assembly GCA_963580285.1). Taxonomy (NCBI): domain Eukaryota; kingdom Metazoa; phylum Mollusca; class Bivalvia; order Lucinida; family Lucinidae; genus Lucinisca; species Lucinisca nassula. Next base: position 174,983,192 of record OY757013.1, on the reverse strand, counting down.
TTTGATACTAAAAAATCTTTTGAATTAATTAAAGTTGACATTTTCTGATAAATATTTATCAAAAATCTCATTTTTTAATTAAAATTTTAAAAAAAATTATCAAAGTTCAATCCCTAAGATAAATATCTTCTAGTCTTTGTCAAGATTTCATTTTGCTAGGAAAACTTGCCATATGTATTTTCTTTAGCTATGCCAAAATTCATGAAAATCCGAAACCGGTAACACTGTAGTTTGACACCTTTAATGGATATAAGTCGTTTCTGCAAAATTTACTATTTTATTGAAATCATCCAAGAACCTTACAAAAAGGCAATTCGTAACACTTACGTAATAAAAATGAGATTATACAAATCAAAATGAATACATATTGAGCTGATCTACCTTATAAACTATTAAAATATCATGAATTTCTGATAGTTTCCTTTCATTTATACACTGTGATCTATCCAAAATAGGAGATAGTAAAACACTAAATCAAAAGGTATTCTAATCAACAAATTAGGCTAAACAACATATATTGCTTTTTTATTAGCAGCAAAATTATTGTGAACATGTGCAACTTTATTTAATTACTTTGCATAAGTCATGCTACTCAAATAGGTGTAAGGCAAGGAGATCCATTATTTTCATTTCCATACCAAGCTGGTATGCAAGGACGCAATGGACAGAGGTTTGTTGTTACTAGTAAAAATAGTTCTGTTGATAAATCCATGGCCAGATTAAGCCTTAGATATACTGTCTTTATGAACACTGGATTATCATCCTAACAAAAAAGTTACAGTAATTATTGGTTAGTATTTCCAAAAATCGAAATGTCACTGATATTGAGTTTCTGTTGCAAAAGATATCATTGATGGATGAGGCGCAGAATATTGGATGTAAACAAAGCTGTTCCATGACCTAGAGAAATTTTGCTATTAGACAGGGAGATAAACAGTTTCCTTCCTTATAGTACACATGCATAAATATGTCCGTTTGTGCATTGGTATTGCAATTGTTGACGTTTCTTTTTGTCTTATTTTTTTCTATTTACTTTGTCAATATATTGGTTAATTTATCTGATGCGAGCTTTTAGTATTTTTTTCTGGTTGTAAAACTTTCAACCACTTCTTGAATGTTTCTGCTGAATGCAAGTTGACTGTTTTTTTTAAGCACTGCTCTTGCTTGCTTTTTGTTCATTAATAATTACCAGTACATTTCTGTGCAATGTATCTCTCAGCTTAGAAAGAGCATTGCAGTGTTTGGACAGAAAAAAGCACCACAATGTATTTACTGAAAATAATTTAAAATCCTATGAGTAATGCGATAACTACTCACAGCTAGAATAGTTATTATCAACAGTTTAAATGCTTCTTGATATCTTACATAATGTGCTTTGTAATTACTGCAACAACTGCTGAGATAGGTAAATGAAGTGAAAGACCTATACAAATATACAGACAACACAATCATGATCAAATAAGTTTTGGAACACTGACAAATGTACAGCCATGTGAATTCTAAAAGCAAATTCAAATGGCTTTGGAATACAGCTTCAGGAAGCCGTTTGATTTCGTTCATAGGGGCTATACAAAAAGATAGATTGGCTAGTGCCTATGCAGATACAAATTCTAAACTTAATGTCCAGGAAAAGTAATCTCAAGTGTTATTGATTTTCCCTAGAGTAAACCTTTCTTTTTAAATGAACAGTTAGGGTTAAATAAACAAACAACAATTTGACTTGAGAGTCATTTATCTCGAGTCGTATAACAAATCTCACAAAATCTGAAGCAACATCTAAAGTGACTGGTATGTTGTTGATTTGAATGTTAAATCTAAACATCACCTTAGCACCAATAACAAATTAGACAAGAAAGACAGAAAGAAAACTGTGCACATGATTACATGGGTGCGTTTGATGACGTTTGTCATAAAAACCTTTGCGGTATAGTTCTGCAGACAAAATAGTTTGTTCCATAGGGGGGGGGGGGGGGGGGGGGGGCAAATTTACCGAAATGGATGTTTAGAAATAATACTTATAATTATGCTATGAACTATTTACACAAACCATACTTTACTATAGCCATCCAAATTGAAAGCAATAGTAAAGTATTATTAAACAGCATGACCAAAACATGATGATCATATAATTTCACATTTTGCTGAATCAGGACTATCAGTATTCAGTCTGTTAAAACAAAATGTTACCGGTCCTCAATTCTCATCAAAAATCATCAACATGTTCCTAAGATATGTGGGTAGTTTTTATGCTAAAATGGTTTCTTGACAAAAATTGGAACATGGTAAAAATGCACATAAAATTTTAATGAATACAAAAATAGGAGCTGAAATATGGGGACACCATCAAAGAAAACTGAATGCCCAGTCACTATTACTAGACATATGAGGTCATTCATAGTATCATCTAACTCACCAATTATGGCTTTAATTCATAAAACATAGCAACATTAGATATATGAAACTCTGAATACTGTAGACAAATTTATATGAGAGTACTCTCTGTTGTGATAGAGACTTCATAAAATATGTAATAAATTTACTACGGAAATAAAATTTAAAAGTGAATGCATCGTAATTATAATGGCTATACCCAAGGCAATTATTGTGCATAATGTCATCAAAATCCAAGCGTGGGCAGAAACCAATGCAAATTTCCTATACCTTGAAAGACCTCCTTTAAACAAATTTGTTAAACGATCAAGCGAGGAGTCCAAAAAGAACACAAAGAATGGCAAACAGTGAAGACTCTGATCAGACTGATCCTTCAGGAGCAGTCTCTTCTGGGTCTGCACTATTTGCTTAGGCATGTGTCCCAATACTTAGGATCATTACGGTGTATATTTTTATTTCTCATTGTTGTAAAGTAGACCCGGCAACAGGAAAATAGTTCTCAGTGAATCATATTAAGTCTTGGTACAGTTAAGATTGAGAAGAACTTTACAGCGCACACGCATTTGTTTCGCATTTGTAACGCGCGAGATTCGCACTCGTGATTCACGCGTTTCACTTGCGAATGACATTTTAGCCAATCAATTGCTTTTATGAATAACGCGATATTGCGTGTAAATCGCGATTGTTAACCAGCCAATCAAACATGAGTGTCGAAAACGCAGATAGTGCACATTCACAGACTGCTTCGCGTTTCAAAAGCAACCAATCAGTACTATTTCACACTTATCCTTCTTTTTTGTTTCTTTTTTCTATTTCTTCAAATTTTCCTTATTCCAGATTGAACATAACAAATCTGGAGGACTAGTCAATTATACATTTACATTTGCCTGGGGGTAAAGGGTAAAATACAGGTACTGAGTTGTGATTGAAGTTGACTGTTAAAATACAGGATGTTTATTGACCAAAAGTTTTATGACACCCGGGTGCAACTGGGGGGCTATAAAGTTATCAGTTTAAAACAACATCTCATTATCGTCATTTATTCTGGATGTCCGAAATAATCAATGTTCTTTCACTCACAGAAGCGGCCCAATTTCCAATTAATTATTTTTGTAATTTTCATTTATTTTGTTTAATTAACTGGGAGAATCAAGTTGCATTTTCTTCGATATTTATTTTGGAAATGCCAAAACCTTTTGCATTAAATGTAGGCCCTGATCAGAGGCCTACGTCTGCTGCGTCTGATCTGGGTCTGCATGTTTTTTGCCATTTCGCAACAAATGGAATCTTCCACCTTATTAATAGAGGAAGTCCATTTTAAAATTAAAGTTGAAGTTTTGTTTTCTTCTTATTTTGGCATACCGAGTAGGTCCTGATCAGACGCCTACTCATACAAGGTCTGATCTGGATCTGCACTTTATTTTGCCATTATGATCTTTCACATTGTAAAAAGCAAAAGATCGTTTCAAAATTTAAGAGTGTGAGGGTGTGTTTTCTTCAAAATTTATTTTGAAAATATTTGAAGCTTTTTGAAACAATGTAGGCCCCAATCAGGTGCCTATTTCTGTTGCGAATGATTTTGGTCTGCACAGTTTGCTACTTGGCGCCAAATGGCATCTTCCACTTTGTAAATAGCACATAACCATTTCGAAATATTAGAGTGTGAGGTTGTATTTTCTTCAAAATTTCCGAAATAATTGATGTTCCGTCACTCACAGAAGCAGCTCATTTATTTAATTACTTATTGCTGTAATTTTCATTTATTTTGTTTTCATTAACACATTTGTTTTACCAAATGGAATTTTCCGCCTAACAAACATTTTTTTTTTCGAAATTTATTTGGGAAATAACTGGACATTTCGTAATCTTCTATAATCTAGGCCCTGATCAGACGCCTACTTCTGCTGCGCCTGACCTGGGGCATTTTTACTATTACCATTTTCCCCATTTTCTCCAAAATTTAATAAATTTGGAAAAAAAAATCCTGAACTTTTTCCAAACAGTATAGTTCCTGATCAGACGTTAATGCTGTTGCGTTTGATCTGGGTTTGCACTTTTTTGCCAATTGGCGCCAAATGGAATCTTCCACCTTGTAAATAGCACAAGACAAGTTCAAAATTTAAAATATGGAGGTTATGTTGTTTTCAAAAATATTATGAAAATGTCTGAAGCTTTTGGAAGCAATGTAGGCCCTGATCAGACGCCTAGTTTTTCTGCATCTGAACTGGGCCTGCACTGTTTGCCATTTGGCGCTAAACTTTATGAACTTAAAGAAATGTGCGTATTTCAGCCTTTACCTTTTCCTTATTTTTTATTTATGTGCTTATATATTCATTTATTTGTCTATAATCCAAACAGAGATTGTTGGAAATACATTGCGAAAATACGCCTATACAAATCTATTGATTTTTTTTACCACCAAACTTCAACATTTTCCGTTATTTTAATATTTCTCCACAAGACATAGGTTATTGTACTCGTTAGAACCGACTCGGCGAGGCGGTTCCGACGAGTACCCTAAATCTATATTTTGTGCAGAAATAAGAAGAATATATACCCCCTTAAATTCCAATTTTACTATTTAAAATTGGGGATTAACGGGGTAAAATATGTATAGGTGTGTTTCAAGATGTGTTAGAAACACCATAAACACCCATTAAATGGCGGTTCTGATGAGCGCCAACAAACAAGTAAATAGACGTGCCTTTTCAAAAAAATATCACAGGATAAACGATTACCCTCTTGGTTCCCTACACCATATGCATCAGAATACCCCGAGTGTTTATTATCTCTAAACTGCCAGACATTAGGGTGTTATGCAATCCAAAATATGTCTTTAAATGTAAATATTATTGTGTGTGTTTATCCGGAGAAATCACTACTGATAAGAGAGGCCAATACCGCCATTAATTTGTGAATGAATAAAAAAATAAAATAAAGAATATTGGTCAAACATACGAGCTAATGGGATTTTGATTGGTCCGTGCTCTTTCGCATTCACGCGGTTTATCTTCGCTTACCTGTCTTATTCTTATTGGTTGGTATTCTCCCGCAAAGAAACGCGTATTGATTTAACCTAACGCGTTACGAATAATCACTTTCATTGGCTGATATTAAACGCGTTGCAATCGCGTATGAACGCGACGAACCGCGTATTGAAACTCGAAAATTTTACACGCACGCAATGCGCGCATGTCCCGCGGACAAAACGCGAAAATGGTTAGGTTCTTCTCGAGCTTATCTGTAAGTGGCACTTTCATTTTTCCCAAAGTGGTTTCCTTATTTGTGAATAAATTGCAGTTTTATTAACAGCTCTTTTTGTTCCTTTTAAGTGAAATGGCGACACCTTCAGCGGAGGCAACTCCTGCAAAAGTATCCGGGGCTCGAAGAAATACAAGTAGATTCGGCAGCAGGGTGCTTCCACGCAGAGCCAACCCCACAGGACTTGTTTGTATTCGATTTTTACAGCCCAGGCAACACTATTTAGGTCATTTTTGAGCCGGTCAGTTAACCCTGGACTGGTTTATACGTAAGCGGGTGACCAGCAGCGTGCACTTTCTTTCACCAGAAACTAACAACTACCCTTCTCGAATTAGTGGAAGGGAGAGACTGACCAGAGGAAAGATTTCATGATCAATTTCCACGAAGGAATGTTGCCCAACCCGGCAGGTATCAAACCCGTTTCCTCCTGTCCACCAGTATGGCGCACATCCGACATAACCGCACATGATTACTGGTAACCCGCTTAGAAAGTAATCCTACCCAGGCACAGTGGTGTCCCTGCATATAAACCCTGTTGGTTTCGATCGGCCGCAGGGCTTGAGATGTCATCGGGTAAACTTCCCACAATATTGGAAGCAACGTCGTCAATATGACATAAATAGTCTTGATGTTAAACCTCAGATCAAACAACTTGAGCGAGGCCCGAACCCCAGTGAAAGGACAAACTAGTGGTACTCCTCGGCTAGCAATATTGATTCAGGAGTGTTGCATGTTATCTCATCTCAGTTCCTTAATCTTGGAGTCTATTGGGGCACGATACATTACTTTGCAATAACATCTCTCCATCTGTCTGCCCCGCTGCCCCAAGAGAGTCATGAAACACCGTCCATTCCTTGATGATGCTCTCTTTGCACTCCGCCTTCCATCATCCTCGTCTTGTTCCTCGGTTTGATTGGTGATTTGATTTTACAGTCCTTTCAAGATTATTTCTCTAATTACAAGCTGGTCGTAAATAAGAGGTGGGCTAAAACCGGAGAAAGTGTTTCAGGTGCATACTGCGGTGAGAGGCTAATGATTAAGTGTCAGCGTTCTTACCAATTAAAACACGGAGCCCCGTTATCTTCAGGATTTATAGTGGATTTACGGCCCGTCATTACGAAAACATACATATACAAATACAGTGTGAACTTTACCGCCGAAGTAAATGAAATTTCTGCTCAAAATATAGATTGTGGGTGGCCGTTAGAACCGCCTCGTCGAGGCGGTTCTAACGACCACCCACAATATTTTAAATAAGGTTTGCCCCTGTAAACCCAAGTTTTACTATATACAAGTGGGGTTCAAGGGGGTCAAAATTATATAGGCGTGTTTTCATGATGTCAGGACAAATTCATTTATTTCGAGCCGACCGCGCTCAGCTCGCAACGTTGCAGAACTTGAACCGAACGAGGTGCGAACCGCAGCGGTGAAAGACCTAATGAGTGTTAGAGTTTTTTTTTACATTAGGACAAGGATGCCCGTTATCCTCGGGGTGTTTAGTGGATTTACGGCACTTTCATGATAATTTCACTTATTTCGAACGGACCGCTAATCAGAGTTCAGCTAAAACCAGAGTAAGACTACCTTCTGTTGCAGATCTTGGCGTCTCATATTTGGCCCGAGCGAGGCGCAAACCACAGCGGAGAGACCTAATGACCCGATGATTAAGAGTCAGCGCTCTTACCCATTAGGACACGGGGGCCAGAAACCTTCCGGGTGTACAGTAGACTTAACAAGATACCCAGGTTGCATGTCTGTACAAACTTCGCTGATTATCTTGGAGAATTTTGTAGTTCTGCTCCAAGTTAGAGATCAGACTTATATGCAGCCTTGGAATTCTTGCCGCGCAATTTCCCCATACGAGTATGTGCAAAATTGAATTGTAAAGGCAAGAAACACAAGCGGGCCTCCGTGGCCTACTCTTAAACATTAGCTCTCTCACTCGGGCCACATGTGAGCTTAAGTGTAAGCATCAGTTATGTTTAATTACTCGCAGTGTAAGAAAAAGATCAACCAAAATGTAGAGTGAGATCAGCGCCCACACATACGTGTACAAGCAGGATCCCCGTTGTTATATACACTGAGTTTGATTTTCCTAAAGTATTTACTTGAGAAAAAAAATCCCAATATGGTTTTGTTTGATTTGAGGTTTAACTTCCCCGTCAACACTGTAAAGGTCATTTTCGAGACCAAGCTTCCAATTTTGTGGGACTTTTACCCGACATGGTGAACCGATAGAAAATCAACAGTTTTCAATTTATGAGGCGTTTACACAACAGTAAAAAAGGAACATAGAAAACATTCATCATGTTCAACCTGCGTTGTAAAGTGCATAAGATGCACATCATTATGATTCCAACTGGATCAAATCATACTTTACGATCGCTAGATTTGTCGCTCTTTGCACAAAGAACATGCATTTCGTCATATGCTTCAAGCTTTGTGTACTAAATTTTAATGCATGAAAAGAAATACATGCACATAAACAAATATACATGTAGGTATAGGCAGATTTCGCGGAGAAACACCGTGAACGACTTCACGTGACTACTTGTCTTTCTCCGAGAAAAAGAGATGTTCGGGGAGAAATTTCGCGGCGTTTCGCGGAGAAATCAACCGCTTTGAAACGCGAAATTTTTTTCTTCTCGGAGAAATTTTTCGCTTGTTCTCCGAGAAAAATAAAGCCTATTACTGCGGAGAAAACAAAATATGGGTTATTACCGGTAGCTGGTCTGTAGGTCTGGATACTTTGTTTGATTTTTTTTAAAGATTTAAATGAGAACACTAATGAAGATACCGACCCATTTAAGGAAAATTTTAATTTTCATATTGATGAAGATACTGATGATGTTCTAAATTGTTACATAACTGAAAACGAGATAATAAAATGTATTAGAAGTCTGAAAATAACAATGCATGCTCCAATGGTCGAATTATTAATGAATATTTGAAACATACAACCGATTTTATGATCCCTATTTATGTGTACTTCTTTAATTTAATTTTGGATACAGGTTTTCTGCCCGAAAGCTGGCTTGAAGGAATTATTCGACCAATTTATAAGAGAAAAGGTGACCCCGACAACCTGAAAACTATAGACCTATAACAATCTTAAGTTGTTTCGGAAAACTGTTCACTTCAATTTTAAATGCAAGATTATTTGTTTGTTTGTTTGATTTGAGGTTTAACGTCCCCGTCAACACTGTAAAGGTCATTTTGGAGACGTTGCTTCCAATTTTGTGGGACTTTTACCCGACATTGAGATGAAATGACATCTCAAGCCCTGTCGCCCAATGAAACCAATAGGGTTTATTAGCATGGACAGTCCGCCTAGCACCGCGGTTCCTGGACAGGCTTAGATCCTCTAAGCGGTTTACCAGTAATAGTGTTCGGGCCGGATTCAGCTCTGCGTGGAAGCATCATGCAGCCCATATATTTCTTCAAGCCCCTATGAGCGGGGGCGATAAATGCAAGATTACAAAAGTTTCTCGACTTAAACATTCTTGAAGAAAATCAAGCAGGATTTAGAGCCGGCTATTTGACAACAGATCACATAGAGGATCTTACATGAGTGGTCATGTATTATTGAATTTATTAAACGAGTTGAGGAAAATGGATAAAATGCGAGGCTATGTATTATTGAATTTATTAAACGAGTTGAGGAAAATGGATAAAATGCGAGGCTATGCCGAGCATTTTATCCATTTTCCTCAACGAGTTTAATAAATTCAATAATACATGAGCACGAATGCAAGATTCTATTTATCATATGACATTTAAAACGCATTTTATTCACGGTTGTTTACAAAAATGTCAATATTCCGCTGTTAGTAAACGCGACGTCGTTAAGTACGTCGTACATGTAACGTTACGGGACGTATCTTGCTAATTTGCATATTTAATCCACTAGTGGATTATCGAAAATATTACATGGCGTTATTACACTCTCAGACGCGACGTCATATGATAAATTTTCGTATTACATTCGTTAATCGAATTACTTAAAGTTAAGAAAACGAAATTGTTTTGTTCATTTATTGATTTTTCTAAGGCGTTTGATTCTGTTTGGCGGGTGGGTCTTTGGATGAAATTACTGGGTAATAATATTAAAGGCAAACTATTTCGCGTAATACATAATATTGTACAAAATATAAAGCCATGTGTGTCTTTTAATGGAGAACAGTCCTCCTTTTTCCAGAGCTTCAGAGGGGTAGGGCAAGGGGAGAATCTTTCCCCAATACTATTTGCTATTTTTTAAACGACTTGAGAGCTTTCATATCAATAACGGCGCAATCGATGTTAACCTAGACTTAGGGTATGACCAACTGACAATATTCCTTAAGATACATGTTTTGTTGTATGCTGACGATACGATTATTTTTGGTACAGACGAAAAACAATTTCAAAATAACCTGGATCTATTCTTCGAGTATGCTACAGTATGGAAGCTTGACGTTAACTATCAAAAAACAAAAACCATGATTTTCGGTACAAGAAACGATGAACGTTTTGAATTCAAACTAGGTAATCATATATATTTTTGTAAGTCGTTTCCTCAAAGCATCGCAGCTTTTATAATGCTATCAAAAACAATGTAGACCAAAACAAAAAAATCCATGAATGTTCTTTATAAGCGGAAAAGAAATTTAAATCTTCCTATTTACTTACAGATTAAGTTATTCGACCATACAATTGTCAAAATACCCAAATCATAGAAAATGTGCATAACGAATTTTTGCGTAATATCCAAAAATTAAGAAAAAGCACGCCGATGTACATGTTATAAGCTGAACTTGGGAGAAGACCGCTGCAGATAAATATTAAAAGTCGCATGATAGGTTATTGGATTTCAATTATAAATGGTAAAAGTCCAAAAAGTTCAAAACTCACTAGACTTCTGTATAATATTCTGTATAATGAACATGAACTAGGTAATCATGATTTCAAGTGGATCAAATGTATTAAGAATATCTTGATTTCTGTCGGTAAAGTAAACTTATTCGACACGGACTCAATAAATAATTACCGAGCTTTAAAATTATCAATCAAACAAACTTTAGCTGATTTACAAATCCAGGATTGGAGAACAAAACTGAATTCTTCGTCAAAAGGCAAAAAATACTCATCCTTCAAAACAGACATGTGTATGGAAAGATACCTTCTACACTTGCCAAAACAATACTACCTGTCCTTATGCAAATTTCGAACGGCTAACCTTAAAATTCCCATCGAAACCGGGCGATGGGAAGGAGTACCTCTTAATGTAAGAAAATGCCTACACTGTAATATAGACATTGGAGACGAATTCGATTTCATTTTCAAATGCACTTTCTTTAATGCAGAAAGAGCTATGTATTTAAAACCATATTTTTACAGGCGTCCAAACATGCTAAAATTTAAAGAACTCTTGTCTACAAATAACCGAAAGACACTCATCAATTTAGCAAAATTTGTCGACGTGATAATGAAATCGTTTGAATAAGCTGTTGTGTACACATAACAACTATTTTACACTATAGCCACCTTATTACTATATTGCTTCATAACCTAACTTTTGTCCGGCCCCTCGGAGTCTAACTGTTGGTTTTCTTTTGCTGCAACAATTATGTTGTTGTATGCTGTCGAGTCCTCAACCTGGTTTCATCTCTGTAGTATTTTTATTTGTATGTTCTCGGAGATGTTGCACTGATAAGTTAGGAAGCCTTCATGCGGACTTAACAAAATTAGTGTATACCGCGACAGAGATAAGGGCGAGGATTATGGCCATGTAAAATCGATTTAAGCCCCCAGTGGAATTCTTTCCACTGACCGTTCCAAGGCGGTTCTTCTGTGGCGGTTTATTTATGTTGTTGTTTGTTACTTACTGTGTGTATCACTTGTGTCTTTTTATTTTGGATGGCCATTTGACCATTTTGTGGGAAAGTAACTGTCCTTATGGTCTTCCTTTGTTTAGTTTCCATTATGGTCTGGTCGCTTCATGTTTGTGTTTCTTTCCCGTTGGTGTCTTTGATGGGTGGAGTAAGTTAATTGTATTGATTCCTGATCTTTGTTTTACTTCTACTTTGTATTATTAAGATATTTTGTTCACTCAATATGCATAAATGTAGTAGCACAGCAAACGACTCTACGAAACTGACTGATAGCTTTAATCTCTATCAGCATATTTCTTGCACAGGAAGCCGTAAACTGACGTCATTGATTGCATAAATTTACGTCACTGTTTTTTTTTTTTTCTTATGCCACCTACGTTGGCCTGAAATGTTTGTTATACAATAAAATATCTGTTCTGTTCTGTTCTGTTCTGTTCGCGAACGGAGTCGGCCAGCAAAGATTAATGGTTAGATGTGAAAACACATGCTCTATGAAAAAAATATTTTTATTTAATTATTTCTTTTTATGCTGAAGTTGCGGGGGCATATTGCTTCTGCCATGTTCGTCCTTACGTCTTTCCGTGCATCCCGCTTTTTACTGCTTAATATAACTTTTTAACCGTGAGATTTCATATATGGATTCCTTATGAAAAAATAATTGACCCATGTTTTTTTTCTCATCAGGATTATGCCCCTTTCTAGAGTTACGCCCCTTTGCAAAAATATGCTATGAAATTTTGTAAGATATCTAAAAAACATTAGAGCTACATTCTGATTGGGGATGACTATAAGATAAACTGATTAACTTTTGAAAAATATCGGATTTTTTTACTTGAGTATTGGCCCTTTGAAACTTTCGGCGTTTTAAGCCTGAAGGCAAGATATCTCAAAAACCATTACAGCTATTGCCCTGAAGCTTTACAGACTGATTCTGGATATTGAGTAGATGAACACATTAACTTTTTGAAAAAAAATCCGAAATTATTTTCTTGAGTTATGGCCCTTTGGACCTTGGGGCATTTTAAGCTTGTAAGCAATATATCTCAAAAACCATTACAGCTATTGTCCTGAAACTTTACAGACTGATTGGGGACGATGAGAAGATGAACTGATTAACTTTTGAAAAAATATGTAAAGGTTTACTTGAGTTATGGCCCTTTGAAACTCTGAGCGTTTAAAGCTTGTAAACAAGATATCTAATCTTGTAGGCAAGATATCTAAGAAACAACAGCATTAGAACTATTGCGCTGAAACTTTGCATACTGATTTGGGATGATGAAAAGATGAACTGATTAACTTTTGAAAAAAAAAAAATCTGATTTTTACTTGAGTTATGGCCCTTTGAAACTGTTGGCATTTTAAGCTTGTAAGAAAGATATCTCAAAAACGCCATCGGATTTGAGATATAGCCCTGAAACTTTATAGACTGATTCGAGATGACGAGAAGATGAAATTATTAACTTTTGGAAAAAAAATCCGATTTTTTTTTTACGGAGTGGCTATTTGCAGATAGCCAAAAAACGTTTAAATGGCTATTTGCAGTCAACTGCAAATAGCCAAAGCACGTTAAAATGGCCATTTGCAGTCAAGTGCAAATAGCCAGAAAACGTTAAAATGGCTATTTGCAGTCAACTGCAGATAGCCAAAAACGTTAAAATGGCTATTTGCAGTCAACTGCAAATAGCCAGAAAACGTTAAAATGGCTATTTGCAGTCATTCTATTAGCGCTAGAAAGGCCACCTGGAGATGTTCAAAATATTTTAAAATGGAACGGGCCTCTGCGGCCTAGTAGTTAATTAGAGCTCTGACTCTTAATCATTAAGACTCTCACCGTTATGGCTATGTTTGTTTGATTTGATGTTTTACGTGCTCTGCAACACTATTTAGGACATTTTAGAGACGTTACTTCCATTTTTGTGCGACTTTTTCCACAGATTGAGACGTAAAGACATCTCAAGCCTATGACACCTATAGGGCCTAGGACGCACCGACTCGCACCACTTGGCCTTAGCAGGCTTAGTTCTTCTAAACGGTTTACCAGTACTCATGTGCAGGCAGTTTCGGCCCTGGATGGAAGCATCATGCAGCCAATCTATTTCTCCAAGCCGCGATGGCCGGGGACTATAAAATTGATATATAGAGTCTATATTTTGTGTGAACATATGACACCTATAGTTTTAAATCACATTTTGTTTCCATTTTTGTTTTAATGTTTAGCAATGTTCTCTGCTTATTTAAATGTTAAATTTGTAAAGCCCTGGAGAGGTTGGTGGGGAGTGGGGCGCGGGCGAGGGGGCGGGGGCTGAGGCAAAAGTGTATGTGTCTTGCGTTACTTGGGCGTCCATCATATATTGGTTTACAGTTGGTTAAGATAATGGTAGATTGGGGATGATGTTATTTCTTCTGATGATGTTATTTCTTCTGTTTCTACACTTCCATTCGTTTTCCTCTTACTCTTCCGTCTCTCATTTTCATCTCTGCTGTCTCTTTCCGACCTTTCTTAGGGACAGGACAAAAAATTACCCACTGAATGAGACCGTCCAATGCATATAAGCTTTTTTGTTTCATTGGTCGGCAGGACTTGAGTTGTCATTTCATCTCAATGTCGCCGGGTAAAAGTCCCACAAAATTGGAAGCAACGCCTCCAAAATGACCTAAATGGTGTTGACTGGGACGTTAAACCACAATTCAAACAAACAAATGATCCGCCCCGCCCATCGGGGCTTGGAGAAATAGAATGCGCTGCATGGTGTACACCAGGCACTCAATGTGCCGGTAACGTCTAAGTAACGTCGATGCAACGTAGTGGCAAACACTCACTATAAAATGAACGGGCGTGGTGTGCTATTTAACCATTATCATGCTGGACAAGGCAAACAATATATATTCAGATCAGGAAGCCATCTGATCAGGATCTACAGTGTTTGTCATGAAGAAGTGAACTGAATGAATACAGTAAATGGAGTAATGTCATTCTTTGATTTTCTGCAATAGGCGTGGCTAAAAAAATTGTAATTGTTCTGGTATTTAACACTTATAATGATTTTTAAGACAAACGCCGGGGGTAGCCCCTATGTGCTTTTAGCGCCCGGTTACCTTACAAAATCTATCAAGCCAAGCCAAGACAAACGCTTCCTTTGCAAACAATGTCGATTCAGATTAGGAAGTCATCTGATCAGGATCTGCAGTGTTTGATATGGATTTGTGAATAGAATGCAGAAATCCTTTTTTTTTTTAAAAAAAATAATGTATGGGTTGCATAAACTGAGTGATATCAATTTTCACTGAAAATGTAAAGTCTTTGTTTTAATTTGTAGGGGCAATATTCACTGGTTGTGTCATTATATTTTTCTCGACTGTTTTAAGCCCTTAAGATGCCAATCACAACAAGCGTCATCTGAGTTGCTGTGTGCTGATTATATTAAAAAGGCATTGTTGTAAACAGTGTGGATCCAGATCAAACTGCTGGGAACAGTTTGATCGGTGTCCACACTGTTTTCTTGTATGCCTAAATATTCTTTTAGACTACAAAATGTGAAATAGGTGAGGTGCGCAGACGACATTTTCAGATGCAGTTTTTCTTAGCACCTCAAGCGTTGAATTAATAAATGTCATCAATAGGATTATAATATCTTTCAATAGGATTACAATGGATATGCGGTCAACATTACAGCCCCCGGGGGTCTCCACACGCCTTTATACAAACACAATTGTATAATGAACCATACCATGAGAAAAACTGTCTTTGCGAAGATCTGTTCAAATACTATGTACTGATTATGCATAAAGAGTTTCCTATTTTCCTGTGTGACCCATATTAAAGAAACCACCGAAAGAAAAGATTTATCATTACAACATGAACTGGCTCATATTTACAGAATTTGAATTTTGACATGCACGTTTATATCACACATATAGTGAAACTTTATCACCAAAAAGTGGGAGTTTTCAGATACTAAATTTTGAAATCTTTCATACTCCTGCTCAAAACATAAAATTGTAGGAACACGTTAGAACCGCCTCGGCGAGGCGGCTCTAATAAGGACACACAATATATGTTTTGACTAGAAGTAAGAAAAATAATGTATCAATACAAACTGGAAGAAAAAGAAACAAATTACACTGAAAGAAAATATATTCTGCTACTGTAGGGGCTTGTACGATAGCTTAATGATACAGTGTTGCCAGTGCCCCTTGGGTCAAAATTGGCTACGCCCATGGGCCTAGTAGCTAGCATAGACTTAAAATGAAAAAAAAAAAAAAAAAAAAAACCTTAAAATTGAAAAAAAAAAAAAAAAAATCAAAAATCAAAAATCTTCTTCCCTGAAACCATAAGGCCCAGAGCTTAGGTATTTAGCATGTAGCAACGTCGAGTAGTCGCCTACATGAATCCTGCCAATCATGCACCTGGGATCCAAATTGGCCAAATCCTGTGGCCCCTTAACTGCAATAAACTTATAATGGAAAAAAGCTTCAAAATCTTCTCTAAAACCATGAAGTACAGACCTTAGTTATTTAGTATATTGCAACATAAAATGGTCGCCTACATAAATCCCGCCAAACATGCCCTTTGGGACAAAATTAGCGACGCCCCAAGGCTCATTAGCTCCTATTGACTTATGCTGGAAAAAAGTTCAAACATCTTCTTCTCGGAAACCATAAGGCCGAGAGCTTAGATTTTTAGCTCACCTGGCCGAAGGTCATGGTGAGCTTTTGTGACTGTGAGATGTCCCGGCGTCGTCGTGCGTCGTCCGTCGTCCGTAAACTTTCCTTGTTAACACTCTAGAGGCCACAGGTTTAGTCCAATTATGATCAGAATGATTATCGTGACAATATCTCGGTAGGGTTTGAATATGGCGTATGTCGGGTCAAAAAGTAGGTCAAAACGTCAAATAATAGAAAACCCCTGTTAACACTCTAGAGGCC
Source organism: Lucinisca nassula (assembly GCA_963580285.1). Taxonomy (NCBI): domain Eukaryota; kingdom Metazoa; phylum Mollusca; class Bivalvia; order Lucinida; family Lucinidae; genus Lucinisca; species Lucinisca nassula. The sequence continues at coordinate 174,966,744 of OY757013.1, read as the reverse complement.
ACAATTTGAGTCCAATCCTCATCAAACGTGCTCAGAATGATCATCTCGACAAAACCTACGTCAAGTTCGAAAATGGGTTATGTCAGGCTAAAAGTAGGTTAGTAGGTCAAATCATAGAAATACCTTGTTAACACTAGAGGCCACACTTTTGGTCCAATCATCATCATTCTTGCTCAGAATGATCATCATAACAATATCTAGGTCAAGTTCGAATATGGGTCATGTCGGGTCAAAAAGTAGGTCAGTAGGTAAAATCGTAGAAAAAAAAACAACTTGTTAACACTCTAGAGGCCACAGTTTTGGTCCAATCATCATCAACTTGCTCAGAATGATCATCATTAGAATATCTAGGTTAGGTTCGAACATTGGTCCTGTTGGGTCAAAAAGTTGGTCAGTAGATCAAATCATAGAAAAACATTGTTAACACACTAGAGGCCACAGTTTTGGTCCAATTATCATTCGACTTGCCAAGAATGATCATCATAATAATATCTAGGTCAAGTTCGAATATGGGTCATGTCGGGTCAAAAAGTAGGTCAGTAGGTCAAATCATAGAAAAACCTTGTTAACACTCTAGAGGCCACACTTTTAGTCCACACATCATCAACCTTTCTCAGAATGATCGTCTCGACAATATCTAGGTTATGTTCGAATATGGGTCATGTGGGTCAAAAGTAGGTCAGTAGGTCAAATCATAGAAAAACTTTGTTAACACTCTAGAGGCCGCAATTTTATTCTAATCATCATCAACCTTACTCAGAATGATCATCTTGACAATATCTAGGTCAGTTTCGAATATGGGTCACTAGTATAGGGTCAAAAAGTAGGTCAGTAGGTAAAATCATAGAAAAACCTTGTTAGCACTCTAGAGGCCACGGTGTTTGGTCCAATCATTATCAAACTTGCTCAGAATTGAATACCTTGGTCAGGAGGGGGTATTTTATGAATAGAGTGGTACCTTTTACAAAGGGCCACCCCTTGTCAACATTGTTAGTTAGACTGAGTCTGTTCATCTCCGTCTGGTGCACTAGGACCTGACCGTCAATGTCCACAAGGTGCCCAGATAGTGACATACAGGCCAGCTCTTTATCGTCAAAGGGTTCCACCCCCATCCACCCCCCCCACACACCATGCGTCATTGTTAGTAAGACTGAGCCCGTTCATCTTTGTCTTGTGCACTAGGACCTGACCCTCAATGTCATTAGGTACCCAGATAGTGACATACAAGTCAGCTCTGTATTGTCAAAGTGATCACCCCCCCCCCCACACACACACCAAAGTCATTGCTTGTTAGACTGAGCCTGTTACTAGGACCTGACCCTCAATGTGTGCACAAGATACCCAGATAGTGACATACAAAGTCAGCTCTGTATCGTCAAAGGGATCCACCCCCACCCCCACCCCTCCTCCCCTTTCACCTTCACCACGAGGCATTGGTAGTTAGACTGAGCCTGTTCATCTCCGTCTGGTGCACTAGGACCTGACCCTCAATGTCCACAAGCTGCCCAGATAGTGACATACAAGTCAGCTCTGTATTGTCAAATGGATGGATACCGCCCCCCCTTGTCACCTATGAGTTTACCCCTGAAACCCGGCTTTTCTCTATATAAAGTGGGGGTTTAGAGGAGCCATAATTTCATGGACTTGTTAACCTGATGCGAAGAGGACACAACGAAGACTATGAATAGACAGCGCGGATGCGCAGACTGATCTGAAGTTCGATGGGCGCACGTGTAAATGGCAGGAATATAAAATGACTGCAAATAGCCATTTTAACGTTTTTTGGCTATTTGCAGTTGACTGCAAAAAGCCATTTTAACGTTTTTTGGCTATCTGCAGATGACTGTAAATAGCCATTTTAATGTTTTCTGACTATTTGCAGTTGACTGCAAATAGCCATTTTAACGTTTTTTTTGGCTATTTGCAATTGACTGCAAATAGACTCTTCCTTTTTTTAATTATGGACCTTTGGAACTTTGGGCATTTTAAGCTTGTGAGCAAGATATCTCAAAAACCATTACAGTTATTGCCCTGAAACAAGTCCTAGTCACATCTCCCCGAGTAGCCACTTTTAAGACCCGGTGTAACAGGCCGGTTCTTCCCCCCAGTCAGTTTCTTCCCCAACCAGTCAGTTTCTTCCCCACCTGAAATTGTTTTAGAACCACAGAGAACGAGTAATTTATGCCTCACAAATTGTTTAAAATTCGAAAAGAAACCATTCTGAATTAGTTTTGAGTCTTTACAGCTTGAATGGCAAAATTTTCTCTATGCCATACAATGTATGGAGATCCAAGGAAATTTTCATCCCAATTCCAGTATCTATGATTAATTTTCTTAGCTTTTTATGACATTAATTGGTATTAAATAAACAGATATAATAAGCAACAACTCTTTAGTGCTCTAATCTAAATATTATTTGGAAAGTGGGGGTGGGGAAGAACTGGACTGGCCCATTTCTTCCCCGGGGAAGAACTGGGCCGGCCCAGTTCTTCCCCAACCGAGATTTTTCTGTTTACTAAAATTCTTGTGATAAATTTTCTTCACTTTTAAAGACATAAATTGGTATTAACTACAGAGATATAATAAGCAACACATGTTTGGCCCTTAAGTTTCAATAGAATTCAGAGACTGGGGGTGAGGAAGAACTGGGCCGGCCCAGTTCTTCCCCATCCCAGACGTTTCTGTTTACTAATAATTCTTGTGATAAATTTCCTTTGCTGTTTAGGACAAAAATTGGTAGAAACTTAAAAGTTATAATAAGCAACAAATGTTTGAGCTCCAATACCAATAGAATTTGGAGGCTGGGGTGGGGAAGAAACGGGCCGGTCCAGTTCTTCCCCACCCCCAGTCACCAAATTCTATTTAGATTTGAGCTCCAAACATTTGTTGCTTATTTTATCTTTTTAGTTTATACCAATTTATGTCTTAAAAGCGAAGAAAATTTATCAGAAGACATTTTTGTAAACAGAAAAATCGGGGGTGGGGAAGAAACGGGCCGGCCCAGTTCTTCCCCACCCCCAGTCTCCAAATTCTAGTTAGATTTGAGCTCGAAACATTTGTTGCTTATTGTATCTTTTTAGTTTATACCAATTTTTTCTTAAAAAGCGAAGAAAATGTATCACAAGAATTTTTTGTAAACAGAAAAATCTGGGATGGGGAAAAAACGGTCCGGCCCAGTTCTTCCCCACCCGCAGTCTCCAAATTCTATTTAGATTTGAGCTCTAAACATTTGTTGCATATTATATTTCTTTTTAGTTTATACCAATTTATGTCATAAAAAGCGAAGAAAATTTATCACAAGAACTTTTTGTAAAAAGGAAAATCTCGGGTGGGGAAGAAACGGGCCGGCCCAGTTCTTCCCCACCCTCAGTCTCCCAATTCTATTTAGATTTGAGCTGCAAACATTTGTTGCTTATTATATCTTTTCAGTTTATTCCAAATTATGTCATAAAAAAGCGAAGAAAATTTATCACAAGAATTTTTTGTAAACAGAAAAATCTGGGGTGGGGAAGAAATGGGCCGGCCCAGTTCTTTCCCACCCCAGTCTCCAAATTCTACTTAGATCTGAGCTCCAAACATTTGCTTTATATATCTTTTTATTTATTCCAATTTATGTCATAAAAAAGCGAACAAAATTTATCACAAGAATTTTTTGTAAACAGAAAAATCTGGGGTGGGGAAGAAATGGGCCGGCCCAGTTCTTTCCCACCCCAGTCTCCAAATTCTACTTAGATCTGAGCTCCAAACATTTGCTTTATATATCTTTTATTTATTCCAATTTATGTCATAAAAAAGCGAAGAAAATTTATCACAAGAATTTTTTGTAAACAGAAAAATCTGGGGTGGGGAAGAAATGGGCCGGCCCAGTTCTTTCCCACCCCAGTCTCCAAATTCTACTTAGATCTGAGCTCCAAACATTTGCTTTATATATCTTTTTATTTATTCCAATTTATGTCATAAAAAGGGAAGAAAATTGATCACAAGAATTTTTAGTAAAATAGAAAAATCTGGGGAAGAAACAATAATTGGTATTAAATAAACAGATATAATAAGCAACAACTCTTTAGTGCTCTAATCTAAATATTATTTGGAAAGTGGGGGTGGGGAAGAACTGGACTGGCCCATTTCTTCCCCGGGGAAGAACTGGGCCGGCCCAGTTCTTCCCCACCCGAGATTTTTCTGTTTACTAAAAATTCTTGTGATAAATTTTCTTCACTTTTAAAGACATAAATTGGTATTAACTACAGAGATATAATAAGCAACACATGTTTGGCCCTTAAGTTTCAATAGAATTCAGAGACTGGGGGTGAGGAAGAACTGGGCCGGCCCAGTTCTTCCCCATCCTAGACGTTTCTGTTTACTAATAATTCTTGTGATAAATTTCCTTTGCTGTTTAGGACAAAAATTGGTAGAAACTTAAAAGTTATAATAAGCAACAAATGTTTGAGCTCCAATACCAATAGAATTTGGAGGCTGGGGTGGGGAAGAAACGGGCCGGTCCAGTTCTTCCCCACCCCCAGTCTCCAAATTCTATTTAGATTTGAGCTCCAAACATTTGTTGCTTATTATATCTTTTTAGTTTATACCAATTTATGTCTTAAAAGCGAAGAAAATTTATCAGAAGACATTTTTGTAAACAGAAAAATCGGGGGTGGGGAAGAAACGGGCCGGCCCAGTTCTTCCCCACCCCCAGTCTCCAAATTCTAGTTAGATTTGAGCTCGAAACATTTGTTGCTTATTGTATCTTTTTAGTTTATACCAATTTTTTCTTAAAAAGCGAAGAAAATGTATCACAAGAATTTTTTGTAAACAGAAAAATCTGGGATGGGGAAAAAAAACGGGCCGGACCAGTTCTTCCCCACCCGCAGTCTCCAAATTCTATTTAGATTTGAGCTCCAAACATTTGTTGCACATTATATTTCTTTTTAGTTTATACCAATTTATGTCATAAAAAGCGAAGAAAATTTATCACAAGAACTTTTTGTAAAAAGGAAAATCTGGGGTGGGGAAGAAACGGGCCGGCCCAGTTCTTCCCCACCCTCAGTCTCCCAATTCTATTTAGATTTGAGCTGCAAACATTTGTTGCTTATTATATCTTTTCAGTTTATTCCAAATTATGTCATAAAAAAGCGAAGAAAATTTATCACAAGAATTTTTTGTAAACAGAAAAATCTGGGGTGGGGAAGAACTGGGCCGGCCCAGTTCTTTCCCACCCCAGTCTCCAAATTCTATTTAGATCTGAGCTCCAAACATTTGCTTTATATATCTTTTTATTTATTCCAATTTATGTCATAAAAAGGGAAGAAAATTGATCACAAGAATTTTTAGTAAAACAGAAAAATCTGGGGTGGGGAAGAAACAATAATTGGTATTAAATAAACAGATATAATAAGCAACAACTCTTTAGTGCTCTAATCTAAATATTATTTGGAAAGTGGGGGTGGGGAAGAACTGGACTGGCCCATTTCTTCCCCGGGGAAGAACTGGGCCGGCCCAGTTCTTCCCCAACCGAGATTTTTCTGTTTACTAAAAATTCTTGTGATAAATTTTCTTCACTTTTAAAGACATAAATTGGTATTAACTACAGAGATATAATAAGCAACACATGTTTGGCCCTTAAGTTTCAATAGAATTCAGAGACTGGGGGTGAGGAAGAACTGGGCCGGCCCAGTTCTTCCCCATCCCAGACGTTTCTGTTTACTAATAATTCTTGTGATAAATTTCCTTTGCTGTTTAGGACAAAAATTGGTAGAAACTTAAAAGTTATAATAAGCAACAAATGTTTGAGCTCCAATACCAATAGAATTTGGAGGCTGGGGTGGGGAAGAAACGGGCCGGCCCAGATCTTCCCCACCCCCAGTCTCCAAATTCTATTTAGATTTGAGCTCCAAACATTTGTTGCTTATTATATCTTTTTAGTGTATACCAATTTATGTCTTAAAAGCGAAGAAAATTTATCAGAAGACATTTTTGTAAACAGAAAAATCGGCGGTGGGGAAGAAACGGGCCGGCCCAGTTCTTCCCCACCCACAGTCTCCAAATTCTGTTTAGATTTGAGCTCGAAACATTTGTTGCTTATTGTATCTTTTTAGTTTATACCAATTTTTTCTTAAAAAGCGAAGAAAATGTATCACAAGAATTTTTTGTAAACAGAAAAATCAGGGATGGGGAAAAAACGGGCCGGCCCAGTTCTTCCTCACCCGCAGTCTCCAAATTCTATTTAGATTTGAGCTCCAAACATTTGTTGCATATTATATTTCTTTTTAGTTAATACCAATTTATGTCATAAAAAGCGAAGAAAATTTATCACAAGAACTTTTTGTAAAAAGGAAAATCTGGGGTGGGGAAGAAACGGGCCGGCCCAGGTCTTCCCCACCCCCAGTCTCCAAATTCTATTTAGATTTGAGCTGCAAACATTTGTTGCTTATTATATCTTTTCACTTTATTCCAAATTATGTCATAAAAAGCGAAGAAAATTTATCACAAATTTTTTTTGTAAACAGAAAAATCTGGGGTGGGGAAGAAATTCAAAAACGCTGTTCCTATGGGGTCCCTTTGGAAGCAAGAAATCATACAAAATTTGAATATGCAAAACTATGGAGTCTGTCCATGAGAAATAATTGTAAATGCAAACTTGGGCGTATACTTTAGCAGAACTGCACAATCAAAACAATCTGGTAGAGTTGATATGGTGAAGAACAGGGAAGCCTCTTGCAGAAACCATCCGACACTTAACCCCAGCGCCACCCCCGCCCCATTACGATAACATACCCATGCGACAAAGTGCATTGTTTCACTTCTCAAAAATGGCTACTTTTATGATGAAAATCCGTGGCATTTTTCTTATCTTATGTTTACTGCAAACATAGGTTGTGAGTGCTCGTTAGAACCACCTCAATGAGACGGTTCTAACGAGCACCCACAACCTATGTCTTGGAGCAGAAATAAGAAAAATAATGTACACCCCGTAAACCCTAGTTTTCTATAAATTAGGGTTTAGGGGTGTTCGTTTCGCGGACTTGTTCACGTGATGATCGGGGCTTGAAGAAATAGATGGGCTGCATGATGCTTCCACGAAGAGCTGAAACCGACCCAAACACGAGTACTGGTAAACCGCTTAGAGGATCTAAGCCTGCCAAGGCAAAGCGGTGCGAGTCCATGCTTAAAAACCCTATTGGTTTCATTGGGCGGCAGGACTTGAGATGTCATTTCATCTCAATGTCGGGTAAACGTCCCACAGAATTGGAAGCAACGTCTCCAAAATGACCTTTACAGTGTTGACGGGGACGTTAAACCTCAAATCAAACAAACAAAATCAAACAATTAACCCCAGCAACAATATTGTTTTCGAATGTCACATACATGTACGTAGTTGATATAGTCATTAAGGACAAGATCCTACATCTTACAGACAGACACGGAGAAAATCGTAACTACAGTCGGAGTAAAAAGAGCAGGAAAATAAATGACAATCGATCTCGGATTTCCCCGTCTTTAATGAGTAAGGTGGTGAGACGTAAAGCACTCACTCACTCACTAACACACTCGGTCGCTAAATCATATGCACGAGCTTACAAGGGAGGTGGTTCGCCTCAAACTTATTTATTATTGAGTATTTAAAGGCAGTAAAGTGAGGGACAGAGTTGAAGGTGTGTAGAAACAGAAGAAATAACATTTCCCCTCTACCCTTACCTGCTGCTAGGAAAGCAGGCCTTGTCATACTATATGCCAATATCAGTTGGACGCCTCAGTGACACATGATACACATCACCTTTGCCTCACCCAACCTGCCTAAGCCGACCACACGAGACTTCCAGTAAACCGTTTAGAACGTCTAAGCCTGCACAGGCAAAGTGGTGCAAGTCGGACCGCCCATACATATAAATCGTGTTGGTTTCGTCGAGCGACAGGGCTTGAGATGTCATTTCATCTCAATGTCGGGGAAAAAGTCCCACAAAATTGGAAGCAGCGCTTCCAAAATAACCTAAACAGTGTTGACGACGTCGTTAATCCTCAAATCAATACAACAAATAAAACTTCTTTGTATTTCATAAATTTTGATATCGAGAATCTTACACAAATGTAAGTTACGAAACGGGCCTTCGTATTTTATTGCTTTTACCGTGACCATTTGCCCAGCAAAAGTACATCGTCGGCATAGTTTACTTGGTCACGCCAAATTGTTGATATTTGACATTTCAAGTGTAAAACCTAATGTAAACCTATAGAAAACAATGTTGTTCATACTTCCATGAACACATCGAGTCAAGTGACGTCAGTCTAAACCATGATTCTCTATGATCTCATTGGACGTTGACGACGACAGTGCTGTTCCGCTCTTGTAAAAAAAACAGCGTGTAAATGCTTTTCAGCTTTAAAAGTTTGCCCGATAAGCATTTTTATCCCAGTGAAGATGAAAAAAAAAAATGAATGAAAATATAGGAAATAAACTTGATTGTTCTGCTGTTCATGAAGTAGAAGTAAAACAAAGATCAGGAATAGATACAATTAACTTACTCCACCCATAAAAGACACCAAAGGGAAAGAAATACAAACATTAAGCGACCAGACCATAATGGAAACCTAAACAAAGGAAGGCCATAAGGACAGTTACTTTCCCACAAAATGGCCATATGGCCATCCAAAACCAAAAGACACAAGTGATACACACAGTAAGTAACAAACAACAACATAAATAAATCGCCACAGAAGAGCCGCCTTGGAACGGTCAGTGGAAGATTTCCACTGGGGGGCTTAAATCGATTTTACGTGGCCACAATCCTCGCCCTTACTTCCGTCGCAATTTAGACAAATAATTTGTTCAGTCCGCATGAAGGCCTCCTAACTCATCAGTGCAATATCTCCGTGAACACAAAAATCAAAGAACCACGGAGGTGAGACAACGGTGAGGACTCGACAGCAAGGTCTGAACGACAGCGGGTCAGTAGCAAAGTTTACATGAACCCCTTCGGGGTGATTCATTTATTTTGCAGGCGACCCACCGCTTCATACTTTCATGAACAGCAGAAAATTAATACACGTGTCGTCATTGCACGACCCGCAGAAAAAGCGACCGACTGGAGTCGGTTGATTTTCGCAGAGTGCCGTAAAACCACCGTGTCATTCGGTCATTCTGTCATTCTGTCAGTCTGTCAGTCTGTCTGTCCGTCCGTAACCCGTTTGTGAAAATTGGTGATAGTGACTTAACCGCTTGGAATATTTAAACAATTTTTGGCATACTGATAGATATCAATGAGATCTAACCAATGAACTTGCGAAATATGACATTCCATTTAGTATAGCCTCGCCGAGGCGAAATATGTGAAAATTTTCGAAATATCTTTAAAAAGATATGCGGCGTAGATTTAATTGGAAGGTTGTTTAGAAACCAGTGCTTCAGCTGAAGTGCACGACCCGCCGGATGCTTTTAGCTTTATGAGTGCTACCATATATGGGTATGACGGCCATTTTGGTCATGTGACCTGGACCTAAAACGGTTCCCCCAATAAATGCGCCTTATCGTAAGGAGCAAAAATATATCTTATACTTTAGTACTGTATTCTGAATCGTTTGCAGGATAAAATGAATTCTCACTTTTCCAATACAAAAGCATATGTGTCAAAGTTTGACCTAGACACAAAGAAGGTCAGGGTCAACCCAGGGTCACCATTTTAGCAATTTATGATGGGCCTACGTCCCAGATGCTATTTATCAAGTTTCGTGGAAATCTGCCCAGTGGTTCTGGAGAAGACTATTTTTGAAGGGTTTTTACCATATATGGCTTGGCGGCCATTTTGGTCATGTGACCTGGACCTAAAACGGTTCCCCCAATAAATGCGCCTTATCGTAAGGAGCAAAAATATATCTTATACTTTAGTACTGTATTCTGAATCGTTTGCAGGATAAAATGAATTCTCACTTTTCCAATACAAAAGCATATGTGTCAAAGTTTGACCTAGACACAAAGAAGGTCAGGGTCAACCCAGGGTCACCATTTTAGCAATTTATGATGGGCCTACGTCCCAGATGCTATTTATCAAGTTTCGTGGAAATCTGCCCAGTGGTTCTGGAGAAGACTATTTTTGAAGGGTTTTTACCATATATGGCTTGGCGGCCATTTTGGTCAAGTGACCCTGACCCCATGAGCAAATTTTGGTTTCCCCCATCCCATAGGGACTCCATATGAAATTTGACCTTAATCGGCCCAACGGTTTCCGAGGAGAAGCAGTTCGAAAATTTTCACATTTTTCGCCTCGGCGAGGCTATACTTAATGGAATGTTATATTTCGCAAATTCATTGGTTAGATCTCATTGATATCTATCAGTATGCCAAAAATTGTTTAAATATCCAAGCGGTTAAGTCACTATCACCAATTTTCACAAACGGGTTACGGACGGACACACTGACAGAATGACACGGTGATTTTAGGGCACTCTTAGAAAATCAACCGACTTCAGTCGGTCGCTTCTTCTGCGGGTCGTGCAATATGAGCTACAATAGTGACAGCAACAATTGTCTATCTATGAACTGGTTTACTGTATTCAAACAATTCAGATGTCACGCGAGGAAAAATAGCTTTGCAGAGGGCGGTGTCCCGCCTGTTTGAGCTAAGGTCAATATAAAAGGTCAAGGTTAAAAACATGACCTCGTTTCAAGAGCATATGATCTCAAGTATATATGCACAACACATAAGAAAACGTTATCATTTACTGTTTTTGAACACAAATTCTATGGTTAACATTTAGGGTTGTCGCTATGGTGAACGTAAACGCATAGACGGACGACAGACAAATGGACGGAAACTTGATCTTATGTGCACCTAACTAAAACTCAAATTACACTTATTCCTTTTCAGAATTTATATAACATTAATGATATTCGAAAATGTCCATTTTGTGTTAAAATGGAGGACATAAAGTATGCTGAAGACAAATGATACACTGCAACTTTTATTTAGCATATATTGTAAATTAAACATCTGTCAATTTGTAATGCGATTATTACATGTTTTTGCCATGCTATACTGAGAGGCAAAAGTAAGTATACAGGTTACTGAATGCCAATTTGCGTACCAAAGTCTCCCTTTCTACATACATATGAGGCACCATAAATTAAGAATAACCAATTCCGCATAATTTGCAACATTTTCCGTTAAAATTGATTAAAGGATAATGAAAATGCATCGCTTGAAATGGACAGGGGGTCTGATCCAATATTTTATCTTGAGTAGCTTCCCTTTAAACATGGGTTTCGAATAAGTGTTATTCAATAAACGATTTTTCATGAAACAAATTCAAAAATGGCAACTGATTAGCAAGAATATGACGCATATTGAAATTAAACACAAGGTAAAGTGCAGCATCTTTTGTCCACGAAAATGGCAGTTTCGCCTTTTACGTTCTTCCTTTGATTGGATGCATTATGTTTCTATGGGATTTGTATTGGGGATTACCTTTTCAATGAGCAATTTTAGAGGGTTCACTATGGAGTAAGCATAAAGATGCCGAGCAAAACAATAATTATGCGAAAGTTTCGAATGAAAATCTCTTACACGATTTGAGAAAAAGACTAATTTAATTCACTATCATTTTAATTGAAAGGGAGATAATCCGGAACAGGCAGAAATTCCAATTGAATTTGAAGCTGTTTATTGGGGTTAAATGGCAAAGTAATGATGTGGTCTTATCGATGAATAGTCGTACATGACTTTTGCGGTGTGCATAGAGTTAAATGTCATGTACGACACGAGATTTTATTGGAAATATTGATTTTCAATTAAGGGCAAAAACTCCATCATGAATGACTGTAACAGGAAAAGAATTGGAGTTTAACAAACTTAGACGTTTGGGAAAAACGGACATAGGCAAATTTTATTACAAACGGCAATACAAGATCCGGTATTCCAAATCAAAAACTGTATACTTTTTATTGCCTCTGAGTATATATCTCTTTATTGGTTTCATTGGGCAACAGGGCTTGAGGTGTCATTTCATCTCAATGTCGGGTAAAAGTCCCACAAACTTGGAAGCAACGTCTCCAAAATGACCTACACAGTGTTGATGGGGACGTTAAACCTCAAATCAAACAAACAATTCCTTTCGAAGAAAATTCTTCCTTTCGCGAAAGGAACCTTCCTTTCGCGAAATGGTTCCTTTCGCTATATAGACCAACCACGTGAAATTAGGTCAAAATAGCTATTCACCGCAGCAGTTACAGAATTCAATAGAAACACAATTATAAATATGACGTATGGTCATCAAAGGACAAGACGGTGAGCAAGCCGAAACTGTATATATTTTTCATTCATGTCTCACATAAAAAATGAAATATTTCCTAGGTTAAAACTTCGGTAAACTGCCGTATTTTTTGAGTAGATTTATTTATGCAAATCATTGACCAATGAAATGGTCATCTCCTTGGACATGTGGTTTTATTGACCAATGGAATAACGAAAAATGTAGGACAAAAGCAAAACCATAACGGCTACGCCGTAAAAAGAGCAGGAAAATAAATGACAATCGATCTCGGATTTCCCCGTCTTTAATGAGTAAGGTGGTGAGACGTAAAGCACTCACTCACTCACTAACACACTCGGTCGCTAAATCATATGCACGAGCTTACAAGGGAGGTGGTTCGCCTCAAACTTATTTATTATTGAGTATTTAAAGGCAGTAAAGTGAGGGACAGAGTTGAAGGTGTGTAGAAACAGAAGAAATAACATTTCCCCTCTACCCTTACCTGCTGCTAGGAAAGCAGGCCTTGTCATACTATATGCCAATATCAGTTGGACGCCTCAGTGACACATGATACACATCACCTTTGCCTCACCCAACCTGCCTAAGCCGACCACACGAGACTTCCAGTAAACCATTTAGAACGTCTAAGCCTGCACAGGCAAAGTGGTGCAAGTCGGACCGCCCATACATATAAATCGTGTTGGTTTCGTCGAGCGACAGGGCTTGAGATGTCATTTCATCTCAATGTCGGGGAAAAAGTCCCACAAAATTGGAAGCAGCGCTTCCAAAATAACCTAAACAGTGTTGACGACGTCGTTAATCCTCAAATCAATACAACAAATAAAACTTCTTTGTATTTCATAAATTTTGATATCGAGAATCTTACACAAATGGTCCAATCATATGTAAGTTACGAAACGGGCCTTGGTATTTTATTGCTTTTACCGTGACCATTTGCCCAGCAAAAGTATATGAGGCGGTTCTAACGAGTACCCATAATCTATATTTTGAGCAGAAATAAGAAAAATATCACAATTTTTGTTCTTAAAATTTTAATTTTTTCAGCGATAAAGGTTACAATGTATTTGAATAGGCGTGTTTTCGTAACGTGCATGCGTAGCGGCTTCTTTGTCTCAGGGCATATGTAACGAATAAAAGACAAAAAATAAAATGGAAAAAAAAAATCAGAAAATGAGGCATAAAGTTATTATAACAAATTTTATTTTGACTCTTGTGACAAATAGTAAAATGACTAAGGGGACATTTATTTATAAATGAGTAAGCGAAATGAATCATCCGGGCAACTACAAAATCTATAGAAGCTGTTATTTATTAGACCTGAAAAGACAGAGATCAGTTTGTGCGCCCATTCATTCTATTCTGGTCCTTCCCTTTTCATTGAGTTGGTAGTATAGCATCTGTACTAGGCTCATGCGGGACGCGCATACTCTGATCGGCCTGTCCTCGCTGAACACACAGCTGTCTGTTAGGTTTTACGGTGCATGGGTTCGACTGACTTCATGCGATTCACGCAGTTTACACTGTGTATAACCGGACAGTCGCCACATCGGAAGCGGCATTAGACTGTACACCTAAAATCACTAGCGGCATATAAACAACCGTTGCTGTTGGTTACTTTCTGTCGGGTATGAAAGCAACGGAATGTGCGATTAGACTGCGGTTTTCGGCATCGGAGGAAGAAATGAGTGTACTTTATTCAAATGATTCTCATTACTTCTGATAGCGGTGCATTTTTGTGTAGACCTCATCTTGTACGGCTCAATCAGTGATTTTGCTGCCTCTGTCGCCCGTCAACACGATGAATCCAGGTCAATATATTCGAAATTAAGGTCAACCGGCTACTTGCACCACAATGAAATCGTTTCAGCATATAAATTATATTTGCGTCATCCATAGTTTCCGGCCAGCACCAAACGGGGAGATACGACTTGGGGACTAGGTCTTGCTGCAAAGACCTGATGAAACTAATTCCAAGAGTTGTTTACATGTATCTTAGCGGATCTGTTTGCCACTTTTTGTAATATTCTAAATGTTGCAAGTCTCGCTACTTTGGACATCTTCCTGATGCCCGGGACTTCCGTGGAGTGTGGGCCATGTTTGCTGATGTTGGCACGGAGGGCGGGGGGCTATAAGTCCGCGGGTGGGAGTCTCTTGCCTGATGCCTCCGGATGACCTGTCTCATGAGCTACGTCGGTCGGTGTGTGCTCGGAGGGGGATGTGCTGTGTTTGTTGGGTCATGTCCGTCATCCGTTTCGGTTTCAAAACTTTGGGGTTGAGACACACTGATAAAGATTAAATATCAGAAAGGCCTCTGTGTCACTAAATTGCAACCACTGGAACTTTATCTCTGCTGGTGGATGGTTCGTTCGTCCCCGAGGGTATCATCAGCTCAGTATCAGTTCCTTAGTGCTGAGGTTTATACCGCGGTGTTTGACGTCAGTAATCAAGTGCTGATTTAAATAACTATATTAAATCTTTATTTATCTATTTATTATTATTATTATTATTATTTTTTTTTTTTGCAGTATAAATTTCTATTTTTTCTAAAACTAAGACTGATTTGTCAGGTGGGACATGTATCTTAACGGATTTGGTTGCCACTTTTTGTAATATTTTAAATTTATCAAGTCTCGCTACTTTGGACATCTCCTTCCTGATGCCCGGGGCCTCCGTAGAGTGTGGACCATGTTTGCTGATGTTGGCTCGGTGGGGGACGCCTATTAAGCCTCGGGTTGGCGTCTCTTGCCTGATGCTTCCAGTTGACCTGTCTCATGAGCTACGTCGGTCGGTGTGTGCTCGGAGGGGGATGTGCTGTGTTTGCCGGATCTTGTCCGTCATCCGTTTCGGTTTCAAAACTTTGGGGTTGAGACACACGGATGAAGATTGCACGACCCGCAGAAAAAGCGACCGACTGAAGTCGGTTGATTTTCTAAGAGTGCCCTAAAATCACCGTGTCATTCTGACAGTCTGTCTGTCCGTCCGTAACCCGTTTGTGAAAATTGGTGATAGTGACTTAACCGCTTGGAATATTTAAACAATTTTTGGAATACTGATAGATATCAATAAGATCTAAGCAATGAACTTGCGAAATATTACATTTCATTTAGTATAGCCTCGCCGAGGCGAAATATGTGAAAATTTTCGAACTGCTTCTTCTCGGAAACCGTTGGGCCGATTGAAGCCAAATTTCATATGGAGCCTCTATGGGACGGAAGAAACCAAAATTTGCTCATGGGGTCCAGGGCACATGACCAAAATGGCCGCCAAGCCATATATGGTAAAACCCCTTCAAAAATAGTCTTCTCCAGAGCCACTGGGCAGATTTCCACGAAACTTGATAAATAGCATCTGGGACGTAGGCCAATCATGACGTGCTAAAATGGTGACCCTGGGTTGACCTTGACATTCTTTGTGCATAAGTCAAACTTTGACACACACGCTTTTGTATTGGAAAAGTAAGAATGCATTTTATCCTGCAAACGATTCAGAATACAGTACTAAAGTATAAGATATATTTTTGCTCCTTGCGATAAGGCGCATTTTATTGGGGGAACCGTTTTAGGTCCAGGTCACATGACCAAAATGGCCGCCATACCCATATATGGTAACACTCATAAAGCTAAAAGCATCCGGCGGGTCGTGCACTTCAGCTGAAGCACTGGTTCTTGTTCATGACACGACGATAAGACGGCATAGGAACGTTGCGAACGTTGCATGCGTAAAAGTAGCAGTACATGCATAAGCGTAAGCACATGGACCCTATGTTCCACAGGGTCAGTTTTTAAATAATAGACAAAAGTAATTGATATGCGCCAGTCCTACCCCCCCCCCCCACACACACACACATACACACACAAACACAAACACCTACCCCGACAAAAACAATCAAGTCGTTTTTAAAGCCCCCTCTCACTTTTACGAACCTTCGTTCCTACACCAAACAAAAAATTGTTGTCATGTCACCAGTATTATAAGAGCCCCGCCAAGCGAATTTGTGTCTCCGAGCATTCCGTCATGACAAATTTTAACTGCGCATGGCCAGCCATTCAGAGGGGCCAGGGATATGGCTTTCGGTCTGAAGGTTCCTCTTGATTTCCTGCTTGTATGAGCGAGCAGCGAAGGTTCTGGCGAGACTGCGCGGATGCGCAGGCTCGCCTGAACCTTCGCTGCTCGCATAGGCGATAAGTACCAAAATCGTTTGACGGGGCCCATAAAAGGAAGTATTCGTCGCACATGTAATTTGACACACCAAGGGATAAATACACCCCAGTAGCATAATACCTCATCGAAAAGTGGACTTGCGCCACAACGGCCCCCTCCCATCGGGGCTTGAAGAAATAGACGGACTGCATGATGCTTCCACGCAGAGCTGAAACCGACCTCACACGAGTACTGGGATCTAAGCCTGCCCAGGGTTTCATTGGGCGACAGGGCTTGAGATGTGATTCAATCTCAATGTCGGGTAAAAGTCCCACAAAATAGGAAGCAACGTCTTCAAAATGACCTAAACAGTGTTGACGGGGATTTGTGTGAAGGTCAAATCTTAAACGTTAAGGTACCTACCTTGGTTACCTTATGTATTTTGTAAGGTTAAGTATCGACTTAAACGAACGAAATTCTTTGAAGTTCACTTTATACGACAGTTAAGTAAATATTTAGTTTAAGTAGGTACTTAAAATTTAAGTACGCATTATAATCCTGGGCCCTGATCTCCAGATACAGAGGCGGTTATATATGATGAGTTTTTGAGCAACACCATGAGCAAAATGTTTCACTTTAACCCATATATGACAATGGAATATTCCATCCAGTAAGTTTGGAGTGGACCATTCCCAATTATAGGGGTGTCAGGTTTGTTATTGCTTGTAGGAAATTTTACAAAAATGAGTGTTCTTTAAGCAAATAGTGAAGACACAGATCAGACGCCGCGTTTTGCGGCGTCTGATCTGTGTCTGCACTGTTTGCCAATGTCCCAGAAAAGGGCCGCGAGGCATATATGGGTTAATGCACTTTGTAAACAGTGCGTTAATATTAGATTTTGTGCACGGTCTTGCTGACCTGATGTAAGAGGGTGTTTAATGTTTTCTGATGTCTGCTCAGACACAAAGCGTGTATCTACTCAAAATATGTCATGGGATTTTTACTACGTCACAAGCGGATTTTGCCGGATCACAGCTCATTATGCGTATATATTCACACGCGCACTACTTTCCAACCACCTTTTCCAAACAAAAACATACCTCCAAACACATCGCGAAGACACGCCTGTGTAATTTTGAACCCCACTTGTATAGGCGGGTTTCTGCGATGAGAGCACAGGTACTAGGGCTTTTTGCAATAGCCGGAATTGGCTGGTCTATTAGTCACCCATCCTGGCGCACTTTAGATGCCTGTTCAAAATTCAAAAATTTCATGCGTTATCACCCTTTAACAAGCATCGTGACCGAAGGCGTTTTCTTTGCCATGTCAGGGGTTGGGGCAGAGAATAATGGAAGCCAGAACTGATAATGTATGTTAGCTTTTTTCCTCGACCAGACATTCGAAAACAGGGCTGTGCTCTGACACATTTGGCAACCGAAATTGGCAACATGTCATCACACACTAGAGCCCGTCTTTGGTCCGATTCCTGCACTCAAAATTCTAATATCGCTATCTTAGGACAAACGCTGTTCCTTGGGTGCGATTTGTGCCTTCCTCTGAGCAAGAGGTCAGTATATTCCCATTGCTCAGCTGACACCTGTCGAATTGACAAGTGCCAGCACATTGGAGGCCTTGGGAAAAGCAGTTCATAAACTAATCGCATTTAGCGAGATGGGGGTAGACCCTATGTCCTTTTAGCGCCCGGTTACCTTACAAAACCTATCAAGTCAAGTTTTCAACCAGGTGCAATGCATCAGCGAAACTTGGCATTTTTATTTCGCTAAGTTGACTGTAACTGAAATCGAATTTGATACATGTAATGCAATTTATAATATCAGCTAGCATAATAATAATGATAATAATAATAATAATAATAATAATAATAATAATAATAATAATAATAGCTTTATTTCAAGAGGATAACATAATTGGCACGAGTGCAAGTCTAACATATAGTCCTCATTGTAACATTTATATGAGCATGTATGCATTGTTGATTAAAATTTTCCGCATCTAATGATACAAACTGAAGTTAAACATATTCACAAATGTATACATTAAACGTTAAAAGGATCTTGACTATCAGGGCATGGGCAAGGGGCGCGTGGCAGAAACAAATGTCCAAACAGCGCGCCCCTACTCCCATACTAGTTTGATAGTCCCTACAATCGAATATACGCTCTCTTTGTTTATCAAAAATTAGAATAGACCAAGTAAGTTAATGGATAATTTAACTTTTGAACGTAACGTTAGCACTTTACTCCTTTGAACATTCGAGTCACCTTAAGAAAGCCCAGAGGTGTGGGAGTAGGGGCAAACGTACCGAGGCATCGAAAATGTCGAAAGAGAGGGCGTGAAAGAATGAGGCGGTACCCGATAATTTGCGCCAGTCTAGATTGTTGAGTGTGTGTGTGTGTGGGGGGGGGGGGGGGGGCGCAAATCAGCACGTCCTCTCACGTCCCTGAAGGTAAAACATCGGACAACTTTGGACCCTTAATTATGGAAGACCCTCGGAGACCGCGGGCCAGCCAGCCGTGGTCGATCTAGTCTTGCGTTCAAACCGTCCGAGGATACAAGCAATCTATCGTTGATCACAACAGGCATTCCATACTGGGTGCTATTGCAAATTTAGCACCGTTTAATTCCAATGAAGTAGATAGTGCTTGGTTTACTTTCCCTTAAGGTGGTAACTCGGCACTTAGTATATTATTCTCACTTATCCTGAAGTGAATGAAAGGAAAGTTATCGGCATTTACATAATTCGATTGATTGATTATTTTGGGTTTAACGATACGTCAACCCTTGTGGGTCATTCTGTGTCGTCACCCAGAGAACGGGAGAACAGATAGTAGAGGAGATGAAAGTGGCGGACACAGATGAAAGAGGGAAATGAAGAAGAAATAACACCCCCCCCCCCCTCTATCCATACCTGCTGCAAGGACAGTAGGCCTTGTCCAACTGGAAGCCAATATCAGAATATCATTTGGACACCCCAGTGACGCTAGATAAATAGAGAATACCAGGTTCTTGTCTTTTGTTATCAAGTTTATCAGGCAAGGCTTTGAGAACGCTTGTAGAATCGCGAGGCTTGCCGAGCGTTTCTACATGCGTTCTCGAAGCCGAGCCTGATAAACTTGAGATCAAATGACACGGATCTGGTATTCTATTTATCAGGTTATCCCCTTCTACACTCTTAAATTAACAATTTACGATCAGTTATTGATGATCCTCAGTGCACCCGAGCATTCTAGCGGTCGATATATTCAGTATCAGCTGACCATATTTTCTTATGATATTTTTTTTCAGGTATTTTTTCCATTTTGCCCAGTAACAATAACATTTTTGTCATTTTTCCAGTAGTCCGGTTCATTCGTAAAAGTGCACTGTCACGTTGACGTGATAAAGCTCTCTTGTCCTGAGATAGCATATCTTTATCAGGTCAGTGCGTTACAATGCAATATATATTGGGGGGTAACTGATAAACGTCAATTTGACCTCACCCCCATTCCTCCTATCCGGATATATAATTGTAATAACAGCTACAAGTAATTAGGAACTTAATTCATTCTTTCGAGATGGAATGATGGCATCAAACGTCAGATCGAGTGAGTGAGTGAGTTTTAGTTTTACGTCCCACCAACAGCTAAGGTCATACGGAGACGGGACCTCGGTTTAAAGACTCATCCGAAAGTCTGGAGAAGCCAAGGATCGATCCTGCGATCCCTGGTTTACAAGGCGAGTAGCGTAACCACTGCACCACGGAGGCTTCTTAAACGTCAGATCGAGGTCAGATTGGTCAAGCACAGGCGCTTACCAGCAAATTTTAAAAGTATTTTAAGAATGTCTTCTTTGTTCAGAATGTTGATATATTTACCAGCTCTTCTGGAACTGTAGAATTTGAATGCCAGCATATCTATCTTCTGCATGTGCATGTCTTATGGTTTCAAAGAAGATACACAGCGCTACATCAGTACTGTTCAAGCTAGCAGACTCTTAGGACTGTCAGTCCTTTGGTTTTAAACTTGACTTCAGAAAACCTGTTCTCTGGACACGGACACAAAGTAAGACACGAACTGACCTGCTTACCCCACTTGAACCCCCTTTTATACGAGCCCCGCCAAGCGAATTTGTGTCTTCGAGCATTCTGTCATGACAAATTTTAACTGCGCATGCCCAGCCATTCAGAGGGGCCAGGGATATGGCTTTCTGTCTGAAGGTTCCTCTTGATTCACTGCTTGTATGAGCGAGCAGCGAAGGTTCTGGCGAGACTGCGCGGATGCGCAGGCTCGCCTGAACCTTCGCTGCTCGCATAGGCGATAAGTACCAAAATCGCTTGACGGGGCCCATACAGTAAAACTGGGGTTTACAGGGGGAAACCTTATTTTTCTTATTTCTGCTCAAAATATAGATTGTGGGTACTCGTTAGAACCGCCTCGATGAGGCGGTTCTACCGAGTACCCACAATATATATTTGGAGCAGAAATAATAAAAATATCATAATTTCTATCTTAAAATGATCGTTTTTTTCGGCGGTAAAGTTTACAATGCATTTGTATAGGCATGTTTCGTAATGTCAATTACAAAGGTTACGTTTAGATATAGACACTTCAGATAAGAGTGGTATCCAAGCAGGGAAAGCAAGGTACCCACGCGCCCACATCGTCTGCGCAGTATTTGAAAAAAAAAGTCTGAAAGCTGTGTGTGTTTGCTTGTTTGTCTCTGTGTGTGTGTTTGTGTGTGTATGTGTGTTTACGTCCTACCAACAACTAAGACCACATAGAGATGGGACCACGATTTAAAGACACATCCGAAAGTTCTCAGAGGCTTGGAATCGATCCCATGACACCTCGTTTGGTGTACCCCCAATCTACATTTTGAGCAGAAATAGAGTATTTACATTTTTCATCTGTCAGTCTGTCAGTCTGTCCGTAACCCGTTTGTGAAGATTAGTGATAGTGACTTAACCGCTTGGAATATTTAAACAATTTTAGCATACTGATAGATATCAATGAGATCTAACCAATGAACTTGCGAAATATTACATTCCATTTAGTACAGCCTCGCCGAGGCGAAAAATGTGAAAATTTTCGAACTGCTTCTCCTCGGAAACCGTTGGGCCGATTGAAGTCAGATTTCATATGGAGCCTCTATGGGATAGGGGAAACCAAAATTTGCTCATGGGGTCCAGGTCACATGACCAAAATGGCCCCAAGCCATATATGGTAAAAACCCTTCAAAAATAGTCTTCTCCAGAACCACTGGGCAGATTTCCACGAAACTTGATAAATAGCATCTGGGACGTAGGCCCATCATAAATTGCTAAAATGGTGACCCTGGGTTGACCTTGATTTTCTTTGTGCCAAGGTCAAACTTTGACACATATGCTTTTGTATTGGAAAAGTGAGAATGCATTTTATCCTGCAAACGATTCAGAATGCAGTACTAAAGTATAAGATATAATTTTGCTCCTTACGATAAGGCGCATTTATTGGGGGAACCGTTTTAGGTCCAGGTCACATGACCAAAATGGCCGCCATACCCATATATGGTAACACTCATAAAGCTAAAAGCATCCGGCGGGTCGTGCACTTCAGCTGAAGCAATGGTTTTTCTTATGGTTTGTCTTTGAGTATGTGTATCGCGTATATCTTTTAGATTCGGATAGCCAAATGACCATTTTGTGGGAAAGTGTCTGTCCTTTTGACTTTCCGCTATTTGTGTTTCCATTGGGGTCTGGTTAATTCATGTTTGTGTTTCTTTCCCTTTGGTGTCTCTGATGGGAGCTGTGGGTTAATTGTATCGATTCCTCTATGTTTATAATAGAAGTCAATAACTGTCTTACATCCATCTTGGATGCCGACTTAAGGACTTTAAATCTGTCTTTGACAATAAAATACACCTAACAAATGTATTTTGTAACATTTTGATAATAAATACTGGTCATCAACACATCCTTATACTAAATTAGAAAAATAAAATAAAAATAAAACATCAATTTTTCAAGAGTTTTGTACTTAAATGACCCCTGACCTATAAGACTGACGTACTTTGAGGGTACATTTAAAATAATTTGCCTTAGAACACTGCACCTGAGTAATTGTATGGTGATTTTAAGCAAGCAATTTCCCCAAATATACATGTATGTTAAAAGAGAGTTATGAGAAGTTTCATATTTGTTTTTGTACCCGTTTGACCTACTTCTGAGCCTCAGACGCATTTCAAGACGTGGCACCCACCCCTATGATTGTTGACATACATCATAGATTACATTTAGCATGGATGCCATACTCTACTCAATTTTGCCAGTCAATCTGTTTTGGGATTGGATGGCCAACTAACTGTCATTTCCACTAAAATTAGTTCGGTTGACTTTCAGGCGGATTAATTCTCATGACTTGGATGCTCGTTGATTTATAAGATCTGGATACATATTCGTCACAAATAGTTATTGATTTTTTTTTTCAAAATGGCTGCCTACATAAAAAACAACAACAATAAAGAAAAAACGTGTGAAAATGTTGGATTTTCAGAATCGAGACGTTTTTGAAAAACAGTCATTGTTCGAGTCGCAAGTACATTATGTGTCCTCGATACATGCAGACATAACAAAAAAATGGCACTGTATGAGACGATTTCATTTTTTTTCCAGGTAAAAGCGAAAATACAAGAAATACTTTTTTTTTCAAAGGCCACATGTTCCTGGTACACAAAAGTAAGTAACAGCATTGCCATTTTCAACCTAAACCGTATTTTAATAAGTCATTGAGACGGTAATCAGAGCCAAACTTTTATGAAAAAAAAAAAAAAAAAAAAAAAAAACAATAACAAAACAAACATAAAAAATAACAGCAACAAAAACAAAAAATTCAAAAAAAAAAAAAAAAACATACTTTTTCATGTCATATGTTTTCTAACGCAACTGTACGTGGCGTTTCGTTGTAAATGCTCCCAGTACATGTATGTATTCCATATGAGCGAAAGGCTTCAGAATCCTTAAGAGATTAGCCAATAAAAATTGCCTGGGAAAAAATCGTTCCTAAATACAAAATATTAATGCTTTGTAAGAGATTTCTGATAATGCGCAATATATTAGTGAGGTCCTGAGATCGTCTTTCATTAAGGGCGACACCCCACCCCCAACACACACACAGCCAAAGCCAAGGAGAAATGACAAGGGAAAGTATCAAATATATTTTCTCGCTAAGACTTCGAAACAGTTATTGTTCTTTGAATACAGAGGATCTTATGTGAGTGCGGCATGTATTATTGAATTTATTAAACGTGGGAAAGGGATAAAATGCGAGGCTTTGACGAGCCTTTTATCCCTTTTCCTCAACGAGTTTAATACATTCAATAATACATGAAGACGAATGTAAGATTCTATTTATCATATGACTCCTAAAACGCATTTTATTCACGATTTTTAGCTCACCTGAGCCAAAGGCTCCAGGGGAGCTTATAGTATAGTGGGTCCGTCCGTCGTCCGTCCACACTTTTGAGCAGCTATGTCTCTGCAGCCTGATCTCAATCATTTCTCATCTGTAGCATGCCTCTGGTTGGGCATTGATGACATAAACTTTTTTTTCGAAATCGCACGAATACTTAGGTTGCTATGGCAACCACAAGGTCCCATAGACTTACAATGGGAAAATGCTTGTCATCACCGTCGCGCCTTCAGTTTTGATCGGATCTTTCTGAAACGTATATGCAAGGTGGATGGGATAAAAACTCGGATGGGTTCGAAAACCGGCCAAGTCAGCCCCTTTATCATAGAGTTACGTCCCTTTGCAGAAAATGCCTATTATTTACATTGTCATCACCGTAGCGCCTTCATTTTTGATCGAACCTTTCTGAAACTTATTTGTAAGATGGCTGGTGATAAAACCTCGGCTGGGTTCGAAAACCGGCCAATTCGGCCCATTTTTCATAGAGTTACGTCCTTTTGATTGCCGAAAATGCCGATTTTTGACCTTGTCATCACTGTAGCCCCTTCAGTTTTGATCGGATCTTTTTGAAACTTATAAATAAAGTGACTAGGGATAAAAACTCGGATGAGTTCGAAAACCGGCTAAGTCGGTTCATTTATCATAGAGTTACGTCCCTCTGATTGCTGAAAATGCCAATTTTATACCTTGTCATCACCGTAGCCCCTTCAGTTTTGATCGGATCTTTCTGAAACTTAAATTTAAGGTGGCTGGTGATAAAACCTTGGTTGAGTTCGAAAACCGGCCAAGTCGGTCAATTTATCATAGAGTTACGTCCCTTTGATTGCTGAAAATGCCGATTTTTGACCTTGTCATCACGTTAGCCCATTCAATTTTGATCAGATCTTTCTGAAACTTATATGTAAGGTGGCTGGGGATAAAACCTCGGATGAGTTTGAATACCGACCAAGTCGGCTTATTTATCATAGAGTTACGTCCCTTTGATTGCTGAAAATGCCGATGTTTGGCATTGTCATCACCGTAGCCCGTTCAGTTATGATCGGATCTTTCTGAAACTTATATGTACGATGGCTTGACGTGAAAACTCGGAAGAGTTTGAAAACTGGCCAAGTAGACGAATTCATCATAGAGTTATGTCGAAAACCGGCTAAGTCGGCCAATGTTTAGCTCACCTGGGCCAAAGGCCCCATTCAGTTTTGATCGGATCTTTCTTTGATTGCTGAAAATGCCTATTATTTACCTTGTCATCACCGTAGCGCCTTCAGTTTTAATCGAATCTTGCTGAAACTTATATGTAAGGTGGCTGGGGATAAAACCTCGGATGAGTTCGAAAACCAGACAAGTCTGCCCATTTATTATAGAGTTACGTCCCTCTGATTGCTATAATGCCGATTTTATATCTTGTCATCACCGTAGCCCCTTCAATTTTGATCGGATCTTTCTAAACCGTAAATGTAAGGTGGCTGGCGATAAAACCTTGGTTGAGTTCGAAAACCGGCTAAGTCGGCCCATTTATCATAGAGTTACGTTCTTTTGATTGCTGAAAACGCCGATTTTTGACCTTGTCATCACGGTAGCCCATTCAATTTTGATCAGATCTTTCTCAAACTTATATGTTAGGTGGCTTGGGATAAAACCTCGGATGAGTTTGAATACTGGCCAAGTCGGCCCATTTATCTTAGAGTTACGTCTCTTTGATTGCTGAAAACGCCGATTTTTGGCATTGTCATCACTGTAGCCCGTTCAGTTATGACCGGATCTTTCTGAAACTTATATGTACGATGGCTTGACGTGAAAACTCGGAAGAGTTTGAAAACTGGCCAAGTCGGCAAATTCATCATAGAGTTACGTCCCTTTGATTGCTGAAAATGCCGATGTTTGGCATTGTCATCACCGTAGCCCGTTCAGTAATGATCGGATCTTTCTGAAACTTATATGTACGATGGCTTGACGTGAAAACTCGGAAGAGTTTGAAAACTGGCCAAGTAGACGAATTCATCATAGAGTTATGTCCCTTTGATTGCTGAAAATGCCTATGTTGTCATTGTCATCACCATAGTCACTTCAATTTTGATCGGATCTTTCTAAACCTTAAATGTAAGGTGGCTGGCGATAAAACCTTGGTTGAGTTCGAAAACCGGCTAAGTCGGCCCATTTATCATAGAGTTACGTTCTTTTGATTGCTGAAAATGCCGATTTTTGACCTTGTCATCACGGTAGCCCATTCAATTTTGATCAGATCTTTCTCAAACTTATATGTTAGGTGGCTTGGGATAAAACCTCGGATGAGTTTGAATACTGGCCATGTTGGCCCATTTATCTTAGAGTCACGTCCCTTTGATTGCTGAAAACGCCGATTTTTGGCATTGTCATCACTGTAGCCCGTTCAGTTATGACCGGATCTTTCTGAAACTTATATGTACGATGGCTTGACGTGAAAACTCGGAAGAGTTTGTAAACTGGCCAAGTCGGCAAATTCATCATAGAGTTATGTCCCTTTGATTGCTGAAAATGCCTATTTTGTCCTTGTCATCACCATAGTCACTTCAGTTTTGATCGGATCTTTCTGAAACGTATATGTAATGTGGCGAGGGATAAAAACTCGGATAAGTTCGAAAACCGGCTAAGTCGGCCAATGTTTAGCTCACCTGGGCCAAAGGCCCCATTCACTTTTGATCGGATCTTTCTTTGATTGCTGAAAATGCCTACTATTTACCTTGTCATCACCGTAGCGCCTTCAGGTTTAATCGAATCTTTCTGAAACTTATATGTAAGGTGGCTGGGGATAAAACCTCGGATGAGTTCGAAAACCAGACGAGTCTGCCCATTTATTATAGAGTAACGTTCCTTTGATTGCTGAAAATGCCTTTTTTTGACATTGTCATCACCGTAGTCCTTTCAGTTTTGATCGGATCATTCTGCAACTTATATGTAATGTGGCTGGGGATAAAACCTCGGATGAGTTCAAAAACCAGACGAGTCTGCCCATTTATTATAGAGTAACGTTCCTTTGATTGCTGAAAATGCCTTTTTTTGACATTGTCATCACCGTAGTCCTTTCAGTTTTGATCGGATCATTCTGCAACTTATATGAAATGTGGCTGTGGATAAAACTTAGGATGAGTTCGAATACTGGCCAAGTCGGCCCATTTATCATAGAGTTACGTCCCTCTGATTGCTGATAAAAAAACTGATTCTTTACAGTTAAGCTTGGGAAGAACTTTACAGCGCACACGCATTTGTTTCCTATTTGTAACGCGCGAGATTCGCACTCGTGATTCATGCGTTTCACTTGCGAATGGAATTTTAGCCCATCAATTGCTTTTATGAATAACGCGATATTGCGTGTAAATCGCGATTGTTGACCAGCCAGTCAAACGTGAGTGTCGAAAACGATTCCAGGACATTTGCCCCCCAGAACATTTGCCCCCAATGAATTAATCTACAAATGGACAGTTGCCCCCCCCCCCAATTGAAAATGCGACCCGGACATTTGCTCCCCAGAGCTTATTTTTGGTATGGACATCTGCCCCCGGTGCTTATTTTACAGGGTGGACATTTGCCCCCCACCCCACTGCTTATTTCAGAAAGGAACATTTGCCCCCCCCCCCCCTCCCAGATAGACCAGGGCTAACACAAAGGAGGAAAACAATATATATATTGGTTTATTATCAGTAGAAATACAAAATGATGTTAAGCAATAAATTACTCCATCTATATAAATATGAATCCCATAATAACCTGCTGTTAAGGACAACCCCTACGTTAGAAAGCAGTATGGATCCTGATCAGATGCCATATCTGATGGGGATCTATACTGTTTGTCATGCAATTTGTTAAGTTAACAAAAATATACCAAGAATGTGATGGTTAATAGTCAACAATTGGAGATGCTTAATTTATTCAGCAGGATAAGGGTTAAGCAAGTCAGCTACAGAACCATATATTGAGTTTGTGCCTCACTGAACGTCCAATGTCAGACGCCTATACTCAAGTGGTTTTTACACTGGATACACTGATGGTTAAAGGTGCATTATTGAGCTACCGGGTCTCAATTTTTTTCTGGTTTTTATCTTCAATGCATACTCCTTTGTCATGCGTACACTTTTGGAGCCAAGTACAGCTTCAGAACTTTGTGAAAATGGTCGTTTTCATTCATGTTTACCCTTCGCTCTGAACAAGTGTTTGGAATTTCTGTTCTAAAAATAAATCTGTCACTTTACACATACATGGCGACAGTATCGTCTCTGAGTGTCGTTACTTATGGCATGGTATTCAGCGTAATATTTTTCCGATTCAGGCATGGCCTAAGCAAACAAGGCCAAAAATGAACGTCGCATAACGTCATATATGGGGATTCTATTTTTGTCACAAACTAAAAATAGATCTAACTAGTGTTCGAAACCTAGTTAGGGAATCCCTCTCAAACTCGTTTACCTGACATGATAATTGTTCGCATTTTTTGCATAAAATGCATTCATTTGTATTGTTTTAAAGAAAAATACCGGCTATATGTATTTTATTTTTGGAAGCATTTTTCCAGATAGCTCAATAATGCACCTTTAATTCTTGAAGAAATTGAAATGATCTTGATTGGGCTGTAAAACTTTAACCAAAACGTTATCATGTAAATTATGTAGCTATATACAAGTCTGTGTAATAAATATCCTTGTCTAGCCAGGTTGGGGGGCAAATGTCCCTTTCTGAAATAAGCAGTGGGTGGCAATTGTCCACCTGTAAAATAAGCACTGGGGGGGGGGGGGGGGGGGCGATGTCCATACCAAAAATAAGCTCTGGGGGGCAAATGTCCGGCTCGCATTTTCAACTTGGGGGCAAATGTCCATTTTAGATTAAGTCGTTGGGGGGCAAACGTCCTGGGGGCTATCGTCCGGAGACCGTCGAAAACGCAGATAGTGCACATTCACAGACTGCTTCGCGTTTCAAAAGCAACCAATCAGTACTGCGTAACTATTTCACACTTATCCTTCTTTTTTGTTTCTTTTTTCTATTTCTTCATATTTTCCTTATTCCAGATATTTTTTTTTCAGTTTGAACATAACAAATTTGGCGGACTAGTTAATTATCCGTTTACATTTGCCTGACTGTCAAAATGCAGGATGTTTATTGACTTAAAGTTTTATGACACCCAGGTGCAACTTGGGGGCTATAAAGATAGCTGTTTAAAACATCTCATTATGGACGTAAAAACTCACGCCGTTAAAACAAAAAATATATATAACTGCCTAACTATGGATCCCAGCACCAATGCTAAAATCCGCGTGGGTCAGTGGCACGCCCGTAGTCTGTCTGGCAAGGAAAACGGAACAAAACTCGGGGCCTTAGGGCATTATCTTGAAACTTTAAGCTACACACCGGAGGTAATAGCTATTCAAGAAACTTTCTCAAAAAAGATAGTAAACCAACAAAACTTCCAGGATATAAAATCCCGGTCAGTTTCAGTAGGGAAAAGGGGAAACATGGGGGAGGACCAGCCACCTTTATCAAATCAGGACTAGATTCGGAAGAAATCAAATTTAGACACACAAAAAAAAAAAAAAAAAAAAAAGAAATAGAGGTGGTGATCGTCAGACTTTTTGGACAAAATGAAAACACAGACATCGTTAACTTTTATGCACCACCCCAAACAAATGTAACGTCTGACAATTATGATGAAATTTATAAAAAAAAGGGAAAAAATCAATTTTCTTGGGGGATTTCAATGCCAAACACGAACTATGGGAGACAAACCACAACCCCACATACGACAAACGGCGAGGCATAGAACTGTTCGAGTTCATAAATAGCACAGATTACGTTATCTTAAACACGGGGTGTGGCACACGACTCAACGTCGAGCGCGGAAGCACGAGCGCCATAGACTTAACACTGGTCAGCGCATCACTATGCCGATTTTGTGAGTGGCAAGTGGGAGACGACACGATGGGAAGCGACCATTTCCCCATCCTGACGTCGCTCAACGTCACTCACAAATGCGTAACACAACGGCCTGCCCGACGTTGGAAATTAGACAAAGCAGACTGGGACCTCTTTAGGCAGCAACTTAAACACATTAACATATCCCTCGAAGGCACAAATATCGATAAAAGCAATGAGGATTTTGTTTCGGAAATATTGGCGGCATGTGAAAAATCAATACCAAAAACGCAACCAAAAAATAAGCATAAAAACACCCTGCCATGGTGGGATGAAAATTGTAGCGAGGCAGTCAAAAAGAAAAATAAAATATACTATAAATATAGGAAAAACAAAACAGCCGCACTTTTAGAAGAATATAGACGCGTAAGGGAGGAAACAAAATACCCTTTAACACAAACAAAACAACAAGCCTGGAGGGATTTTGTGTCTACCCTCACATATAAAACAAATTCTAAGAAAATTTGGGACACAATAAAAAGATTTAATGAAAAACCACTTAAACCGGTAGAAGTTTTAAAACAAGGAAACGCAATATATCACGAAAACAATGAAAAAGCAGAAATCTTAGCACAACACTACCGGAAAGTCTGCAGTAACGAAAATTTAGACCCAAATTTTAGGCGCATTAGGGAAACGCAGGACCCAATGATTGAGCAGGCCGTTCAAGACGCCGATCGCGCTGGCCAGTGTCGTGCATACAATGCGTACGTCTCCTCCTATAGGGAGCTACAGAGCGCGCTTAATAAGAAAAAGAGCACCGCCCCCGGGGCAGACACCGTTCACTACGACATGTTAAAAAATCTACCAGAAAAGGAAAAAAAAGCAACTTCTCGCACTAATAAATAAATCTTGGAACGAGGGGACCCTCCCTACACAATGGAAGGAGAGCACCATCGTTCCAATATTAAAACAAGACAAGGACCCCCACGAGCCGAAATCGTATAGGCCGATTTCACTCACATCAACCATATGTAAAATCATGGAAACCATGGTAGAATCTAGATTAACAGCCCACATTGAGAAAAACAACCTCTTAGCAAACGGACAATCAGGTTTTAGGAAACATAGATCTACCATTGATCAAATCACCAGACTTGAATCCGCCATCCGAAAGGCAAACTAATGAGACACTCACTGGTAGCGATATTTTTAGATTTAGGAAAAGCTTTTGACCTACTATGGACTAGGGGTGTCCTCCTAAAACTAAACAAATTCGGAATTCAAGGAAAAATGTTAACCTGGATCAGAGGTATTTTGACTGATAGAAAAATGAACGTAAAAATAGGTAGAGAGGTGTCCGGTTTTTATGAATGCGAGAACGGTTCCCCCCAGGGGTCGGTGCTATCTCCTATCCTTTTCAACCTATTAATGAACACACTGCAGGAAACACTTAATGCATTACCGCTGGAAATATCTATGTTCGCGGATGACGGCTTAGTATGGAAAGTAGAAGTAAAACAAAGATCAGGAATCGATACAATTAACTTACTCCACCCATCAAAGACACCAAAAACCGCGAAAAAAAAAAAACAAAACGAAAAGTGCCATTCCTGCATTACAAAAAGCGCTAAATGCCATACATGACTGGGCTACAAACTGGGACTTCAAATTGTCAACTGAAAAAAACAACAGTGGTAGTTTACAATAGAAATTTCGCAGATACAAAGGGCATGCCCGGGCTGACGTATGACGGGCAGGAAATAAAGTACGCCGGTCATGCCAAATTCCTGGGCATGTACTTTGACAGCAATCTAACATGGAGACTGCACATTGAAAACCTGGTGTCCAGGTCCCAGCGGGACCTAAATGTGCTCAGGGCGGTCTTGGGGGCAAACTTTGGAGCTGACAAGAAAACCCTGATCAAAATGTATACAGCACTCATAAGAAGCAAAATTGATTATGGCTGCCAAGCATACGCGTCTGCGGCGCCCTCACACCTGAAAAAACTAGATAGCATACAGGCCACAGCCCTCCGAATCGCTACTGGGGCATACAGGGGAACGCGGAACCTGGACCTGGAGATTGAATGCAGCGTCATGCCCCTGCACCGGCGGAGGGATGAACTGCAACTCAAGTACTGGGCCCGCTCAAGCAGTTTTAGGGAAAGTCTCCCCATAAACGAACTGATCGCTGACACGCCCAATCATGTTAAAAGAGATAGGTTAAGAGGAAAGATCCCCTATATTATCAAAGTCCAGGACCTAATTAAAAACCATGACCTCCAGCAGGTCAAAACAGCGGAAAAAACATATCAAGAAGTTTTTAACTTAAGAAACCTATGCGCAAAAACAACACTAACGGGTGTCATAAAGAAAACTGAAACATCACAGAAAAAATGCAATGAGATCGCAGAATCACACATCAGTGAAAACTATAAGCAAGCGCTTAAAATTTTCACTGATGGAAGCAAAGATGCTGACAAAAAAGAAACGGGGTGTGCTTTCACAATACCAGAATTAAACTTCGACCAAAAATTCAAACTTAGCCAGCACCTCACAGTCTACACTGCAGAACTTATAGCCATACAAAAAGCTTTGGAATGGATACAGAAACAAAAACCCGATAGTGTTGTTATACTAACAGACTCATTAAGCTCAATACAAAGCATAAACGCTGGGAATAGCACTTCAAGACCGGATATACTGCAGGACATTCATATCCTAATTACACAAAATTCTAAAACAAGATATCACCCTGAACATAGATTGGATCCCCTCCCACTGCAACGTGCAGGGGAATGAGCGCGCAGACACACTGGCCAAAGAAGCTCTGACCCGGGGAAAGGCACTTGACTACCTCCCCCACCCACAAGAAGTATACGCAATCATTAAGGCCAGCATCAAAAAGGAATGGGCGCGCATATGGCAGGGACAACACGGCTTTAGACACTCGATCTGTCAGTCCCTGACCCCGAAATTGGTACAATATAGCGACAGCCGAAAGCTTGATCGCATATATACACAACTAAGACTCGGGGTCAACGGACTAAATGTACACAACATCTTCTATAGCGAGGTCGATCCATTATGCGGGCACTGTGGCGGGGTGGAGTGTGTTCAACACTACCTCGCAGAGTGCCCCGCACACGGCCCCGCCAGAAGGCAACTTAAGGGAGAACTGACAACATTAGGATACCAAGGGGAGATAAACGCGGTTTCTCTACTCAATCTAAATTCACAGGATATGAGGGACGCGGTCTTCAAATTCTTTGAGAAAACAAACTACCTGGACAAAATATAGGGGAAAACTAAGGGCGCAGACTAAATTTAATCGCATTGTACCGTAAAACACACCCCGTACGAGAATACGTACTTTAGACTAAAATCTCTAGAGACCGGAGTTCAGAACAGTAAAAATAAATATTCTAACCGCACCTTAGACGCTACCAACCAAAAAGGGCCGTAGTGATCAAAGGGCGGCCGTCTCACAGCGAAAAGGGGAACAAAGTCAACAATAGGCACTGTGGTTGCGGCCTCGGCTTTGCACTTAGGAGTGCCTATCGGTGACAGCGATCCCTGGATCACTGTGAGAAGACCATAACAGAACGGGGCATGGACCCACCACAAGGAAAATCCATAGCCCCGACCCACCCTCCAGAGGGGGTGTGGCAAGCGAAGAGTTAAGACAAGGTGTAGCGTTGTGTATGCGGCCCACTTGCTTTGCACTTATGAACGCTGCACCAAAGTCCTAGCTGATCGAGAGCCACACAGCCCGAAAGAGGACCACACGAAAGCACACCGGGA
Organism: Lucinisca nassula; assembly: GCA_963580285.1. Classification (NCBI taxonomy): domain Eukaryota; kingdom Metazoa; phylum Mollusca; class Bivalvia; order Lucinida; family Lucinidae; genus Lucinisca; species Lucinisca nassula. Next base: position 174,933,221 of record OY757013.1, on the reverse strand, counting down.
CTGGGCATGGACCCACCACAAGGAAAATCCATCGCCCAGCCCCTCCTGAGGGGGTGAGGCAAACGGGAAGTCAGGACGAGACGTAGCGCTGTGGTTGCGGTCCTTGGACTTTGCACTTAGGAGCGTTGCGTCAAAATCCTGGCTGATCGAGAGCCACACAACCCAAAGGAGAACGGCACAACAGCACACTAGCAAACAAAGCCTCTCCTAAAGGAACGCATATAGAAAAGTGGGTTAGAAATAAGAAACAAGACGCCTTATCACATATTTTTCTTTCTTTTTTTGCAACTTTCGCTTTCGAATAAAGGATGTACATTATAAGGTTACCCAAACGGAATAACCTGGGAGCCCTCAAAAGGGCCTTTTGCATACCACCACGACTGAAAAACCGCATCTCGCCTGGTATATCATACAGCCCTCCGTACTGCCCTTGTCGCATAACATACAAATCATCAACAACAGCAAATTGCGCCATGTCCGTAATAAAGACAGACGGTCAAGTTGGCCACATATCAATACAGACAAGGGCAATTAACTAACTAACTAGGGCATGACTTAGCGCGACCCTAGGATAGGAGCGCTGGACTGCGCAAGTTTGCAGGCGGACGCTTATATGCAACCTACATGATTATATAACAATTTGCACTAACCACTTTGACTAAAAGAGATTGGCAAACGTTGTTTCGGGTCCCAAAACGGCTAGGCAAGAATACATTTTTTTCTACTATGGTGTCTTCCTACACGTAGGATGCGATAATGATATGCAAACATGGCGACACAAAATGACTCTCCTACGCTCCCAGAGAATACGGCATCCTTCGTCGAGGAGGACATCACTTTTTCTTAACTGCAAACGAAAAAGCATAAAAGGGGATTGACCTACTTTCCACATCCTCTGCGATGGAGGTCACCCACTAACTAAAATAAATACGAATTTGGGCCCGAGACGGCGGAAGCCAACACACCATGTTACTATGTTATATGTTGTATGTACAGAAAAAAAAAACACACACACACACACACAAATATAATCTACAAGCACAACCTTGCAGGTACAAAAATGGTCCTTCCCAGCAACTGTGGGTGGATGGGCCTGTCCCAAAAAGGACAACACCACAAACGAGATCGGCAAATGTTGTCTCGGGCCTCCAAATGGCTAGACAGGAATATACTTTCCTCCTATGGTGCATTCCTTCACGTAGGATGCGTTAATGATATGCAAACATGGCGACTGACCCACTTATGGTCCCGCAGAGTGCGGCATCCTACGTCGAAGAAGGCATCACTTTTTCTTAACTTAAAACGGCAAATGCATAAAAAGGGATTGACCTACTTTACACATCCTCCGCGATAGAAGTCACTCACTAACAAAATAAATACGAATTCAAGCCCGAGACGGCGTAGGCCGGCACTTCATGTTATTATGTTACATATTGTATGTACAGAAAAACAAAAACAAAACACAAAATATAAACCACTAGCTTAATCTTGCAGGTACAAAAAATGTCCTCCCCAGCAACTGTGAGCGGATGGGCTTGCCCTAAAACGGACAACACCACCTTTAAGGCACAAGAAAAAGAAACAAAACAGGTCCGTGGCGGGGTAAGCACATCCGCCCGCATATATACTTAAAAAATAGACCACTCAACAAGCTGGGGAAACAGACCAAACAATGTAAAAATGTACATACGTTACATAAATATACAAAAATCAAATAAAAAATAAAACATGAGGGCCATGATGGCCCTGGATTGCTCACCTGATCCATAGTGTGACAAGTGGGCCCCAGAGAGGGCCATTATTGGCCCCAGGGCTTTAATGTGCATAATGTTGAGAGAGGTCTTAAAGGTGAAGCTTCATACCAAACATCAACAAAGGCTATTATTTGAACAATCTTGGCAAAGGTCCACTAGATGAAGCTACACATCAAATATCAAAGACCTGGGCCTTGCAGTTTCAGAAAAGAAGGTTTTTTTTAAAGATACCTAAGCCTATGCAAAACCAAATGGCCCCGGGGCTATATAAATCTATGTAAGACCAAAGGGCCCCGGGGTGGGGGCATTTGTGGCCCCAGGGCTATAATTTGAACAATCTTGGTAGAGGTCCACTAAATAAAGCTCCATACTAAATATCAAAGGCCTTAGCCTTGCAGTTTCAGAGAAGATTTTTAAAGATTTCCCTATATAAGTCTATGTAAAACCAAAGGGCCCCAGAGCGGGGACATTTTTGGTATCAGAGCTATAATTTGAATAATCTTGATAGAGGTCCACTTGATGCAGCTTCATACCAAATATCAAAGACCCAGGCCTTGTGGTTTCAGAGAAGAAGTTTTTTAAAGATTTTCCCTATATTAGTCTATGTAAAACCATAAGGCCCCAGAGCAGGGGCATTTTTGGCCCCAGGGCTATAATTTGAACAATGTTGATAGAGGTCCATTAGATGAAGCTTCATACCAAATATCAAAGTCCTGGGCCTTGTGGTTTCAGAGAAGAAGATTTTTAAAGACTATCCCTATATAAGCCTATGTAAAACCAAAGGGCCCCAGCACTTTAATTTGAATCATTTTGGTAGGGGTCCTTTAGAAGAAGCTTGATACCAAATATAAAAGACCTAGGCCTTGTGGTTTCAGAGAAGAAGATTTTTAAAGATTTTCCCTATATAAGTCTATGTAAAACCAAAGGGACCCGGAGCGGGGGCATTTTTGGCCTCAGCACTATAATTTGAATAATCTTGTTAGGGGTCCTTTAGATGAAGCTTCATATCAAATATAAAAGACCTAGGCCTTGTGGTTTCAGAGAAGAAGATTTTTAAAGATTTTCCCTATATAAGCCAATGTAAAACCAAAGGGCCCAATGCGGGGGCATTTTTTGCCCCAGCACTATAATTTGAACAATCTTGGTAGGGGTCCACTAGATGAAGCTTCATACCAAATATCAAAGTCCTGGGCCTTGCGGTTTCAGAAAAGAAGATTTTTAAAGATTTTCCCTATATAAGCCTATGTAAAACCAAAGGGCCCCGGGGCGGGGACATTTTTGGCCTCGGCACTATAATTTGAATAATATTGTTAGGGGTCCTTTAGATGAAGCTTCATATCAAATATAAAAGACCTGGGCCTTGTGGTTTCAGAGAAGAAGATTTTTAAAGATTTCCCTATATAAGTCTATGTAAAAACAAAGGGCCCCGGGGTGGGTGGGGGCATTTTTGGCCCAAGGGCTATAATTTGAACAATCTTGGTAGCGGTCCATTAGATGAAGCTTCATTCTAAATATCAAAGTCCTGGGCCTTGCGGTTTCAGAGGAGAAGATTTTTAAAGATTTTCCCTATAAAACCCTATGTAAAACCAAAGGGCCCCGGGACGGGGGCATTTTTTGCCCAAGCACCATAGATTTTCCCTATATAAGCCAATGTAAAACCAAAGGGCCCGATGCGGGGGCATTTTTTGCCCCAGCACTATAATTTGAACAATCTGTGTAGGGGTCCACTAGATGAAGCTTCATACCAAATATCAAAGTCCTGGGCCTTGTGGTTTCAGAGAAGAAGATTTTTAAAGATTTTCCCTATATAAGCCTATGTAAAATCAAGGGGCCCCGGGGCGGGGGCATTTTTGGCCCCAGCACTATAATTTGAACAATGTTGGTAGGGGTCCCCTAGATGAAGCTTCATACCAAATATAAAAGACATGGGCCTTGTGGTTTCAGAGAAGAAGATTTTTTAGGTTTTCCCTATATAAGCTAATGTAAAACCAAAGGGCCCCGTGGCGGGGGCTTTTTTGTCCCAGCATTATAATTTGAACAATCTTGGTAGGGGTCCACTAAATGAAACTTCATACCAAATATCAAAGTCCTGGGCCTTGTGGTTTCAGAGAAGAAGATTTTTAAAGATTTTCCCTATACAAGCCTATGTAAAACCAAAGGGCCCCGGGGCGGGGGCATTTTTGGCCCCAGCACTATAATTTGAACAATCTTGGTAGGGGTCCACTAGATGAAGCTTCATACCAAATATCAAAGACCTGGGCCTTGTGGTTTCAGAGAAGAAGATTTTTTAAGTTTTTGGTGAAAAAAATCTATTTTTGGCTCCTGTAACCAAGATGTGCAACGGACGGAACCATTTGAACAACTTTGAAAGGGGACCACCTAAGGATCATTCCTGTGAAATTTGGTCAAAATCCGATCAGTGGTTTAGGAAGAGATGTCGTTTAAAGAAATTGTTTACGCACGCACGCACGAACAGGCGCACGGACGGACGCACGCACGCACGACGGACGACGGACAAAAAGTGATCCCAAAAGCTCACCTCGTCATTACGTGACGGTGAGCTAAAAACAAAAATACCAATATCAAAATTGACCCTTTCCTGCTCTGACACGGTTCGGCATATTGACAAGCAAAAAATTATAACGTCGAGTAGAAGACAAAATGGACCCACTGCAGCGGACTAACGATAGACACGGACGGACGGGGCTGGAGCCGAGTGATGGTCTCCCCATTCACCGGCAACGTGGAATGGGGATACCACAGAACGGCTACGGTGTAGTATCAGAATGGATTCGTTCCCTGGGACCCCACCAGCTGACGACCCGTGACACGGGGAAACTTGAAACAACAACAACAACAAACATCTCATTATCGTCATTTATTCTAGATGTCCGAAATTATCAATGTTCTTTCACTCACAGAAGCGGCCCAATTTTTAATTAATTATTTTTGTAATTTTCATATATTTTGCTTAATAAACTCGGAGAATCAAGTTGCGTTTTCTTTGATATTTATTTGGAAATGCATGCACCCTTTGCATAAAATGTAGGCCCTGAACAGAGCCCTACGTCTGTTGCGTCTGATCTGGGTCTGCATGGTTTTGCCATTTGGCAACAAATGGAATCTTCCACCTTGTTAATAGAGCAAGTCAATTTCAAAATTAAAGAGAATTAAATTTTGTTTTCTTCAATATGTTTATTTTGGCAAACCGAGTAGGGCCTGATCAGACGCCTACTTCTGCTAGGTCTGATCTGGAACTGCACTTTATTTTGCCAGTGGCGTCAAATGGGATCTTTCACCTTGTAAAAAGCACAAGACCGTTTCAAAATTTAAGAGTGTGAGGGCATGTTTTCTTCAAAATTTATTTTGAAAATATCTGAAGCTTTTTGAAACAATGTAGGCCCCGATAACACAAGACCATTTCGAAATATAAGAGTGTGAGGTTGTCTTTTCTTCAAAATTTCCGAAATAATTGATGTTCCGCCACTCACAGAAGCAGCGCATTTATTTATTTATTTATTGTTGTTGTAATGTTCATTTATTTTGTTTTCATTAACACATTTGTTTTACAAAATGGAATTTTCCACCTAACATGCATAACATTAGTCCATTTCAAAATGTAGGAGAATAAGGGTTTTTTTTTTTTTTTTTTTTTCGAACTTTATTTGGGAAATAACTGAACATTTTGTTATCTTTTATAATCTAGGCCCTGATCAGACGCCTACTTCTGCTGCGCCTGTCCTGGGTCATTTTTACCATTATCATTTTTTCCCATTTTCTTCAAAATTTATAATTTGGAAAAAAAAATGCCTGAATTTTTTTTGCAAAAAGTGAAGGTCCTGATCAGACGCCTAATTCTGTTGCGTTTGATCTGGGTTTGCACTTTTTGCCAATTGGCGCCAAATGGAATCTTCCACCTTGTAAATAGCACAAGACAATTTTAAAATTTAAGAGTGTGAGGTTGTGTTGTCTTTAAAAATATTATGAAAATGTCTGAAGCTTTTAGAAGCAATGTAGGCCCTGATCAGACGCCTAGTTAGGGCCCCGCACTGAAAGTGTGGGTGCCTTATAGTAATCACTCTGTCCGTCCGTCTGTCTGTCCGTCTGTCCGTCCACAAATTTTCCTACTCCTCTGATAGCGCTGCCGGGGCCCTAGTCAGTTTCACTGACAGCTCTAGTTTTTTTTGCGTCTGAACCGGGCCTGCACTGTTTGCCATTATACGCTAAACTTTATGAACTTTAAGAAATGTGCGTATTTCAGCCTTTACCGTTTCCTTTTTTTATTTATTTACTTATATATTCATTTATTTGTCTTTGATCCAAACAGAGATTGTTGGTACATCATTGCGAAAATACGCCTATCCAAATGTACTGATTTATTTACCATCAAAACTGAAATTTACCGTTTTTTATATTTCTGCACAAGACATAGATTGTTGTACTCGTTAGATCCGACTCGACGAGGCGGTTCTGACGAGTACCCACAATCTATATTTTGTGCAGAAATAAGACGAAGAATATATACCCCCTGAAATTCCAATTTTACTATCTAAAAGTGGGGATAAGCGGGTTCAAATATGTATAGGTGTGTTTCAAGATATGTTAGAAACACCATAAACACCCATTAAATGGCGGTTCTGATGAGCGCCCACAAACAAGTATATAGTCGTGACTTGTCAAACAAATATCCCAGGATAAACGATTACCCTCTTGGCCCCCTACACCATATGCCTCAGAATACCCCGAGTGTTTATTATCTCTAAACTGCCAGACATTAAGGTGTTATGCAATCCAAAATATGTCTTTAAATGTAAATATTATTGTGTGTGCTTATCCGAAGAAATCACTGCTGATAAGAGAGGCCAATACCGCCATTAATTTATGAATGAATAATAAAAAAAAATAATAAAATAAAATAAAGAATATTGGTCAAACATACGAGCTAAGAGGATTTTGATTGATCCGTGCTCTTTCGCATTCACGCGGTTTATCTTCACTTACCTGTCTTATTCTTATTGGTTGGAATTCTCTCGCAAAGAAACGCGTATTGAGTTAACCTAACGCGTTACGAATAATCACTTTCATTGGCTGATATTAAACGCGTTGCAATCGCGTATGAACGCGATGAACCGCGTATTGAAACCCGAAAATTTTACACGCACGCAATGCGCGTGTGTCACACGGACAAAACGCGAAAATGGTTAAGTTCTTCTCGAGCTTATCAATACCTTGTCATCAATGTTGCCCCTTCAGTGTTGATCAGATGTTTCTGAAACTTATATCAAGGTGGCTTGGGATAAAATCTCGGCTGAGTTCGAAAACCGGCCAAGTCGGCCCATTTATCGTAGAGTTACATCCCTTTGGTTGCTGAAAATGCCAAATTATGACCTTGTAATCACTTTAGCCCCTTCAGTTTTGATCGGATCTTTCTGAAGCTTATATGTAAGGTGGCCGGAAATAAAACCTCGGATGAGTTCGAATACCAGCCAAGTCGGCACATTTAACATATAGTTACGTGCCTTTGATTGCTGAAAATGCCTATTTTCGACATTGCCATCACTGCTGCCCTTCAGTTTTGATCGGACCTTCATGAAACTTACAAACAAGTAAGTCAGGCAGAAAAGCTCGGAGGAGTTTGAAAACTTGTGAGGGTTGCCTATTTATTATAGAGTAACATCCCTTTGATTGCAGCAGTTAATTGCTTATTTTGACCTTGTCATCACCATAGCCCCTTCGTTTATATCGGATCTTCTTGAAAGTTACATACAAGCAAGTCAGGAATAAAAGCTTGAATGAGTTTGAAAACCGGTGAGGTCAGCTGATTTATCATAGAGTTACATTCTACTTGATTGCAGAAAATGCTTACCATGTCATCACCTTGTCCGCCAATAAATCCTTCAGTAATGGTTGGCATTTCCTGAAACCTTGAATCTGTTAACTCATGTGCGCGATACAGGACCATCTTGGTCCTCTTGTTAAACAAGAATGTCAATATTCCGCCATTAGTAAAGGCGACGTCGTTAAGGACGTCGTACATGTAACGTTACAGGTAGTATCTAACTGATTGGCATATTTAATTCACTAGGGGATTATAGAATTTTTATACCGCAATCAGCCATTCTAGTAATCTAATAAAGGGGATCGAATAACTGCACGCTATAATCGGTAGTGACCTATAATACCTTCTACTGACCTATAATACGTCTAGTGACCGATTATAGACCGGACCTACTTTTCAGGTCACTTATTTACAAGTGTAAACAATAACATGCAACATATTTTACATGGGTAAACAAAAAATCTTTGCAATATTTATGTGAATAGATTTTCAGAAATTTCAGCTTAATTCTTACCTTCTCGCCCTTTCCTGGTTTGAGCGGCCCGTTAGAATAACTGCGCACCGTTACTGCAGTTTCGTCTGAACCTCGCAAATAATTTCTAAAGCTAAAATAAACAACTTATTTACAGATTTTCACACAATGTAAAGCGCTGAGAAACTTTTATTCGAGCGTCCATGTTGTTTCCTACGTCTTTGTGGCATGGTGACGTCAGAAACTGTGCACTGTTGACGTCACGTGATACTACGTGTGCGCGCCATGGCACAGAATGTCGTTTAACATGCCACACTGTCTGCTGTCTTTTTTGGCTTAAATTTGCTTATTTATTGCAAAACCACTTGATTGTTTTGAATTGCAGTGTAAACTTTAAACATGATTAGTGTCTTTAATTTTATTATTAAATAGACGACCACTACAGTGCAACACCCAAGTGAAGGCAATGATCAGCATCGGCGGCTTGGATGGAGTTGGGTGTTTGGATATGGGTTGGGGATGCTTTTGCTTGTCCCTCAATGGGGGAGTCAATGGCGTGTGTTGTGGGTGCTCTATTGGGGCGACTGGCCGAGACGGTTCAATGGGTACTCCTGGAGGGTGTTCCATTGGAGGATGGGGGGGGGGGGGGGGTTGTCACTTGGTTGTCGTCGGGTACTGGCACTTATCTTGGCTATCGCTGTATAGTTCCTTTAATTATTATTACTTAATCATTTTTGTACCTTTCAGGTTACTCAAGCCTTATAGTTACAGGTGGTTGTTGCCTTTTATGCAGAGTTTAAATGTATATGACAATTTCAGGGTGACCCCCACCCCCAACAAAACGCGGAACTGTTGCACTAAAAATTTGACAACATATCAACTATCTTATATTGTTTAGACATGGGATTAAAGTCACTTTTTACAGTTGTTGAAATGATTTGTTTGTTTGATTTGAGGTTTAACGTCCCCGTCAACATTGTAAAGATCATTTTGGAGACGTTGCTTCCAATTTTGTGGAACTTTTACCCGACATTGAGAAATGACATCTCAAGCCCTGTCGCCCAATAAAGCCAATAGGGTTTATTAGCATTGACGGTCCGCCTCGCACCGCGGTTCCTGGACAGGCTTAGATCCTCTAAGCGGTTTACAAGTACTAATGTGCGGGCCGGATTCAGCTCTGCGTGGAAGCATCATGCAGCCCATATATTTATTCAAGCCCCTATGGGCTGGGGCCTGTTGTTGAAATGAAGTAAGCATATCCGTGTAGCTATAATTAAATGTAAAGGTACTCTTTCAAAGGCCACCAATCCTTGAGAGAGCTTCTTGGGACGGGGTTGATGTTCTTGTTGTTCATTCACCTAATTGCATTATCTGCTGGTGCCTAGTCTGAAGGTTATCAGCATTGGAAAGGTCAGGGGGTCTTGTTACCTGTTTTTCCAATATTGACAATGCGAAAGCTTGGAACCAGCAAATAATGCAGATATGGCGAATAGTGTTTAATTTCAGTGTCATCCATCTTGTGCATTGAAACATCATACAGTCATTACAATTCAGTCTCCATCCTGACATCATCCTATCACATTTTTTTTTATAGTTATTGTTGGTTAAAAATAAAGAAATTCATCTCATATATTGGTAGTGCATGATAATTTCAGGAGAAACTCTGGAATTAAGTGTTAAATGAAATCTTAAAATAAAAATAAAAACTCTGTGATAAGCGCGCAACCTCAAACGCGATAATAGTGTGACCTTTACAAGAGAAGAATACAGTTTATAACAGAGTAATAATGCTGTCAGCTGGGGCCTAGATACAACCAACCAACCAACCAACCAACCAACCAGATACACCCATCAGAGACACACAAGGGAATATAAAGATATAAGCGATACTCACACTCAAAGATAACCCATAACAAAAATAAACCGTCACAGAAGAACCACATTAGAACGGTCAGTGAAACTAATTGTAAATTGCCTTCACTTCTATCTTAATCGCTTTTACGCGGCCGCAATCCTTGCCCTTGGTCCCGTCGCGATTTAGACAAATAATTTGTTCAGTTCCTGATTGATCAGTGGAACATCTCCGAGAACTCGAAAATCAAACAATCACAGAGATGAAACAACGGTGAGGACTTGACAGCAAAGAAACCATTGAAATGCTGGAGCAAAACAAAACCAACAGTTAGATTTCGATGGCTCCAACCAGAGACAGAGCATCAGGTACCGACCAACATTACATAAGTTAGCCTTTAAGCTGGAACCGTCATAGAATCTTAGGCCTGACCAACCGACGTGCAGTTAAAGATGGAAACGAAGTTAAAAATCATGATTGGGTTAACTAGCATGCATGCAGTCTGTCATAATTATGATATTTATGTTTTTTATATCGAATAATGATTTTAAGAAATGGGGTACTGAAATCATTGCAAGTATATATTTATCTGATCTGTCTTTAAACTTTGCTGGAAGACACGCTTTTCTAGCTTCTCAAGTAGCAAACTGAAATCATTTTGCTGAGAAAAAAGCAAGCCGTAAGCAAATGTCACCGCTTGGCCTAAAAGGCAACACAAAAGTGTTCTCCTGGAATATCCACATGTCCACTTATGCAGTTGAGAAATATTCAGAAAAAAAAACTCTTGAAATTATGCTGAACATCTACATATTGCCCAGTAAAAAAGTTCAGCGACAAGGAAACGCACGTGCGAGATAACCGGCCCCGATAGCTCAGTTGGTAGAGTGTCCGCTCTGGGGAACGGGAGGTCACGGGTTCGATCCGGGCCGCGACATACCAAATTCGTTAAGAATGGTACTAGCTGCTACTCGCTTGGCACTCAGATTTACGGGGTAGAGCTAGGACTGGTCGACCCAGTGTCGGGATAATGTGACTGGGTGTGGTATCATGTAATGTGACTGGGACATGATGGTTCAGTGAGGCAGCACTATGAAAGTGAGCATTGAGCTCCCTGTCGCAACCAGACACCGCCGTGATATGACTGAAAAATTGTTGAAAGCGACATTAAACCCGAATTCACACACACACGAGATAAGAAAATTCTGAAATATATCCAAAATTGTTTTAATGTTTCATTCTGCTTTGCTCAGTGGCCTTTTTGCCTTTAGCCAACCTACTTGTTCACTATTACAGATATCATAAACATACATCCTTTTAACAACGTTAATCAAAGGGATGAACTATAACTTTTTTCATTCTTTTGGACACAGATCTTTTGAATTCTTTTAACCGTTCGACTCCATAATGTAAAAACAGTACGGACACAACCATAAAAATCCAAAATGAGACAAACTTCATCCAACTGCTTAATCGCTGCTCTGTTCTTGCTTCTGTTCCTAATCCTGTTTCAGTTGTGGTCCAGACGTAATAAGTATGCCGGCTAGAGCTTTTGTAATGAATGGCCGAAGCCGGAATCACACACATTTCCATCACGAAAACACGCCAATATAATTCTGAACCCCTTGAATCCCACTTTTATATAGTAAAACTGGGGGTTTACAGCGGTAAACTTTATTTTTTCTAAATATATCATCTTAAAATATTCAATTTTTTGGCGGTTAAAGGCATTTATTCTTGATTATTGTGGACTAGTATTTCATTACATAATATTATCAGCCCCCAGAGCTGACTGAAGAGAAGTACTCTGTCTTCAACAGGTAAGGGGCCTCCTTGGGGAAAATCAATAATTTACTAACTGTTGACTGGTGTACATTATTGATGTTCCCTTAAGTGCCTCATTCAGGGGATACAACAAAAGCTACTAATCACCCTATTAAGGGTCGCCTTTGATCTGCTATAGCCAATATATCACATGGTGCAATAAAACAATTATGAACACATGGTGTGTCCTACTGTTTCAGGAATAAATGCATTTAAGTTTAAAATGTATTTGTATAGGCGTGTTTTCGCAATGTTTGCTCAGCAAGAGTTTTTGGAGTGACCCTAAATAATTGTATTCTGTAAAGAATCTGTTTATAACACTTCTGACACGAGTGCAACGTAACAAAAATAATTCATTTTTTGTTGTTTTACGGCCCTTTTCAAGATTATTCTACTTATTTCGAGTCGATCAATAAACAGAGGTGGGCGAGGAGAAAAACAACCTAACCTTCCGTTGCAGTACTTTGCGTCTCACATTGGACCAAAGCGAGGCTCGAAACATATCTGTGAGCGACCTAATGGTTAGGCTAGGGCGGCTCGTGAAAAGCATTGCTGTCAAATAACAAAGAACGCAAATATTTGTAATTATACACTCAACGAAAAAAACTAAAGCGACCAGTTGCTGCTCTGCGTAGCATGATGTACACGAAAAACAACCCCTTATCACCTTGATTCATTGATAACTAGACTGAGCCTGTCCACACACAAATTGTTGACCCCCCGCCCACCACAATCCCTTGTCATTCATAGTTAGATTCATCATGTACACATTCACATACAACCTCTTGTCATCCACCTCAAGCACCCCCGCCCCCACCCCCACCCCTACAAAAAACACACACAACTCTATGTGCTCATAAATCATTGAAAGTTAAACTGAGCTTGTTCAGCTTCTGGTGCGCTAGGACCTGACCCACGATGTCAAAGGGATCAACACCCCCTGCCATTTCAGTTGTGCAATAAGGATCGGTTGAGCGATGCAGGGTTATCATGACCCTCTTGTTTATTTTCTGGTTTTGTTTGTTCTGAGTGTTGTTGAAATACGTGTAAAAACGTTAAAGCAAACCACACTTTTCTCTTTATAGAGTAGGTCTACAGGGTCCAGTACAGGCAAACGCCCTTGAGTATGTAGTCCGTATTTTTCTCGTCTGATCAGGGCCTACACTATTTGCAAAAAGTTTCCAAATCAATTTTGAAGAAAACACAACCTAACATCCCTAAATTTTGAAATATATATGAGGAGAACGATTCAATTAGGTACAAAAAACTGTTGGTTTTCTTTTGCTCCAGCATTTCAGTGGTTTCTTGCTGTCGAGTCCTCACCGTTGTCTCACCTCTGTGGTTCTTTGATTTTTGTGTTCACGGAGATGTTGCACTGATGATTTAGGAGGCCTTCAAGTGGACTGAACAAATTATTTGTCTAAATCGCGACGGAAGTAAGGGTGAGGATTGTGGCCACGTAAAATCGATTTAAGCCCCCCAGTGGAAATCTTCCACTGACCGTTCCAAGGCGGCTCTTCTGTGGCGATTTATTTATGTTGTTGTTTGTTACTGTGTGTATGACTTTTGTCTTTTTATTTTGGATGGACATATGGCCATTTTGTGGGAAAGTAACAGTCCTTATGGCCTTTCTTTGTTTAGGTTTCCATTATGGTCTTGTCGCTTAATGTTTGTATTTATTCCCCTTTGGTGTCTTTTATGGATGGAGTAAGTTAATTGTATCAATTCCTGATCTTTGTTTTACTTCTATTAAGCAACACTGTCATTAAATGGGCCCCGTCAAGCGATTTTGGTACTTAGGGCCTATGCGAGCAGCGAAGGTTCAGGCGAGCCTGCGCATCCGCGCAGTCTCGCCAGAACCTTCGCTGCTCGCTCTTACAAGCAGTGAATCAAGAGGAACCTTCAGACAGAAAGCCATATACCTGGCTCCTCTGAATGGCTGGGCATGCGCAGTTGAAATTTGTAATGACTGTATGCTCGAAGACACAAATTCGCTTGGCGGGGCTCAGATTTTACTTAAGGTAATAAATTTTAACGTTCATTGCAGGGTAAAAAACATCGGCTCACGAGCAGAGTCTCTTTAAGTTTCCTCGTGACCCGAAGTTGTTCATACTTCGATGAAAATATGTTAAATAAGTTACCTTTAATAGCTTTATTTATATTATTTTCCATCCAAAAATTATGTTTTTTATGGCTTATATTGAAACAAGAATAAAAGGCACACAGTTTTCCTATTGACAGCGGAAGAGCACTTTAGACTATCATCGTAAAATCATAATCAAGAGAACCATGGTTTAATTTTGACGTCAGTTAATGAACATGTGACGTCGCGTTATTCAATTTATTCATTTGGGTATGAAAATCATTGCCTCTTAATAAATGACTGTAGGGGTTTTCTGTAACTACACTGAGAATGTAAATATTATCGCCGTATTTTTAGATGTCTCCATATGCTAAATGACCTTCAATTAAATCATAAAATGTAGGCAAAGTTTCACTTGTTCTGCTTTACGAACAAACTTGCATCGAAAGACCGTAACATTATGCAAACACGCTTATACAAATACATTGCTACCTTTATCGAAAAAAAAAAAAAAAATGAAAATTTAAGATGAAAAATTGTGATATTTTTCTTATTTCAGCTCAAAATATAGATTGTGGGCACTCGTTAGAATCGCCTCATCGAGGCGGTTCTAACGAGTACCCACAATCTCTTAAATATAAATATAGATTGTGGGCACTCGTTAGAATCGCCTCATCGAGGCCGTTATGAGTACCCACAATCTATAGTTTAGAGCAGAAATAAGAAAAATAAGGTATACCCCCGGAAACCCCTGTTTTACTATATAAAAGTGGGGTTCAAGGGAGTCAAAATTATATAGGCGTGTTTTCGTGATGAATAATTAAGTTACATATAGGAATCCGATGTATTTCGGCTGTCTGAAAATAATTTTCCCGTCGAACCCCTACAAGGGCTTCGAACAGAAGAATATAAATTATAGCTGTGCATCTCTTCTTGACACAGGTTTAGGCGCGCCGTGACCTCATGTTGTTTTCTTGAAGTAGCGACGTTAAAAAGTAGAAAATAATTTATCAAACAGGTAATCTACGTCAGAAGTTCGACGAAAACCATAGAATTGTGTAGATCTCATTGACACTCTACATAGTAGTATAAATTTCTTTTTGTGGATATTTGAGTTCTTGAAGAAATAGACGTTTTCTTGTTCGGGACTCACAGTGCGCAAAAAATCCATTGAAAGAACCGGAAGCAGAATGAAAGGAGCGATTCTTGTGAATTTAGGACAGAAGTAAGTGCATTTACGTTAAATAACATAGATTAACATTAAATACAAACAATACAGTGCGTATAAATAGCACCTACTGCATAGATACTTGTACCAGCTCTGACAATTAGAAAACGGATCACAAACATAACGCCGGCAGAAAATAAGGCTGATGAATCTAAGCAAGATATGATGTACAAGGCATTGATAGATTTGAAGAAGGAAATGAGGCAGCTTAATAAAAGAAGAGGTAACTGGAGACCATGGAACCGGTCACAAAATCAGCATCGAGTTAGACGACAGAGCCAACAACAGGCACCTCAATTACAGCAGTCTCAACAACAATATCAGCAACAGGATAGAACTAACAAACAGAGACAGGAAGAAACTAGTAATAAGACTTTAAACATGTTGCCGTCGAGGGGCAGACCGGGGAAAAACGCCAGAAAAGCCACAAAAAACTTGACATTTTATCAAACTTGGTTGGCATAAGTAATGAAACAACAATAGAATTGAATGGTATAGAAACATCAGCACTTATAGACAGTGGATCCAAATTACAGCAATTTCTGAGGATTTCTGCAAAAGTATGAACCTGAAGCCTGAGATGTTTTCGGTGCAGGAACTTGACCTGAAAGTTGAAGCAGCGGGTGGCAACATATTGACCTATCTCGGAGCAATAGCGTGCAATCTTGAAGTTCCTTTTCTGGAGACGAAGTGATTGAAATCGAGGCTCTTGTACTCCCAACTACGGACTATAGTTTGAAAGTGCCTGTGGTTGTGGGAACTAACTCTATATCCCGGTGTAGGGCAAAATGTAACACCACCAGTGCAGGAATTCCAAATCAGTTGAAGAATGCTTTCGTTGCATTACAGCAAATGCACATGGAATTGTCAAATCGACCAATAATACAACTGTTCAGATTCAGCCAAATGAAACTGTCATGATCTCAGGTTTTGTCAGAAAAATGAAGGATGTACCACAGTGACTAAAGCGACACAGGGGGCGTCTTCCAGACTTGGCGTTTATCCCCGGGTGGTCTCAGTAGACAGACGTGAAAAAATGTCAAAGAATTCCAGCCCGCGTCTATGATATGTCTGCTAAAGTACTCACCATCAAACCAAGAACTGATTTATGCGAATTGCATGAGGTGAAGGTTTTGAGAAATATTGATCCTGTGGAAGCTGATGAAGAGAGAATAAACCTAAATCAACAACACGTGACAAAGAAAGAAGACTACACAGAGAAAGACTTACCACCAGGGATTAAACTTGGAGATTCGAAGATAACATCGGAAGAAAAGGAGGAGCTGAAGTCATTTCTCTTCAGATGGAAGGACTTTTTTCAACAGGAATAACCGATCTAGGCAACTGCAATCTAGTTAAACATAAAATCATTTTAAATGAAGAAACACCATTTAAAGATCCACATAGAAGAATACCACCTGCACTATTTCAAGAAGTAAGAGAACACCTAAGAGAAATGTTGGTAGTTGGCGCAATACGACCAAGTACTAGCCCATTTTCATCAAATATTGTAATTGTGAGGAAAAAGGACGGATCTATTCGCTTCTGTGTGGATTTTAGAAAATTAAAAAACAGAACAATAAAATACCTATGCCATTCCTAAGGTCGAGGATCAAAATATTTTACAAAATTAGATCTTAGAAGTGGCTATTGGCAAGTCGAACTTAGAACTATGAACTTCAGCCTTTAGCTGAAGAGAGAGCTATAGTAGATAAACATGTTTGTCTTTCAGCCACCAAGTTTGCTGTGTGTGTTAACGAAGGCCAAGACAAGCTTCCTACGCTATACTGGTTACCAAAACTTCATAAAAAACCTTATAAAGCACGGTTTATTGCAAATTCTAGCTCTTGCACTACCACTGAACTTTCTTAATTATTAACTTCCTGTCTTACTGCTATTAAAACGCATGTAATTAAATATTGTGATAAAGTCTTTGAAAGATCAGGAAGAAATCTGTTTTGGTCTATAAAAAATTCGAATGAGGTTTTAAATAAATTGAAATCTAGGCATTTTCGTGCTTCTAGTCTGTCTACCTACGATTGTTCCACTCTTTACACTACACTTCCTCATAATCTTATAAAAGAAAAGCTTAATGATTTAATTGAATGGGCTTTTCACAGAGAAGATTGTCTCTATCTTGCATGTAATGTCAGAAATGCATTTTTCACTTCTAAAGAGCATAAGAATTATACACTTTGGTCATGTCAGAAAGTGTGTGATGGCCTCACCTTTCTACTTGACAATATTTATATTAGATTCGGTACTAAGTTATTTAGACAAATTGTGGGTATTCCGATGGGTACTAATTGCGCACCTCTTGTGGCTGATCTGTTCTTGTATTGTTATGAAAGAGACTTCATTTTGTCGCTTTCCATTGATAACCAATCTGAAATTATTGAAGCTTTTAGCTCTACTTCTAGATATTTAGATGATTTATTAAATATTGATAATACCTATTTTGATGGTTTGATCAGTCAGATTTACCCCCTAGAACTTCAGTTAAATAAAGCAAATTCTTCTGATACCGAGGCCCCGTTTTTGGATTTACATCTATCTATTGTAGATGGATTTGTTTCGTGCAAAATTTATGATAAACGCGATGACTTTGATTTTGAGATTGTAAATTTTCCTTTTTTGGATGGTGATGTTCCTCGTGCGCCATCCTATGGCGTTTATATTTCGCAATTAATTCGATTTGCTAGAGTGTGTAGTCATGTAACTGACTTCAACACTCGTAATAAATTATTAACGGCTAAACTCCTTAATCAGGGTTATCGGTACCATACACTACGCAAATAAAAATCAAAAATGAGTTCCTTTAAGAGCAATGAAAACATTCATAAGAAAGAAGATGGGTCATACTACGTAGTTTCGGCTAATAAAGCCTCATCAGTGACCCTGTAATGATCCGGCAAAGAAAGCCAGAGAAAACATACTGCAATTTTGCGAATTTCGAATGAGCAGTCGATTCAAAGACTGATATAAATCAAAATGGGGTCCAAATAATAAAAAACCAGTCTAGAATATGAGTCTAAACCAATAATTTATTTCCGATTCCTCAGAATATTCACGCCGATCTCAAAGGACCAAAAGTAAAATATAAACTGCACTATGGTTGATGTACGGGGCGACGTTTTACGGCCGCCACATGGCACAACACCAGCTGCAGTGAAGGCAAATAAAAATCAAAAATGAGTTCCTTTAAGAGCAATGAAAACATTCATAAGAACGAAGATGGGTCATACTACGTAGTTTCGGCTAATAAAGCCTCATCAGTGACCCTGTAATGATCCGGCAAAGAAAGCCAGAGGAAACATACTGCAATTTTGCGAATTTCGAATGAGCAGTCGATTCAAAGACTGATATAAATCAAAATGGGGTCCAAATAATAAAAAACCAGTCTAGAATATGAGTCTAAACCAATAATTTATTTCCGATTCCTCAGAATATTCACGCCGATCTCAAAGGACCAAAAGTAAAATATAAACTGCACTATGGTTGATGTACGGGGCAAAGCCTTTTCAAAATTTTATAGACGCCATTCTGATTTAATTTCAAAATTCAATATTTGACTTAAATCTCTTCTGCAACAAGGTATATCGGAACCCGAATTTTATTGTGACTTAGTATATAAATTCAGAAAAATATATAACCGCAATGACTTCAGCACCCAATTTCGTAAAATCATTCTTCGATATAGAAAGATTGGGTACAACATGGATATTATACGACAGACTGCATGCATGGTAGTTAACCCAATCACGGTTGGCAACTTTGCTTCCCTCTTTAATTGTACGCCGGTTGGTCAGGCCTCAGATTCTATCACGGCTTCAACGTAAAGGCTTATTGAAAATTAGAGAGATAATGTTGGTTGGTGCCTGATGCTCTGTCTCTGGTCGGGCTCATCGGAGTCTAACTGTTGGGTTTCTTTTGCTCCAGCATTTCAGTGGTTTCTTGCTGTCGAGTCCTCACCGTTGTCTCACCTCTGTGGTTCTTTGATTTTTGTGTTCACGGAGATGTTGCACTGATGAGTTAGGAGGCCTTCATGCGGACTGAACAAATTATTTGTCTAAATCGCGACGGAAGTAAGGGTGAGGATTGTGGCCACGTAAAATCGATTTAAGCCCCCCAGTGGAAATCTTCCACTGACCGTTCCAAGGTGGCTCTTCTGTGGCGATTTATTTATGTTGTTGTTTGTTACTTACTGTGTGTATCACTTGTGTCTTTTGGTTTTGGATGGCCATATGGCCATTTTGTGGGAAAGTAACTGTCCTTATGGCATTCCTTTGTTTAGGTTTCCATTATGGTCTGGTCGCTAAATGTTTGTATTTCTTTCCCTTTGGTGTCTTTTATGGGTGGAGTAAGTTAATTGTATCAATTCCTGATCTTTGTTTTACTTCTACTTTGAAAACAGGACAAACCGAAGCATTCCAAGTAGGCACTATGGGGTCCTATGAATTCCAGCCTTTTGGGCTTTTCAATACCCCAGCTACATTTCAGAGATTGATGGAACGCTGTATGGGGGAGCTGAACTTGATAGACTGCCTTTTATACCTTGATGATGTGATAATATTCTCGTCAACATTCGAAGAACATTTGGAACGTTTGCAGGCAGTTTTCTTACGACTCAAAGAGCACAATCTGAAGCTGAAGACCGACCCATCCGAACCTGGCCTGTACCGAAGACTGTTAAAGATGTCTGAGCGTTTTTTTTTTTATTCACTGGATACTATTGCCGGTTTATTCAAAACTATGCCAGGATCGCCAGGCCACTCATTGACCTCCTTATAGGACACAGTACCAACAAACAAGTGAAGAACAGAAAGAAGAAAATGCCTTTCAGTTGGACAGAGAAACATCAAAATAGCATTTGAATTTTGAAAAGGCATACTGATGAATCCGCCAATTTTGGCTTTTGCAAACTACACTTTGCCTTTTAACTTCACACAGATGCTTCAACAACTGGACTAAGAGCAGTCCTGTACCAGCACCAGGATGGTCAAGATCGCGTTGTGGCTTTTGCAAATCGTAGTTTAAAGACGTCGGAGAAGAACTAACCGGTGTTTAAGCTGGAATTCCTGGCTTTAAAGTGGGCCATAACAGAAAAGTTTCACGACTATCTGTATGGTGCCACTTTTGATGTCGTGACGGATAACGATCCTCTGACGTTTGTGTTTACAACAGCGAAACTGGATGCAACGGGACAGAGATGGTTGGCACCGCTATCCAGCTACAACTGCTCACTAACATATAGAAGTGGCAAGCAAAATGCAGATGCCGATGGGCTGTCTAGGAGGAAAGAAGAAAAGGAGACTACAATGTTCCCAGAAATCTTGAAGGCTATTTGCACTGTTTTGACAGTTGATCATGTTCCATTATCAGATACACTGATCCATCCAGATGATGAGCATATTGTAGAGGTAGGAAAGGATCAAGCAGTTTCAACAGAAATACTGCAGGGCACAGCACTTAGAGCCCAGGTTGGCATAAAGCACAGACATCAGATAATAGTATCAGAATCATAACTGACAGCTTAATTGAAGGACACCGATCATCTAAAGAAGATATAGCTAGAAACCAGCTGGACAATAGATACTTGCATGCCTGGGATAACTACAAGTTGTATAGAAATATATTTTGAATTGGGAAGACCTTGAACAGTTAGTTTTGCCATCAACCTTGATAGACATAGTATTAAAAGCTTACAATGATGATCTGGGACACCAACGTCGAGATCGTACTACATCGTTGATCCGACGGCGGTTCTTTCGGTCGGGAATGAATCAAGACATCAAACAAGGAGTTCAAACATGCGGCAGTTGTGTTAGAAGGAAAACAGCCCCTACGAAAGCCAGCCAACTTGTTAACATTACATCAACAGCACCTATGGAGTTGGTATGCATTGATTTTCTCTAGCTCGAAAGACCAAAGGGAGGTCAGGAACATATCTTAGTCATTACGGACCACTTTAGCCGATATGCCCAACCTATACCAACCCGGAACCAGAAGGCATCAACAAAAACCAAAGTTCTGTTTGAAAATTTCTTTCTTCACTACGGTTTTCCATTAATTCTGCATAGTGGCAAAGGGGCAAATTTTGAATCTAAAGTGATCAGAAAACTGTGTGAAATAGCTGGAGTGAAGAAATCGAGAACTACACCATATCATCCGATCGGAAATGGAATGGTAGAGAGATACAACAAAACGCTTTTAAACATGCAAGGAACACACAGTGACGAACAGAAGAGTGACTTGAAATCTTATGTCTCTATCTTAAATCACGCGTATAACGCTGCCGAACACGAGAGTACAGGGTACGCTCCTTTTTACCTGATGTTCGGACGTCATCCCAGCCTAGCCATAGATGTGTGTTTAGGACTGAAACAAGATCCAGGTATGCCTATTGGTCATCAAGTTTATGTGGACAAACTTAGGAACCGGTTAGATTATGCCTACAACAGAGCATCAGAGGAAGCTAAAAGGTCAGCTCAAAGACACAAAATGTACTTCGAACAGAAAGTTAGAAATCACAAGTTGGAGCCAGGAGATCGAGTACTTACCAGGAACGTAGGCCTAAAAGGTAAACACAAGTTGGCTAATACATGGAGTAAGCATCCCCACATTGTGGAAAGTCAACCTATTCCAGACATCCCTGTTTATGAAGTTCAGCAAGGGAACAGTAGAACAAAAAGTAAATTATTGCACAGGAACTTGCTGCTGCCATTCAGTGGTTTGCCACCTCCATCTGAAGTCAGACCTACGAAATCATCTCAAAAACATACAGCAGAAAAGGTTACTGACAAAGAATATGATGCAGACAGTTCGAGCTGTTCTAGTAAAATCAGCTGAAAGAAGAGAAAGTACCATTCCGAGATATGTTATCCCTCAGAGAGGAAAGCCGAACACAAGACAACGACTGAGAAATGCGAGCAGTTCGTGTGCATCAGATGAGAATCTAAATAAACAAGTTGGAGTAGCGACTTATCAATCTAGAGACCAGAGTCTTAGCAACTCAGGTCAAAGCACAGGTAATTCTAGATCATCTTCTAGTAATGACTCTTTGAATTCTGTTCCAGATGCCATAAGGAGAGGATCAAGACAAAGACGACCACCTCATTGTTTGAGAACTGGACAATGACAGCTTCAGCATCAGCTAATACTATTTATGTCGATCCCTCTGAAATTGTTATATTGTAAAATGCTAGCTCATAAGTACAGAATGATTCGGCCAGTTGGTAAGTCTGGCTTTATTCCATTACTCCTGTTACGCAGGTTTTAGTCATGTTATTGTTATTTTATCATATAAGTCATTTAGTGTTTTATGTATTGCTTTGTTTATTGTTTTTTTTTTCTCTGAGGCTGCGCAAATCTATAAATGCCAACTGTCAAGCGCCGCGATTTGTTCTGAAGAGATATATACTACTCAAAGTTTGATAGGGATTACTTTTTATATTCCAAATTTTGCACTGAAAATTTAAAATTTCTCGACAGAATTTGTACTCGGTATATTGGTAAATATCTGAAACAGAAACTCATGTGCAGTTCAGTACTCATAAAAGTGCACACTTCTCACACTTCGCAAATAAATTCATGCACCCCCAAAATCTTGCGTAGCACTGCTTTCCAACAGACCAATCAAACTTGTAAGCGTAAAATGGACTTCATTTGAGTTTGTGAAACACTAAAATGCCTAGAGGACAATTAAGAAACCGTCTCAGCCCCGGAGAAATGAATCGTGGCGTCGGAATGTTGGAATCTGGCGTCTCTCAACGTCGTATTGCTGGGATTCTGAATGTGTCTCAGAGCGTGGTTTCCCGAATGTGGAGTCGGTATCTTACCCATGGAAATCCCTCACACAGACACGGCGGGGTCGAGAAAGGGCTACAACTCAACGTCTTGGCCGTTTCTTGTTGATTCAGTCTCGACGTCAACGGTTCCTGAACGCTACGCGTTTGCACAACGAGCTTAGGAACGGAACTGGAGTGCGAATTTCTGCACACACTGTCAGAAACGGGCTCCACGAGTTCGGACTTAATGCCATGAGGCCTGCTGTACGTGTTCCGTTGACGAGACAGCACGTGCTAGACCGGTTGGACTTTGCCAGAACTAACGTCAGGTGGACGGTTCATGGCTTGACGCCAGTACTGTTTACTGAGGAGTCCAGATTCTGTCTAAACTTCACTTATAAACGTCAATTGGTGTGACGAATGTCTAAAGAGCGATTCGATGGCGTGGATGTGACAGAGCATGATCGCTATGGAAAGGGGTCAGTCATGGTTTGGGCTGGGATAAACGTGAACGGTAACACTGACTTGTATGTCGTTGAAAACGGAACGTTAATGGCAGTGAGGTACTGTAATGATATTCTTGATGAGTTTGTGAGACCATATGCAGATGCTTTCGGCCCGGACTTTATTCTGATGGACGATAATGCCCGTCCCAACTGTGCCAACGTCACTGATTCCTATCTGGAACGTGAGACAATCATTCGTATGGACTGGCCTACTCGGTCACCGCACTTAAATCCGATTGAGCATGCGCAGGACATGCTTCAGCGTGCTGTTTCAGCCCGACCTGTGCATCCGAGGACTTTACAGGAGCTCAAAGATGCATGGTGGCTGAATGAAAGCAATGAAAGCGGATTCAACAAAACCGGATACAGAATCGGATTACGAGCATGCTCAGGAGATGTCGTACTGTAATTGATGCCCGTGGACGCCATACACGTTATTAGGCACGTTTGTCTAAACACATTTGGAAATTTGTGAAAAAACAGTTGTCCAAATCCCTTCGTGTTACAACAAATTTTAGGGGTGCCAAGACGGTTGCTGTTGTCATGCTTGAATGCATTACCAGCTGACAAAATTAATCACTAGGTTTTGTGAAGGATTCGTGTTCTATCATTATGTATCAAATTTGGATTCAGCTGATTAATTCATCCAAAAATTATTTTGCATTAAAAAAGTGATCCCTATCAAACTTTGAGTAGTGTATTTGACAAGATACCATCTGCCACATTAACCTAGTCCTATATTCATTAGTTGTCATTTATCATACCATTCGTTTATCCATGAAATCATATATTTTACAGTACTAGGAGAGTTGAATTTGTGGTAAATGTCTTATATTAACTATTGGCATGGCATATACTTACAGTTTACAATTTGGTGGTTTGATTGGACATGCCTACCTTGTATTAATGTAAATGTCGGGACGCCATTTCCCTGAGCGGGGAAGTATGTCATAGGTCCGTTAAGTATCGGTTCGGTTCGGTCCACCTCCGTCATACTCACCGAGTATATCGTATTTGTCAAAGGTACGTTTAGTGTCAGGTTCGGTCCGCCTCCGTCATACTCACCTTTGTCATAGGTCCGTTTAGTGTCGGTTGGGTTCGACACCGTCATACTCACCTAGTATATCGTATGCGACAAACCTGGAATAGTTCAAATCGTCTTTCTTGACCTCCAACATATCCGGGCCGCCGTCGTTATACGTTTGAAGGTAGCCATGACCTCTACCAACAATGCATGTCCCGTTATTTGCTTATATGCATGTTCTAATGCATGGCTCAGAGCACTCGGCACTTGACTAGTATGCAGTAAAGTTCTATACTTTACATCCTATATAGAACATAAATTACAGAAAATATTTAATATATTTTCAGGTATGTTGTTTTAGTAGTTATTAAAATTAAGTGTAAATTATATAGGAACATAGTTTTAAGGC
This sequence comes from Lucinisca nassula, assembly GCA_963580285.1. NCBI lineage: Eukaryota > Metazoa > Mollusca > Bivalvia > Lucinida > Lucinidae > Lucinisca > Lucinisca nassula. Next base: position 174,908,446 of record OY757013.1, on the reverse strand, counting down.
ATATTATTTCAGTAATTGTATTCATGTCCAGGGTAAACATAATGCTTATTGATAGATAAATATTTAGGAGTGTGTTGAACTAGTCATTTTTGATGCAGTCAGATTTACTTATATATATATGCTCTAAGGCATGGTTCAGGGAACTCGGCACTTGACTAGTATGCAGTGACGTTCTATACTTTACGTCTTATATAGAACATGCATTACAGAAAATATTTCATATATTATGATTCGGACAAATTTGCACGACCCGCAGAAAAAGCGACCGACTGAAGTCGGTTGATTTTCTAAGAGTGCCCTAAAATCACCGTGTCATTCTGTCAGTCTGTCCGTCCGTAACCCGTTTGTGAAAATTGGTGATAGTGATTTAACCGCTTGGAATATTTAAACATTTTTTGGCATACTGATGGATATCAATTAGATCTAACCAATGAACTTGCGAGATATTACATCCCATTTAGTATAGCCTGGCCGAGGCGAAAAATGTGAAAATTTTCGAACTGCTTCTCCTCGGAAACCGTTGGGCCGATTGAAGTCAAATTTCATAAGGAGCCTCTATGGGATGGGGGAAACCAAAATTTGCTCATGGGGTCCAGGTCACATGACCAAAATGGCCGCCAAGCCATATATGATCTGTCTGTCCGTCCGTAACTAACCCGTTTGTGAAAATTGGTGATATTGACTTAACCGCTTGGAATATTTAAACAATGTTTGGCATACTGATAGATATCTATGAGATCTAACAAATGAACTTGCAAAATATTACATTCCATTTAGTATAACCTCGCCGCGGCGAAAAATGTGAAAATTTTCGAACTGCTTCTCCTCGGAACCCGTTGGGCCGATTGAAGTCAAATTTCATATGGAGCCTCTATGGGATGGGGGAAACCAAAATTTGCTCATGGGGTCCAGGTCACATGACCAAAATGGCCGCCAAGCCATATATGGCAAAAACCCTTCAAAAATAGTCTTCTCCAGAACCACTGGACAGAATTCCACGAAACTTGATAAATAGCATCTGGGACGTAGGCCCATCATAAATTGCTAAAATGGTGACCCTGGGTTGACCTTGACCTTCTTTGGGCCTAGGTCAAACTTTGACACGTATGCTTTTGTATTGGAAAAGTGAAAATGCATTTTATCCAGCAAACGATTCAGAATACAGTACAAAAGTATAAGATATGTTTTTGCTCCTTACGATAAGGCGCATTTATTGGGGGAACCGATTTAGGTCCAGGTCACATGACCAAAATGGCCACCATACCCATATATGCTAACACTCATAAAGCTAAAAGCATGCGGCGGGTCGTGCACTTCAGCTGAAGCACTGGTTATTTCAGTAATTGTATTCATGTCCAGGGTAAACATAATGCTTATTGATAGATAAATGTTTAGGAGTGTGTTGAACTAGTCATTTTTGATGCAGTCAAATTTACTTATATACATGTTCTTAGGCATGGCTCAGGGAACTCGGCACTTGCCTAGAATGCAGTGAAGTTCTATACTTAACCTCTTATATAGAACATAGATTACAGAAAATATTTCATATATTCTGATTCTGACAAATTTCCTCAACATTTGTTTCGTAAGGTACATGTATTCACCAGGTTAACAAGTCCGTGAAATGAAGACCCCCCCTAAACCCCACTTTATATAGAGAAAACTTGGGTTTACGGGGGTATACATTATTTTTCTTATTATTGCCCCAAGACATAGGTTGTGGGTGCTCGGTAGAACCGCCTCATGTTTGCAGTATAAATAAGAAAAATATCACGGATTTTTGTCAGAAAAATAGCCATTTTGAAGGTGTAAAAGATGCAATATATCGCACGGGTGTGTTATCGTATTGATCCGTCTGATCACGAACTAGGGATTTGTTCCATTGAAATTGTCGTTATAACAAATTTGTGGCTATATCGAATGTCGGTATAGTGAGAAATGAGTTTATTATTTGAAACCCCGAAACACAAGCGTCAAACTACAACATGGCCATATCACACTCGTTATCCCATTTTGTACCAAAACAGATACCAGGGCAAAGAGTGCAGGCCCAGATCAGACGCCGCAGAACGCGGCGTCTGATCAGGGCCTCCACTGTTTGCTAAAGGTTCAGTCATTTTCCAAATAAATTTTGAAGAAAACACAACCTGGCTCCCCTAAATGTTGAAAAGGTCTCCTGCTATAATATATATAGGGAGGAAGATTGCATTTGGTACAAAAAGGGTTATTTTTATAACGACACCAGTAAAGACTGGTAATTGTATTGTCATAAACAGAAACTCTGATACTACCCTGGAGCAAAATATTCGCCCTCTTTAGACATTCGGGTTCTGCAGTCATTTTATTTTTTTTGTCTCTCTCACACACATATCAAAAACACATAACTAAGTATAATGGCATCAGAGTGCTAGATGTTTTCTCGCATACTATGTGAAATTAAATGTTCTTGCATAAATATCTATGTGTGCGCATGGCTGTTCGAAGCCATTGTCAAATGGACCGAAAGCCGTGCTCAAACATCAAGAAGCATGTTAAAACCATGAAATTCGCGCACTGTTTGAACATGGATTTTGAGCTTATGATATCACAAGACTGGCCTTGCTTTGTTTAAGTTACGTAACGATATCGCCCTGGGGTTCTATGATGACGTCAGATGGTTAATGCATAACAACATCATTGTAAACAACATTCTAAACTGGCCGCCATGTTGGTTCGCCGGTCGCATTTGAAGAGTTTATATGGAGTTTATATGGAGTTTTGGGCGTTCTCAAAAAAGTGAAATAATCTTAAAAGGGCCGTACAAACCAAACAAATGTGTTCTGTGCAATATTTGTAACGCTTGTTGCTAAAAAGTAGGGTTGAGTGGGTGGTTGGATGAGGCAAATGAGCCAGCGCACGACAAAACTTACAATAAGACATGTGCCACCAGCGAAGACTCAGTTCAGCCTGCGCATCCGCACAGCCTGATCAGTCTTCACTCCGTACTCTAAGGAGAGCTAATGGCACATTGCTCCTTGCAATGATCGTGCAGCAAGAGAAGTATGTATGCGCAGGCTGATCTGATTCTTTGCTGGACATATATGTCTTATTATAGGTTATGTCGGGCGCTGGCTCAAATGTGTCTTGTATCTTGCGTCACTGGGGCGTCCAGCTGATAGCGGCTTATATTTAGCAAGGCCTGCTGTCTTTGCTGAGGGGAATTTTGTTGCTTCCTCTCTTAATGCACGTCCATGTGGTGCATAAAACAACCGAGTTACTGTTTATATATAGCTGTTAACTGAATATGTGAAGCAATATCCAGAGTAGATGGAGCCCTCAAGCCCTGGTCGGTAATCCATCTAGTAGAAGACAACTCAAAAAATCTACCTGACCCAGCTTTGTAAAGTCGGTTTCGGTAGCCTGGACGGAAGAAATCATTTCACTAATTCAACGCCCAAACGACGATGCAGCAACATTTTGTGGAGCATGGAGAGCATACATGTCAATGCATAAAGGAAGTCCTGGTCATCCACTAGATCCGGGTTTTGCTCCAGCTGTCTTGACACTGTCCTGCCTCTGGATGCAGCTGGGCAGAACGAGAGAGTCCCAAAAAGGTCTTAGTATAGGAATTTTACTGTACTTGATGCATGACAAAAACGTTACTCCATTTAAAGTCAAGGAAGAGATTGATGACGTCGCAAAACGTAATAACACGGTGGCTCTTCGCGTCACTCAATATATCACTGGATTTAACTATTGGTTATATAGGCGACCAGTGTTAGAGTGAAGAATAATGGTGTTTCAATGTGGACGTTTAATTGGTATTCGATGTCGTTGCCGGTCAGCGCGCGTAAAGTTTAGCGGCGACGTCATTTACGTTTTCTTGACCTTAATTATCCAATAACTTACTGCGACGCGTTAGCGGATTTGCGACCGTAAAACCGTCGATTTACCTCCCCAAATTACAATTTTCAATAGTTAACCCCATTCTAATGCACTTATGCACTTATTCGGTTTTCAGATAAAAATTGTACTATTTTGCATAAGCGACAAGCGCAGTGAGCTGATTTAAACTACAGATAAGCTCGAGAAGAACTAAACCATTTTCGCGTTTTGTCCGTCTGACACACGTGCATTGCGTGCGTGTAAAATGTTCGGGTTTCAATGCGCGGCTCATCGCGTTCATACGCGATTGCAACGCGTTTAATATCAGCCAATGAAAGTGATTATTAGTAACGCGTTAGGTTATCTCAATACGCGTTTCTTTGCGAGAGAATGCCAACCAATAAGAATAAGACAGGTAAGCGAAGATAAACCGCGTGAATGCGAAATAGCACGGACCAATCAAAATCCTCTTAGCTCGTATTTTTGACCAATATTCTTTTATTTTTTTATTCATTCATAAACTAATGAGGGTATTGGCCTCTCTTATCAGTAGTGATTTCTTCGGATAAACACACACAATAATATTTACATTTAAAGACATATTTTTGATTGCATAACACCCTAATGTCTGGCAGTTTAGAGATAATAAATACTCGGGATATTCTGAGGGATATGGTGTAGGGGACCAAGAGGGTAATCGTTTATCCTTGGATATTTGTTTTACAAGTCACGTCTATTTACTTGTTTGTGGGCGCTCATCTGAACCGCAATTAAATGGGTGATTATAGTGTTTCTAACACATCTTGAAACACACCTATACATATTTGACCCCGTTAATCCCCACTTTTAAATAGTAAAATTGGAATTTAAGGGGGTATATATTCTTCTTATTTCTACACAAAATATAGATTGTTGGTACTCGTCAGAACCGCCTCGCCGAGTCGGTTCTAACAAGTACAACAACCTATGTCTTGTGCAGAAATAATAAAATAACGGCAAATGTTCAGTTTCGGTGGTAAAAATCAATAGATTTGTATAGGCGTATTTTCGCAATGAAGTACCAACAATCTCTGTTTGGATCAAAGACAAATAAATGAATATATAAGTACATAAATAAAAATAAGGAAAAGGTAAAGGCTGAAATACGCACATTTCTTAAAGTTCATAAAATTTAGCGCCAAATGGCAAACAGTGCAGGCCAGTTCAGACGCAAAACACTAGGCGTTTGATCAGGGCCTATATTGCTTCCAAAAGCTTCAGACATTTTCATAACATTTTTGAAGACAACACAACCTCACACTCTTAAATTTTGAAATTGTCTTATTTTCAAGGTGGAAGATTCCAGTTGGCGCCAATTGGCAAAAAGTGCCAACCCAGATCAAACGCAACAGAATTATGCGTCTGATCAGGACCTACACTGTTTGCAAAAAGTTCAGGCATTTCTTTTCTGAATTATAAATTTTGAAGAAAATGGGAAAAATGGTAATGGTAAAAATGGCCCAGGTCAGGCGCAGCAGAAGTAGGCGTCTGATCAGGGCCTAGATTATAAAAGATTACAAAATGTTCAGTTATTTCCCAAATAAATTTCGAAACACACACACACACACACACACACACACACACACACACACACACACACACATACTTGTAAAGTGAACATATCGGGGAAGTCTGCCTGTAACCTACCAAACGCGGAGGTAGCTTTGCTTCGGTGTTTTTGGTAAAAAATGAAATATTTAGCATAACATAGATTTGTTCAATTAGAATTTGAAATTTTATCATTAAAACTCTCCTATATTTAAAAACTGTTGAAATGTGAATTTTTACTACCAAAGCGGGGAAACACACATTTTTATACACACATGTGAAATGTTTACTACAAAACGGGCTACCTACAAACTGGGGATACACAATTCGAACACACAACAAAACGAGGAGAACTATTCTTTTAATTTATAACACAACTTAAATTCAGACAAGCTCCAATTATTCCTCCTTCAAAATGCTAGACATGTGGGTATGCAATCCATCTAGTTCTCAGACTGGGTTGGAAGTTCATGTTGTGCCCCATATTATACATATAAATTAGCCGCTTTAAGTGCTCTCTTCAGATTGCAAATGCGCAGGCTGATCAACGTTTTGCTTGCATGTCATCCATTGGTATTACTGAAAGGCCACGTACAAGAAAAATATTAAAAAAGAGAGTTTTTTTTATCGTATCGGGGATGCACAATTTGAATCCACACACCGAAACGAGGACTTATGAAGATACACACCCAAACGAGGAGATCATTAAACAAATTTTGAATACGCACAGCAGCCAAATGCGGAGTTAATATTTTTGCTTTGGTAGCACTTAAATTTAAAACAAAATATTATGATTTCAATTATGTGAATAAATGTCCTGTATACCTACTTAAGGTCCATTAGTGTTCTGATCTTCCACTGTGGAATTTTAAAAATTTTGAGGCTCACTGATGAGGCCTAATAGTCCGAAACTTGCTAGTTCCGTCCATAAAATTCTCTTGTCCAGTCCTGTGTTGTCGACCTTGCTTCCAAAGGACTACCTTTTAATCGAATTTATTTAACTTCACCACCGATGGTGCTAAGGGAATGTGTGGCGGTCGTAATAAGGCTTCCTGTCCTTTATCATAGTGTGGGTTATATTATCTATTCCTTTGTTTGTTTGATCTGATGTTTCACGTCCCCGTCAACACTGTAAAGGTCATTTTGGAGACATTGCTTCCAATTTTGTGGGACTTTTACCCGACATTGAGATGTAATGACATCTCAAGCCCTGCCGCCCAATGAAACCAATAGGATTTATAAGCATGGACGTGGCGACTCACACCGCTTTGCCAGGGCAGGCTTAGATCCTCTAAGCGGTTTACCAGTACTCTTGTGTGGGTAGGTTTCAGCTCTGCGTGGAAGCATCATGCATCCCATATATTTTTCAAACCCCGATGAGCGGGGGCCGATATTATCTAGTCCTTTGGGATCATTGATACAACTGTGGAATTTTGAAAATTTTGAGGGTCACTAATGAGGATTTTCTGTTCTGTGTCGTCGTCCTCGCTTCCAAAGTTTTACCTTTCCATAGAACATATTGTTCTGATTTTCTCTTTATCTGCGCGTGGTCTTTATATACACTTGGTAAACGAGGCTTGGTGATTGTATGTTAGATTACTATGGCTATTTACGTTTTACAGAAATCATTCTGGCCCCCACCCAACGGGGTTTGAAGGAGTAATTAAATGGGCGGCATGATGCTTCCACGCAGAGCTAAACCTGACCGCACACGAGTACTGGTAAACTGCTTAGATGATCTAAACCTGCCCAGGAAAAGCGGTGCGAGTCAAAACGTCCATGCTTTTAAAACCTATTGGTTTCATTAGGCTACAGGGCTTGAGAAGTCATTTCATCTCAATGTCGGGTAAAAGTCCCTCAAAATTGAAAGCAACGTCTCCAAAATGACACATATAGTGTTGACGGGGACGTTAAACCTCAAACAAAACAAACACAGAACGGAAATCATTCACTGGGAAAGTATTGTAATCATTACCCTTACACACCAGACGTACGTGATTCTAATGAAGCCACAATTAAGAGAGCAGAAAAGCTGTATACCAGACTGTTTCGTATCACTAATTGTTGCACCAATTCGTCTCCTACAACATTTCGTACATCGCTCCTCATTAGTTAAAGGATAGTAAAAAAAAATCTGTCTAAGAACTTTCACCCCTAATAATACACCTATATTTGCAATACTTCGATTACTCCTTACTTCATTTTCCGGGTAATGTCTTGTTTTCCATTGACCTTACGCTAAAGAATACATTAACATGTCCACAAAGTTACAAATCCAGGTGAACACTACATTATGAAGTAAACAGTGATGTTTTCTGGAGAATAGATTATTTTTCTATTTCTTTTTAAACATTAGATGTTAGGACGAGTACAGATAATTTTTTCCATTTCTTCTTAAACATGCACATCAAGTTCTCATAACAGCGACCTTACTAAGAAGAATTTTACGAGAATAAAATGCTTGAAGCATAACTCACAACAATAAAACTAACTTTTCTCTTGAAAATTTACAACAATGAAGTAATGCATATTATCATATGACGTCGCGTCTGAAAACGTAATAACGCCATGTATTGAATTCGGTTGTTATCCACTAGTGGGTTGTTACAACGCATAATGTAGTAATGTAGTAATTACTACATTTTGATTTTTTACTACATTATGCGTTGGCATAGTCGACGCGAAATGAAGTAAAAAAATTATTTCATTTCGCGTTGATATGCACCATATCGACGCATAATGAAGTAATGATGGTAGAACATAGCTGTCTTCGAAAAGACTTAGGAAGCAATACAGTTAAATTCCTACAATTTAGACCACATTTGAGACGGTTCAAAAGTGGTCTTTAAGACCACAGTTGAACAGTCCAAAAGACGGTCTTCCACAAAAGCACACTGAAGGTCAAAATCACAAAGAAAAAGGTTTATTGGGCGGCATCTCAATGTCGGGTAAAAGTCCCATGAAATTGGAAGCAACGTCTCCAAAATGACCTAAATAGTGTTGACGGGGACGTTAAACCTCAAATCAAACAAATCAAACAAAAGACAGACAGGCAGACAGACAGACAGACAGACAGACAGAATGGACAAAAACTATATACCCCCTTGCATACTTCGTATGCCGGGGGTTTAAATAGATGGGCTGCACGATGCTTCCACGCAGAGCTGATACCGCCCGTACATGAGTCCTCGTAATCTGCTTAGAAGGTCTAAGCCTGTCCAGGAAAACTGCTGCGAGTCGGCCCATCCATGCATATAAACCCTATTGCTTTTAATTGGACGGCAGCGATTGAGATGTCATTTCATCTCAATATCGGGTAAAAGTCCCATAAATTTTGAAGCAATGTCTCCAAAATGACCTAAATAGTCTTGACGGGAACGTTAAACCTCAAATCAAACAAACAAACTGTTGACGCATAATGAAGTAAAATTAAGTATGCCACCCATCGCCGCAAAATGAAATAATTCTTTCATTTTGCTCAAACCTCTTAGTATCGACGCATAATGAAGCAAAAACGACATTTTATTTCATTTCGCGTCGACTATGCCAACGCATAATGTAGTAAAAATTTCAAAATGAACAAATTACTACATTACTACATTATGCGTTGTAACAGTGGGTTAAAAATGCAAATTACTTAGATATGTCGTACGGCGTTCTTAACAACGTCGCGTTTACTTGTGGTGGAATATTTTTTTTGTGCGTGTGTTCCTTAAAAAATAAAAAAAACAAACAAACGTAAAACTCCGTTTTATGTGTCTTATGATAACTAGAATCTGGCATTCGTGTCAATGTATTATTAAACTTTTTAAACTCGTTGAGAAGAAGGGATAAAATGCTCGGCACAGCCTCGCATTTAATAACTTTGATAATACACGAACACTCACGTGATTCGCTGTTTGTCTAACAGGTGTGTCTACTTAATGCAGACCATATTATACGTTATTTTTGCATGTGCATAGATCGTTTTTTTCCTATTTCTGCTCAAAACATAGATATCAGGTAATATTTAGAGCATTCTTATTTAGAGGCTTTAACGAGCACAAAAAAAAATCTGTTTGAAGCATGAAACGCAGAGATATCACTTTTACTCCTGTGCAATGTGTCACATAACACAATGTTAATATGTGCACGAGACCGCACCTAGCCAAGGAATAAACACACCTAACATTACATTAACATATAAATGTAGTTTAACTCCATTAAACCACACTTCATGTGGAAAAGGTGATGTTTGCATGGGGTTTATAATATTGTTCTCGTAACATGCACAGATATCCAATCTTTGAAGCATAAACAAGTATAGCTTTTACAAAAAGCTAGGTCTACGCTTAGCACATATTAAATGTGAATCCCAGAAAAGTGTTTTATACAATTAACTGTCTTTGGCAATATTCTAATTGACATCCTGTCGACTGAAGTATAATGTCTAAAAATGTTGTAATAATGTCGAAAAGTAGTTTTTCATCTTTAAAAATGAACATGTATGCTTGTGACATCTTTCAAATTGAATGCTTGAAAACTGTTGGAGAAGTTAGGACTTTATAGAAGACTAACTGAAGATTAAACCTAATAGTTTGCTAACGGCGAGGTATGTTTTTTAGCTCACAAGAGCCAAAGGCTGCTGAGTACATGTAGCTTATAGGATTAGCAGTGGTCCGTCGAGGTCGAGAGTTTGTAGATGTATATTTTTGTATTAGACTGTACAGTATGGCAGCAAATATAGGCTTGTACAAATGTAATAGCAATTCTGTGCCAGAGCTCTGCCCGCCGGCCTCTTTTTGTGTGAAAGCTTACACTTGTTACGGGCTGCTTTTTTCTTCTTGTGAAAGCTTATACTTGTTGTGTTGCATAAGAATGGAAAGGTCAACCTGCACTGTGGGTAACTAATGGCTGTACTTCCGTGTTAAACTCAATCCCTATAATGTCTACGCCCATGGGCGCAGACAATAACATTGTGTTTCACATAAATGAACATATTTAACATTAATATATCACGGTAGTTAAAAACCCAGTAAATTATACTTCAAGTAGTAAAAAGCGATGTCTACAGGGGTATATATAATTGTTCTTATTGCTGCTTTAAACATATGTATCGGATGCGCACCAGCGTCATCTCGTGTGTTTTCTAACTTGCATAAAAATCTATGTTTGAAGTATAAATCATAAAAAATAACACTTCATTTTCCTGAAAAACTCTCAGGAGAAAAACCCTCAATGTTACAACAGTGAAATGACACCTGCCGCCCCATAACGAAGACTATGTTGGTTGGTTAGTTGATTTGAGGTTTAACGTCCCCGTCAACACTGTAAAGGTCATTTAAGAGACGTCGCTTCCAATTTTGTGGGACTTTTACCCGACACTGAGATAAAGTGACATCTCAAGCCCTGCTGCCCAATAAAACCAATAGGGTTTATAAGCATGAACGGTTCGACACTCACACCGCTTTGCCTGGGCAGACTTAGATCCTTTAAGCGGTTTAGCAGTACTCGTGTGTGGGTCTGATTCAGCTCTGCGTGGAAGCATCATGCAGCCCATATATTCCTTCAAGCCCCGATGGACGGGGGCCGAACGAAGACTATGTACACATGTACATGAGATGCTGCACAGAATCATAAAAATGTAACAATACATTAACATGTCACCGTAGTTTTAACACCGGTAAACCCCACTTCAGGTAGTAACCTCTTGATGTAGAAAAAAGTATTGATTGCAGGGTAGGAACTATTTTCCTATTTTATATAATACACATAGATGAGTTTAAATCATAAAAAAAAAATCATACTTTTTTTTTTTTTTTTTTTTTTTCGTCAATAGTACGGCAATGAAATAAAACAGCGTTAACGCAAAGCAATATTTACATGTACCTGAGAATAAATACTTACCTAAAATACATTAACATATCAATGTAGATCTAATTAAAACCGTGGTAAATCCCATTTTATGCCTTTTAAAGTGATACTTTTCCTATTTCTGCTTAACACATTGATATCGGGTACGTATAAACTCCTATTCAAGCGGTTATAACATGCCAAAAATCTGGGTCTGAAGGATAAACCAGAAAAGAACGATCTTCTTCTTCTTCTTCTTCTTCTTCTTCTTCTTCTTCTTCTTCTTCTTCTTCTAATTCTTCTTCTTCTTCAACGATGAAAACCGACATAATGTAATAACTGCAATGCTGGAGCAAAAAAAAAAAAAGGTTTAACTCCCATAGGCTTGAACAGGTATGCAGAGAATCAGGCATCAACCGACCTCACTTAATAACAATTTAGGTAAATCTTAGGGCCTCTTAAGGCGTGAGCCGTTATAGAATCAGAGACGCAACCCGCCGGCTTGCAATCAAAAACGGAAGCAAAGTTATCTGAGGGTAGCTGATGAGGCCTTATTAGCCGAAACTAGCTAGTCTGGCCAGAAAAACGTGTATACTCCATACTTTTCAGTTCTACAGTTATTTACGAACATGAAATCATTGCAAGCTTATATACTATTTATGAATTTATATATTCAGACACCATACAATTCTGGTTCCGACAGGCCTTGTTCCAGAAAAGATTTAAGACCGACATTGAATTCTGAAACTAAATCGAAATGACGTCTATAAAACAAAGAAAAGGCTTGCGAAGTTTATATCAGTTACCCTGGTTAAGAAGTTTAGCAGTAAAAAAATCTTACGAGTGTTGATGTCAGTCAGTTACAAGACTGGACACTTTGGAAAACCGAATTTCAGGGTAATTTCGATTAATAAGCTCCATCTGATGCCACAAGAGCAACATCACCATCCACGAACGCAACTTTTATTTCAAAATACATGTAATCGTGTTTATCAGAAAGTTTGCATGAAACAAACCCATCGAAAGTAGAGAAATGTAAATACAAAGGCGGGATTTAGGTATTGGAAGAACTAGCTGTATTCAGTTGAGATTCGACTGATCAAGCCATCGAAAAATGCATTTCTTACCTCATATGTAAGATGGAGGGAATCTCCTGTATGGAATGTAATTTCAATTAAATCATTAAATTCTTTAAAACAATTATGAGGTATGGTATTTTAAAGCGCGGGAAATTCATACGTTGACAGACTACCTGCACGAAAACGTCCGGAATTTAATTTATTTAAACCTCATTAGGAATTTTAACAGACCGAAATGGAGCATAAAGACAAACATTCTGGTACTGTTTCATGAATAGTTATTCAAAACCTTGTAGTTTGTTAACAAGGTTTTAAAGCACTCTGATCCAACATGTCTTATATTCAAATTTGACCGAGATGTCATCATGACAAGCATTACGATAAAGTTTCATGTCAACTGAAGCAAACGTATGGTCTATAGAGGGTGAACAATGTTTTATAGACATTTCACCTAGTGACCTAGTTTTTAACCGGACAAGACCTATCGAACTTGTCCTTATATCACCAGGACAAACATTCTGGCAAAGTTTCGTGGTAATTGTAGTCCAGCTGTAGGCTGTTTTTGTTTGTTTGTTTGAGTTAGAGTTTAACGACCCAGTTAACACTATTAAGGTCATTTTTGAGCCTGTCAATTTATCTCTTCTTTTCCTGGGCAGGCTTATACGTTACCGGTTAACCACTACAGTGCATATTCATTCACCAGAAACTGACAACTGCCCTTCTTGAATCAGGGAAGAGAGTGAATGACCGTAGAAAATTTCATGATCAATCTTCACGAAAGAATGTTGCCGACCATGGCAGGTATCGAACCTGCGCCCCCTGATCACCAGTAAGACGCGCATCAGACAGAGCTACCGAGGCCAGCACAACTATAGGCTATAGCGGATAAAAAACGTAAAGGTTGACGACGGTCGACGCACGACTCTCTTACCACGGACACAGGGTGATAGCTATAGCTCACTTGTGCACTTCGTGCTCATGTGAGCAAAAATATGATCTGTCAGTAAGAAATATTTAGTATTATATAATATCTTATTTCAAAAGAAATATTGATAGATCTAGTAGAGATAAGGATAAAGAACATGACAATAAAGGGAATTTCTCATTAAACAACAACTGCAGCACAACTACTACTACAACAACATCTTCTAAATATTGATGTTTAAGGGACAGAAGTAAGTAAACAAAAGCGACCGGTACAGAGGCTTTCACAAAAATACAATAACATTCCCGTGCGCTAAAATGGCGTTTGCCATGTCTTGAAACCAGCATTTTTCACCGGATGCTTTTTTTTTCTTTCTTTTTTGTCATCTCGAAAACAAGCCTATATAATTTTACCCCATTTAAACCCCGTAAAGCTAATAAAATTAGGGTTTATAGGGGTATACAATATTGTTCGTATCTCTGCCCCCCCCCCCCCCCCACACACACACACAAAGAAAGAAAGGCCAACCGAAATCAGGCATTCTTGTAACCTGATAAAGGCGGTCGGATAACTGCACGCTACAATCGGTAGTGACCTATAATAACATTGTTACTGACCTATAATACGTCTAGTGACCATTTATAGACCGGAACTACTTATGGTAAAAAATTTGCAAGTGTAAACAATAACATGCAACCTTTTATAGACAGGAAAACAACGAAACTGCAAGTTAAAATCTTTGCAATATTTATTTAAACATAGTTTCAGCTAGGTTCATACCTTCTCGAGCTTTCCTGGTTTGAATGGTCTGTTGGAATATAGTAAATATTACATGGTTAGTGTCTTTAATAATAAAAAGACACTAATCATGTATTTAGTTTATACCGCAATTCAAAACTATCAACGGTTTTACAATAATTTAGCAAAATGTAAGCAAAAAGGGCAGTAGACAGTGTTGCTTGTTAAACGACATTCAGTGTCGTTGCGCGAACACGTAGTATAACGTGACGTCAAATAGCCCGAACTTTCTGCCGTCACCACGCCACAGAGACGCAGGAAACAGCATGGACGCTGGAATAAAAGTTTCCTAGCGCTTTGCAGTCTGTATGAAAATCTGCAAATAAATAGGTTATTTTAGTTTCAGAAATTATTTTCGAGGTTGAGACGAAACTGCAGAACCAGTGCGCCATCATTCCAACGGACCATTCAAACCCGAGAAAGTAAGAATTTAGCTGAAATTTCTGAAAATCTGTTTAAATAAAAATTGTAAAGATTATAACTTGCAGTTTCGTTGTTTTCTCGTGTATAAAGGCTGTATGTTATTGTTTACGCTTGCAAATTAGGGACCTGAAAAGTAGGTCCGGTCTATTAACGGTCACTATACGTATTATAGGTCAGTAGAAGGTATTATAGGTCACTGCTATTCAGGGTTCGGCCCCGCCCATCGGGGCTTGAAGAAATAAACGGACTGCATGATGCTTTCCCGACCGCACACGTGTACTGGTTAACCCCTTAGAGGCAAAGCGGTGCGAGTCGGACCGTCCATGCTTATAAACCCTATTGGTTTCATTGGGCGACAGGGCTTGAGAAGTCATTTCATTTCAATGTCGGGTAAAAGTCCCACAAAATTGGAAGCAACGTCTCCAAAATGACATATACACTGTTGAAGGGGACGTAAAATCACAAATCAAACAAACAAAACTATATACAGGGTACCTGTTGGAACCGCCTCATCGAGGCGGTTCTTGCACATTCCCATAAATTGTTTGGAGCAAAAACGTTAAAAATATCAGAATTTTCTACCTACCCGAAAATGTTTGGCCCCCGCCCATCGGGGCTTGAAGAAATATATGGGCCGCATTATGCTTCCACGCAGAGCTGAAACCGACCCGCACACGAGTACTGGTAAACCGCTTAGAGGATCTTAGCCTGCCCAGCAAAGCGGTGCGAGAAGGTCCGTTCATGCTTATAAACCTACTGGTTTCATCGGGCGATAGGGCTTGAGATGGCATTTCATCTTAATGTCGGGTAAAAGCTCCACATAATTGGGAGCAACGTCTCCAAAATGATATTTACAGTGTTTATGGGGACGTTACACCTCAAATCAAACAAACAAACAAACAAAACTACCCGAAAATTTTCATTTTTGGGTGATGAAATTTTCTGTTTTTGAATAGGCGTGTTTTCATAATAATTTTTCTTAGTTCTAGTCCAAACATATATTATCGGTGCTCGTTAGATCCGCCTCCAATTTTTATGCACGGAAATAAGGAATATATTGTATACCCCTGTAACCCCACTTTTACCTGTAGAAATTGGGTGTCTATATGGGTGGTCATTACTAGAACTTGCTAATCTGATGACATTTACATACCAATATTTACATTTCCAGTGTAAAGTCTAATGTTAACCTATAGAAAACAATTGCGTTCATACTTCCATGAACGCATCGAATCACATGATTATCAGTGACGTTGAGTGACGTCATTCTAACCATTGTTCTCTACGGACGTCAACGCTGCTCCGCTCTTTGTAGAAAAACAGCGTGTAAATGTTTTTCAGCTTTTAAAACTTGCCCTACAAGCATTTTTTCGCCTAGTGATGAGGGGCTCGCACCGCAGTTCCTGGACAGGCGTAGATCCTCTAAGCGGTTTACCAGTACTAGTGTTCGGGCCGGATTCAGCTCTGCGCAGCCAAATCTATTTCTCAACGCCTCGATGTGGAGTGGGTGAGGGAGGAGGGGGGGGGGTGGGGGGCAATAGGGCGTACCATGAAATAATAAAATGAATACAGTTATGGGATTTTAAAAGATTAAATAGTAATAATGAAACGGTTAAAGCCCCTGTCCATCGGGGCTTGAAGGAATAGATAGCTTCCACACAGAGTTGAAACCAACTGCACATAAGTACTGGTAAACCGCTAAAAGGATCTAATCCTGCTCAGGCAAGGCGATACGAGTCGAACCGTCCATGCTTATGAACCGTTTTGGTTTCATTGGGCGACAGGGCTTGAGGTGTCATTTTATACCACAGTCGGGTAAATATTCCACGAAATTAGAAGCAACGTCTCAAAAATGACCTATACACTGTTGACGGGGACGTTAAACCTCAAAATCAATTAATCAATCAATGAAACGGTTAAAACAAACAAACAAAGGCAGTGAAATCCAATGTATTCTGATGTACTCAGTTTCAAGCCGCTGAAAAAAGTTGCTTCATTCCAAATAATTGTCTTTGATTTAAAGTTGTTTAAAGAAAATGCAAAATATAAATCATCTGTGAGCCACTCGAGCTGTAGATCTTAACACTTCCCCGTTCTGCAGAATATGAATTTTTCCGCACAAACGGGGAGGTTCGATATTGGGGTTACACACGTGAAACTTTTAATCGATCAGCAGTTATACACCTTTGTGTATCAGATTTACGTCCTGAACCTACAAAACGGGGAAGGTGTTAGATTACCATAGGAAACTATTTTTAAGGTTCATCTAGTACTGAATTTTCAATATTTCTTGCTATTTAAAAACGGGGAGCTCCGCGTTTGGAGGTGTCTCCCCGATTCGAAGGTGTGTATTCTTATGTACTTCCCCGATTGGTAGCAAGTACAAACGCACACACACACACACACACACCCACACACACACACACACACACACACACACAAGACCTGATTCTCCTACATTTTGAAATGGAGTAATGTTATGTATGATAGGTGGAAAAATCCATTTGGTAAAACAAACGTGCTAATGAAAACAAAATAAATGAAAATTACAACAATAACTAACTAAATAAATGAGCTGCTTCTGTGAGTGACGGAACATCAATTATTTTGAAGAAAAGACAACCTCACACTCTTATATTTCGAAATGGTCTTGTGCTGTTTACAAAATGGAAGATGCCATTTGGCGCCAATTAGCAAAATGTGCAGACCAAGATCATACGCAACAGAATATTCTTGGTCGGGGCCTACATTTTTTTCAAAAAGCTTCAGATACAGCGAAATTCCTATATTAAGACCACCTTTGGGACTGCTAAAAAAACCACTTTTGAACATTTCCAAATGTGGTCTCTCATTAGGAGACACTGTGTGTAGAAACAACAATGAAAGAATAGCCGAAACCGTCTCAATAGGCCTTTAAAAGCAGATTTAGTCTTAATTTCAGGTGGTCTCAATAGCGGAATTTTATTGTATTTTCAAAATTAATTTTGAAGAAAACACACCCTCACACTCTTAAATTTTGAAACGATATTGTGCTTTTAACAAGGTGAAAGATCCCAGTTGACGCCAAATGGCAAAACAAAGTGCAGATCCAGATCAGACCTAGCAGAAGTAGGCGTCTGATCAGGACCTACTTGGTTTGCCAAAATAAACTTATTGAAGAAAACAAAACTTCATACTCTTGCATGTTGAAATGGACTTGCTCTATTAATAAAGTGGAAGATTCCATTTGTTGCCAAATGGCAAAAACCATTCAGACCAAGATCAGACGCAGCAGACGTAGGCCTCTGCTCAGGGCCTACATTTTATGCAAAGGGTTCGGGTATTTCCAAAAATATATCGAAGAAAACGCAACTTGATTCTCCGAGTTAATTAAACGAAACAAATGAAAATTTTAAAAATAATTATTTAAAAATTTGGCGGCTTCTGTGAGTAAAAGAACATAGATTACTTCGGACATCTAGAATAAATGACGATAATGAGATGTTGTTTTAAACAGCTATCTTTATAGCCCCCCCCCCCCCCCCCCAATCCAGTTGCACCTGGCTGCCATAAACCTTTTGGTCAATAAACATCCTGCATTTTGCCAGTCAACTTCAATCACGACTCAGTACCTGTATTTTACCCTTTAGCCCCAGGGAAATGTAAATGGATAATTGACTAGTCCGCCAGATTTGTTATGTTCAAACTGAAAAACAATCTGGGATAAGGACAATTTAAAGAAATAGAAAAAGGAAACAAAAAAGAAGGATAAGTGTGAAATAGTTATGCAGCACTGATTGGTTGCTTTTGAAACGCGAAACAGTCTGGGAATGTGCCCTTCTTGCGCTTTCGACACTCATGTTTGATTGGCTGGTCAACAATCGCGATTTACACGCAATATCGCGTTATTAATAAAAGCAATTGATTGGCTAAAATGTCATTCGAAAGTGAAACGCGTGAATCACGAGTGCGAATCTCGTGCGTTACAAATGCGAAACAAATGCGTGTGCGTTGTAAAGTTCTTCTTAAGCTTATCTGTAAATGCCAGCCAATGAAAAGCAACGTGTATTTAGTTTATACCGCAATTCAAAACACTCAATGATTTTGCAATAATTTAGCAAAAAGCAAAAACGACAACAAATTATGTGGCATGTTGAACGACATTTAGTGCCATGGCGCACACACGTAGTATAACGTGACGTCAAGGAGTGCGAAGTTTCTGACGTCACCGCGCTAAAGAGACGGTGGAAACAACATGGACGAAGGAATTAAAGTTTCTCAGCGCTTTCAATTCTGTAAGAAAATCTGCAAATAAATAGTTTATTTAAGCTTTAGAATTTATTTTCGAGGTTGGGACGCAAACGCAGTAGCAGTGCGCAATTATTCAAACGGACCATTCAAACCAGGAAAGCCCGAGAAGGTAAGAATTTAGTTGAAATTTCTGAAAATCTGTTTAAATAAATATTGCAAAGCTTATAACTTGCAGTTTCATTGTTTTCCCGTGTATAAAAGGTTGCATGTTATTGTTTACACTTGCAAATTAGGGAGTTGAAAAGTAGTTCCGGTCTACAAACGGTAACTAGACGTATTATAGGTCAGCAGAAGGTATTATACATGTAGGTCACTACCAATAATAGCGTGCAGTTATTCGACACCCATTTTTAGGTTACTAGAATGTCTGCTTGCGGTATATACATGTATTGTATACATATATGTACTTGCTAATGATGACGTTCATGAAATTATGTTCTGGTCGATCTTTTTTTCGGTTTCAAGGAACGTCGACATTACAACGTCATTACGAAAACACGCCTATACAAATACATTGTCAATTTTTCTGCCGACAGTACGAAAATTTTAAGATGAAAAATTGTGATATTTTCTTATTTCTGCTCAAAATATAGACTATGAACACCAGCTAGAACCGCCTCATCGAGGCGGTTCTAACGAGTACCCACAATCTATTTTTTAGCAGAAATAAGAAAAATAAGGTTTATCCCTCTAAACCGCAGGTTTTACTATATAAAAATTGGGTTCAAGTGCCAGAATTATACAGGCATGTTTCGTCCAAATTAAAGACACCCTATACTCCTGTATGCTGCTATAGCCCATAAAGCTAGAGAAAGCGACCAGTGGGTCAAGTGTACCCCCGGCCAGAGCCACCCTCTGATATATCTTTCGAGCTTGTATGTGACATGAATGAAGAAGTCAAGAAGCTATAAGAATCTATAATGTGCTTATAAAATCCAAACCAATTATAATCTTTCTAAATGGACCAAGGAAGTAAGAGCATCAAAGTTACTGAAGGGGTGGGGGCATCAATGTTACTGAAGCAGCAGGGTTGGGTATGCATTAATGAAATATTTGAACTGGTATGCAACGTTGATGCAAGTATCAATTGAATTTGTCTTAGAGTTTAGAACATTATGTAAAAGGCATCTATAAACTTTGTCATAAAACTTTAACCAAATGTAAACTTTCTAAGTCCATGACCCTGTGGTCTAGGTCACTGTGGGTGGGGAAGCGACATGCATCTCAAAATCTTTGGACTGGTATGCAACATTGATGCAAGTATCAACTGAATTTGTCTTTAGAACATACAGGCATCTATAAACTTTGTCATAAAACTTTAACCAAACGTAAAATTTCTAAGTCTGGGACCTTGATCTCAAGGTCATTGTAGGGGTGGGACATGCATCAATGAAATCTTTAGACCAGTATGTAACTTCAGTGTAAGCATCAACTAAATCTATCAAAGGGTTAAGAATATACAACCTCTTAGAAACATTAACGCAAAACTTTAACCAAGATGTAAAATTTCTTAGTCTTGGACTTTGACCTCAAGGTCACTGTGGGGGGTGGGACATGCATCAATGGAATCTTAAGACCAGTATGTAACTTCAGAGTAAGTATCAACTAAATCTATCAAAGGGTTCAGAAGATACAACCTCTTAGAAACTTTAACGCAATACTTTAACCAAAATGTAAACTTTCTAAGTCTGTGACCTTGACATCAAGGTCACTGTAGTTGGTGGGACATGCGTCATTGAAATCTTTAGACCAGTATGTAACTTCAGTGTAAGTATCAACTAAATCTATCAAAGGGTTCAGAAGATACAGCCTCTTAGAAACTTTAACGCAAACCTTTAACCAAAATGTAATATTTCTAAGTTTGTGACCTTGACCTCAAGGTCACTGTTGGGGGGTGGGACATGCATCAATGAAACTTTTGACCAGTATTTAACTTCAGTGTAACTATCAACAAAATCTATCAAAGGATTCAGAAGATAAATCTCTTAGAAACTTTAACGCAAAACTTTAACCAAAATGTTAACGGACGGACGGTAGGATCGGACGTTCTTACAAATCCGGTTTATGGGCTTTTCCCATTATAAACTCCCACAGAGTAATTAAGCTCCTAAGCCGAAAAATAGCCCCTAAGCAGTAAGGTTTATGGGTTTATAGTGTTAACTTAACGGAATAAACCCATAAGGTTGGACAAAATATAACCCCTAACACTTATATGTTGGCCCGGACAGACGAAAGGACGGAAACACGGACGGACGGACGAACGACAGGACGAAAACTATATACCCCCATAGCATACTTCGTATGCCGGGGGTATAATAACTTGGTAGTGAAGGACTTTCTTCGCCTCATTCTCGTATTCAACACACGCACCCAAAATGTCAGTTTTTAGAAGGTTGGAGCTATGTGTTAATTGTATCGATTCCTGATATATTTAGTACGAAAGCCTGGGAGGACCACTTTCGAAAAGAATAAAAGAACTTTTCTCGTTATTACGAGATAACTGTCGTTATAACGAGATAGCTATGTCGTTATTATGAGATAATTATGTCGTTATAATGAGATTACTATGTCGTAAGTAGTTTAGGTCGTAGTACCAAAGCGTTAATCCAAAATCATTAGTTCATAGACAAAATGGAAAATATCAATGTTCAGATCAACAGACATGGACTCCAGAAGAGTGTAATCAGGCGTCCGCGGATAGTAAGCATTACTTGGTAAGCAAGCTTCGCCCACCATGCCCATCGACCCGAACGAATAAAAGGTGTAAATGCCGAGAAGGGTATGTCCGAGATTTGGGAAGTCTTCCTATGGCTTTCCATTGGCAAACATATCAGAGATAATTCTGGAAATGGCCACATTGTACGGATCAACAAGATCATGGTGCCTACCACAGAACTTCTTTAGTGTTGATACCAGTTTGGTTTTTTTGATACCCCTGGCATAACAACCTGGTAGTGAGCACCGTCCCTAGTTCAATAAAGTCCTGATACTTGGAACAGTCTCTAACATAACGGATTAACTGTGAACCGTAAACTCCATATGCTGGTGCAAACGGGATATTACTGCTCAGGAAGGGAAAGCTAACAATGGGAAAATTGAAGTCATCTCGTTTATCGTACAGCCTAGTAGTAAGCTTCCCGTTGTCAATATAGAGATAACAATCCAAGTATGAGGAGGAGGTTGAGTCTCTGTTGTTTCTTTAATTTCAAGTTCAAGGGGATAGATGAATTCCAAGTACTCTGCGAATTTAGCATTTTTCAGAGACAATAAATTATCTATATATATCTATAGGTGAAATTGAATTGTTGTGCAAGGCGTTTCTTGCCTGCTTTGAGGAGACCTTGTACAAACTCCGCCTCATACGAGTACCAGAACAAGTCGGCAAGCAACGGTGCACAATTAGTACCCATTGGTATGCCAATTGTTTGCTGAAATAATAGGCCACTGAACTCCACGAAAACATTGTCAATTAGATATTCAAGCATCCTTATGACATCAGGATCGCTTCCCCACGTAATGAAGAGAAAAACTAAGTCGTTATAACGAGAAAAATCTTTTCTCGTTATTACGAGATAACTATGTCGTTATTACGAGATAGCTATGTCGTTATTACGAGATAATTATGTCGTTATGTTGAGAAAACTGTGTAATATCACGTGATAATAGGTCGTAATTACGAAAAACTAAGTCGTTTTAACGAGTTTGCTTATTCCTATTAACGCGGTAGTTATCTCGTTATAACGAGATAATAAATTAACCATAAGCTACAAAGATTTCAGTTGCTGACTTCCCCACCTACCGCACTAAATCATAGTTTTGGTAGAGGAAGATCACAGAACAGTATGGTACATGTAGTCCTGGAGGGAATTCTAACTACACTACTTCAGACTTCTTACGTCATTCCTTCTAACTTCATGGCTTCTTACTTCCGACTTCCTACTTCTACCTTCCCACTTCTCACTTCTAACTTCCGACTTCTAACTTCTGACTTCCGGCTTCTTACTTCCGGCTTCTTACTAACGAAGTTAGAAGTCAGAAGTTAGAAGAATGAAGTTAGAAGTCGGAAGTTGGAAGTAACAAGCCGCGAAGTTAGACGTTTGGTTTAAGAAGTCACGAAGTTTGAAGTATTGAAGTAAGAATTAAGAAGTGGTAAAGTTAGAAGTCCCCTTCTGACCTTTTACTTCATTACTCTTTAGAAGCCTCCGTGGTGTAGTGGTGACGCTACTCGCCTTGTCAACCAGGGATCGCAGGATCGATCCCGGGCTTCTTCAGACTTTCGGATGAGTCTTTAAACCGAGGTCCCGTCTCCGTATGACCTTAGTTGTTGGTGGGACGTAAAACTAAAACTCACTCACTCACTCACTACTTCTAATTTCATGACATCTTACTTCCAATTTCCTACTTCTAACTTCCCACTTCTCACGTCTAACTTCCAAATTCTAACTTATGACTTCCGACTTCTAACTTCCAACTTCTAACGTCTAAGTCTGAAGTAAGAAGTCGGAAGTAAGAAGTCGGAAGTAAGAAGTCGGAAGTTAGAAGAAGGAAGTTAGAAGTCAGAAGTTACAGAAGTTAACAGTAGGGAGTTTGAAGTCGGAAGCTGAAAATCATGAAGTTAGAGGTAAGGAGTCAGGAAGTTAGAAGTCAGAAGTCATGAAGTAAGAGGTTAGAAGTTATGAAGTTAGAAGTAAGAACTCGGAAGTTAGAAGTTAGAATTAGGAAGTTAGAAATCGGAAGTCGGAAGTAAGAAGTCAAATTAGAAGTCATGAAGTTAGTTAGAAGTATTGAAATAAGAAGCCGGAAGTGGTGAAGTTAGAAGTCCCTCCAGGGCTTCCATAGAACAGCGCTTTTGGCATCGGAGAGAAGGATTAAAAAATACAACCACTTCCACAACAAGAGTACATTCATTAAACACGCATAGATGCAGACATATCTACGTGTGTACTGAGGCACACACGTACACACAAACACGCCGCACCCCTCTCTTCCCACTCCGACGTACAAATGATTGATGAATGTGACAGGTGGTGTTTATTCTTGAGATGTCAGTTCATCTCGATATCAGGTAAAAGTACCACAAAATTGTAAGCAACGTCTCCAAAATGACCTAAATAGTGTTAACGAGGACGTTGAACCTGAATTCAAACAAACAAATGTTTATGCTGCGAGGCTGTCTCATATTTTATGGCCTTCCCAACACGACGTTATCATACTGGCATGGGGGCCTTGGTTTAAATCTCATAAAAAGACTGAGGAGCAGAGATTCGTCTACCCTAACGACATCTTATGTACGAAGTGATAATGAGTGATTTTGTGAAGATGAAGAGGACATTTCTTCTAGTACTGATAGAAAGTTCTATTCCTTAAACTGACAGGCTCATTAAGGTTCCGTAAATGGCTATAGGAAAATCATAAAGAAGACCATCAATAAAAAGATTCATTACAAGCAGCGAAGAGAAAACCTCACCGCTGACAGCGCTACCACCGCTACGAGGACTGTTAAATATGAATGCAACTAAGCACATAAAAATGATTCCGTGATAGATTTCGATGAAAAATTTATTTTGTCCCCTCAAAGTGTTCCCCTTTAACAGATATACAAACTTTCAGTCTTCTGATCCAATCATTGAATGCATTTTGGTAGTCTTTTCGAGGTATACTATGAAGGCACTGGAATATTGCATAACCGAGGTGTTTGCGCTGTACAAATTTTCGACCAGAAAGGTATTCTTTTTCAGCCGCGTGAACAAAAAGAAGTCACACGGGGCAAGTTCAGGGGAATACGGGGGTTGAGGGAGTTCAACAACCTTTTCCTGCTTCAGATAGTCTTGCACAATGAACGCCTTGTGCGATGACGCATTGTCATATAGAAATCTGACATTGGCCAAACCAGTTGCGGGTCTTCGTTCTTTGAAATATTATTTCAATTTTCGAAGAACTTTATTCTTGTAAAACTTCGCATTTACAGATTTGCCTTTAGGCACAGCAACCTGAATAGCAGGGCCCTGATTTGAAAAGAATATTGCATACATTACCTTCTTTACGCTCATGGTCCGCTTTGCAATGCATGGTCTTTTGCAATACTTTGTTGCCCATATTTTGTTCTGAATCTTTCGGTTTGGCTCAAAAAATTGAACCCATGTCTCGTCACCTGCGACGACATTAGCGAAAGGCCGTGCATTGTAATTTGGAAACTTTTTAAGCAACTTCTTGGCGCACTGAACGCGTGTCTTTTTCTGCTCATCTGTCAACAGATGGGGAATCCATCTAGCACAGATCTTTCTCATTTTCAAATCCCGTTTCAGAATTGTATGAGCTGCTCCTAATGAGATGCCAACCATACTAGCTGTTTGCTAAGTGGTGTATCGTGCATCGGTAGCAACTATTTCTTTCACTCTAGCAACCATCTTGGCAGATGTTGCTCTTTTCGGCCGACGATCATGTGGTGCATCTTCTGTTGAGCCTAGCCTACAGCTGAATTTCTTACACCAACGAAAAACTGTCGGAAAAGACATTTCATTATGCCCATAAACCGAACATATTTCATCAAAAATGTCTTTGCACCGTGTACCAAGAATACAACGATTCTTAATATAGGACCGTATTTCAACGGCGTACTCTGACCTTCTTCCAACCATGTTTTGTATTAGTATACAAGAGTAGACAGTGTTTATCGAACGATATATATGGCTAAAGTGCACGGATTTTAACAGGTTTGGTATCAATGTATAGGTAAAATGTTTTTCTACGCTATGATATTTATTTCCAGGTGATTTTCGCATTACTGCATGAGAAAACGTTCTACTTGCATTCATACTTGAACAAATTCCGTCCCTTCTAGCTCGCTGAGCCATAACGCGATAACAGGAAAACTAACCCATAATAACGAGATAACTATCTCGTAATAACGAGATATCTAATTTGTAATAACGAGATAATTAAGTCGTTATTTCGATATAACTAACCCGTAATAACGAGATAATTAAGTCGTTAGTACGAGACGAGTTACTCATTATTTCAAGATAACTATCTCGTAATAACGAGATTAAACATTATAACGGGTTGATGGGTATTGCTGTCAGGTTGAAATCAACTGTAAGAGTGATTTTTACTGATAACGCATAAGAAATTTAACCCCAGTTTGCTATAATTTCAGGTACTGGTTTCAAAGGCTTAACCCTTTTCCTGCTAATCCCGGATATGCCCTATCTTTGAAACAATGTAGATCCAGATCAGATGGCTTCTGACGAAGCCATCTGATCAGGATCTACATTGTTTGCCATTCAGGTTGTGAATGTGTTGCAATAATTTGTATCAAGCAATCTGATTGGTTGATAATCGGTAGTGGGTGTGGCATATATGAATATTCAGCAGGTTAAAGGTTAAACGACTAATATAACAGAGATTTCTACAGATCTCTTACAATTCTGACGGTCGTTCTTCTTCTTCGTCTAAAATTTTCCGTTAATAATTTATACTAATCCTTTTATTTCGATTAGCCAACAGTCGTTCCAGATGTTATCACAAGCAAGAGAGAGAGAAAGAGAGAGAGAGAGAGAGAGAGAGAGAGAGAGAGAGAGAGAGAGAGAGAGAGAGAGAGAGAGAGAGATAGAGAGAAAAGAGGAACAGCATTGCTACCCATATACAAGTGGGTTGAATGGGGCTTTGACATACGTGACTACTCCAATGACACACCTCGCATCCGGCGGTGTGGCTCGAACTCGATACCTCTGGTTCATAAGCCGATCATGCTAAGCACTGAGCTATGTAACACACCCACTATCTTCTTTTCTCGAGTAATTGCTCATTCTCGCCGCGTACATATGTGTCGTACATGAATCCTTCGTCTTTTAACCGAGGACCCAGCTCTGAATGACTTAATTGTTGTTGTAAGAGCCATAAAATATGAGCCAACCAAACAGCATAAACATCACCTGCCACCTGTCACTATCATAATTTATATGTGCGTGGGGTCGGGGAGGGGAGTGGGGGCGCGTGCGTGTATGTATGTATGTATGTCTGCGCGCGCGTATACATATGTCTGTGTCTTTGTGTGTTAAATGAAGATGCTCTTGTTGCGGAAGTGGTTATTAAGTTCAATCCTTCTCTTCAGTGCCAAAAGCGTTGTTCTCTGAGCTCTCTCTAGCACTAGCGTGATTTAGTGTGGCAAGTCTGGTAGCCTGCAACTGAAAGCTTTGTTGCTTGAGGTTACTTAATTATCTCGTTAAAAATTCCTTGGCCGGTCTGACTCACACCAGTTTGCCTGGTCAGACTTCGCCTTAAACGCTCTACCAGTACTTCTGTGTGGTCAGATTCAGCTCTGTGTGGAAGCATCATACAGCCAAATTTTTTTTTCAAGCCTCGATGGGCGGGAACGACATGCATCCACTGTATGCTGGAAGAAACAGGGAAGTTAAATTATGTCTGAATTTACACAAAGTGAGAAGTCCCTTCAGACTATGAATTGCTCCGGTCCCGAGGCCAGCTATCTTCTCCCACGAGCAACCCACTCAAACATGAAGACTTTCCTGCTCACAAATTTTAAAATTCCAATCAATTGTTGGCATTATAAGATTATTGAGCAGGACAAAAAAAAAAATCGCTCATCTGTGCAGACAAATTGCCTTATTTTTTTAGATACTGGAAATAATGAGCATAACAAATTTCATGCTCAACCAAGTCGAACGAGAACAAAAGCCCCACAACCCAGGGACCAGACCCAGAAGAATCCTCATCAAGTGTTCAAAACCATGTAAGAATAGCAGTGACAGGGACTGTATGGGCCGGAGCACCGCATGTGAGAGCGCCCAGCAAAGGCCAAGATCAGACTGCGCATCCGCGCAGTCTGATCCGAGTCCCCGCCAGCCGTATAGAAAAATACCAGACTGAGTACACAGTGAAGACCCCGTATAGACTGTGGATACCGGCAACCATTTCAGAATCTCCACAGGGTACCATTTTATGGCCCTTCCAACAGCAATATAGTAATACTGACATGGAACCGTGATTAAAGATCGCATTAAAAGGAATTATTCTACGACACCTTATGTACCAGGCTAGAGTGAGTTATTACTTGATGACATAGAGGATATTTGATTTTTTCAGTGTAAGATTAAATTTTATTTCATCGAATGAACACCAAAACTGTTATTTTCACGAGTGGCGTAGCCACGAGTGAAAATAGCAGTTTTGATGTTCATGAGTGAAATAAAATTTGATCTTGCACTGAAAAAATCAAATTTTCTGTTTCTTACATGCTTCAAAAGGCAATATTTAGCATCTTTAATGGTGTCGCTCACATTCGGAGAAAATTATCTTTGTTCCTGTTCGTTTCGCGTCAATTTAGTGGTGTCCATCGTGTTTAGTGGGTATACTATTGGGAGTTTGCACCTGAGAAATGGCCTGGGATGGTATTATTATGAATGATTAATGAAATAATTGAGAGAGTAGTTTTCCAAAGAATTTGCTGGCAAGTCTAACGTCGCGCGACAAAAGACGTGACGTCAGCGTCATAAATGACGTCAGTAACGTCCCCGTCACACATGAACGGGCTATGCGTCAATTAGAACACATTTCAGTATTGTTCAGTTATCTGACAAAGATAAAATTGAAATTAGAGTTAGATTTGAAGAAAAAAGTAGTCCCAAACAGTGAAAAATAAAAAATCGTATTTTCACTGTTTGAAACAGTGAAAATATCGATTTATATTTCACTGATAAATCTCTATCATTCATTGAAAAGCATGTAAGAAAGCGCCTTAAGAGTAATTCTAGTACTGATAGTAAATGAGGAAGTGGAACACTTCGCTTAAGCACTTTCACTGCCAGAACAGATTCCCATAATTATTGCTTGCTGAACCCTGACAGACAGGTGAGCTAAAGTACCGAGGATCACTTGGAACCAGGTCTCAACGGTCCCTATTAGACTTCTGGATGTCGTTGAAATACTTATTATAACGAATAAATTATCTTGTTATTATGAATTAGTTATCTCGTAATTACGACTTAGTTTTCTCGTAATTAGTTATCTCGTATCTCGTTATCACGAGTTAGTTATCTCATTATTACGACTTAGTTATCTCGTTAATACAAATAAGTTATCTCGTTATTACGAGATACTTATATCGTTATAACGACTTAGTTTTCTCGTTATTATGAGATATTTTCTCGTTATTACGAGATACGTTAATTGTAATTAAATGAAATATCAAACACCTTCCCAACTCCCCCATCCCGTCCTGCTCCGCCCAAACCCCCATTACTACACCATAGTCGCAATCGTTCAACACACACCATAATGAGTGGACAATATCTCATATGGGCCCCGTCAAGCGATTTTGGTACTTATGCGAGCGGCGAAGGTTCAGGCGAGCCTGCGCTTCCGCACAGTCTCGCCAGAACCTTCTCTGCTCGCTCATACAAGAAATGAATCAAGAGGAACCTTCAGACAGAAAGCCATATCCCTGGCCCCTCTGAATGGCTGGGCATGCGCAGTTAAAATTTGTCATGACGGAATGCTCGTAGACACATATTCGCTTGGCGGGGCTCATATTGTAACACAGCACGCCAATATAGGTAATGGAAAGGAACTCAGTTTTATTCGACACTTTCAAGAAGAGCGTGACGTGAATAGCCGCCGTTTCATGACGTCACTCTTAGATTCTAAACGGAAGACGGTGTTACGTCATTTTCTCTCATCGAAAACGTGACAAAAGGACTTAATTAACAGTCATTGATTATGGCGGGATTTCTTCTGGCTGGAGCGAGAGCCTGAGAGATTTTGAAGGAAACATAATTGCCGAGTTTAAGTTTCGAATATCGATTAAGCCGGTGATTGGAGGCGTATGCAACCTTGCAAACTATATTGCTGTGCATGAAGAGACTCAGTAAAACCGAGTCTCCGATTTTCTTTCATTTATGTGTACTTTGTTTCCAACGGCAACCTTTCAACTTTTTATTTTATCTCACTGCAGTTGGTGTTAAGTGCCGAGTGGCAGTCGTAAAAAGTCTCCCCGTGCTCCATCATAGTGCAGATTATATTTTCTTTTCCTTTGGGATCATTGAGCCCATTCTGGTTGCTTTGAAAATCGAATATTAGTTAAGCCGTTAAGCCGGTGCTAGGAGGCGTATGCAGCCTTGCTAACTATATTGCTGTGTATGAAGAGACTAAAAAAAAAAACAAACGAATCTCAGATTTTCGTTCTGTGTTTTCTGTTTCAAAAGGCAATCTTTTAGCGTCAAAAGAGATTAGCACTAGAATGTGATTTGTTAAGTCATACATCACAGTCTGTCGGTCAGATGGAAGCAGACAAATCTCTCGCGAAATCACTTGCTCTGCGCGCTCGTGATTTGATATTGATAGACTTTACAACTAACCTCCAAGCTGTGATTTATGTATCAGCAAAACACTGATAGAGCTGATCTCCTTCTCAAATAACGCGTTGCGTATCTGGTAATAAGAAGACAACTAACTAATAATAAAGAGATAAATAATGAAATAATTAGCTCGTAATAACGAGAAAACTAACTCGTAATAACAAGATAATTATCTCGCAATAACGAGATAATTAACTCGTTATTGCGAGATAACTAACTCGTAATAACGAGAAGATTAATTCGTAATTACGAGAAAATCATTTCGTAATTTCGAGATAATTATCTTAGAGGATCTAAGCCTGACCAGGCAATTAAGTATGAGTCGGCCCGTCCATGATTATAAACCCTACTGGTTTCATTGGTCGACAGGGATTGAGATGCTGTTTCATCTCAATGTCGGATAAAAGTCCCACAAAATTGGAAGCAACGTCTCCAAAATGACCTTTACAATGTTGACGAGGACGTTAAACCTCAAATCAAACAAAACCAAAACAAAATAATAATAATAAAAAACAAGAGGACCAAGCTAGCTTGGTCCTGTATCGCTCACCTGAGCTAACAAATTCAAAGTTTAAGGAAATGCCAACCTTTCCTGAAGGCTTTATGGGAGGACATGGTGATGACAGGGTAAGCATTTTCTGCAAATCAAGTAGAATGTAACTCTATGATAAACAGGCTGACCTCACCGGTTTTCAAACTCATTTCAAACTCATTCAAACTCATTTATTCCTGACTTGCTAAGAAGATCCGATCTAAACTGAAGTGGCTATGGTGATGACAAGTTCAAAAACAAGAGTTTTCAAACTCCACCAAGCTTTCTGCCTGACTTTCTTGTTTGTAAGTTTCATGAAGATCCGTTCAAAACTGAAGGGGCAGCAGTGATGACAAGGTCGAAAATAGGCATTTTCAGCAATCAAAGGCACTCTATGATAAATGGGCCGACTTGGCCGGTATTCGAACTCATCTGAGGTTTTATCCCCAGCCACCTTACATATAAGTTTCAGAAAGATACGATCAAAACTGAAGGGGCTACAGTGATGACAGGGTCAGAAATCGGCATTTTCAGCAATCAAAGGGATGTAACTGTATGATAAATTGGTCGACTTGGCCGGTTTTCTAACTCTTCCAAGGTTTTATCCCCAGCCACTTTACATATAAGTTTCAGAAAGATCGGATCACAACTGAAGGGGCTACCGTGATAACAAGGTCAAAAATCGGCATTTTCAGCAATTAAAGGGGCGTAACTCTATGATAAATGGGCCGACTTGCCAATTTTTCGGGCTCATCCGAGGTTTTATCCCCAGCCACCTTACATATAAGTTTCAGAAAGATACGATCAAAACTGAAGGGGCTACAGTGATGACAGGGTCAAAAATCGGCATTTTCAGCAATCAAAGGGATGTAACTGTATGATAAATTGGTCGACTTGGCCGGTTTTCAAACTCTTCCAAGGTTTTATCCCCAGCCACTTTACATATAAGTTTCAGAAAGATCGGATCACAACTTAAGGGGCTACCGTGATAACAAGGTCAAAAATCGGCATTTTCAGCAATTAAAGGGGCGTAACTCTATGATAAATGGGCCGACTTGCCAATTTTTCGGGCTCATCCGAGGTTTTATCCCCAGCCACCTTACATATAAGTTTCAGAAAGATCCGATCAAAACTGAAGGGGCTACCTTGATGACAAGGTCGAAAGTCGGCGTTTTTCAGCAATCAAAGGAACTGACTCTATGATAAATGGGCCGACTTGGCCGGTATTCAAACTTATCTGAGTTTTTATCCTCAGCCACCTTACATATAAGTTTCAAAAAGATCCGATCAAAACCGAAGGGGCTACAGTGATGACAAGGTCAAAAATCGGCATTTTCAGCAATCAAAGGGACGTAACTCTATGATAAATGGGCCTACTTGGCCGGTTTTGGAACTCATCCAAGGTTTTATCCCCAGCCACCTTACATATAAGTTTCAGAAAGATCCGATCAAAACTGAAGGGGCTACCGTGATGACAAGGTAAAAAATCGGCATTTTCAGCAATCAAAGGGACGTAAGTCTATGAAAAATGGGCTGACTTGGCCGGTTTTCGAACTCATCCGAGGTTTTATCCCAAGCCACCTTACATATAAGTTTCAGAAAGATCCGATCAAAACTGAAGGGGCTACCGTGATGACAAGGTCAAAAATCGGCATTTTCAGCAATCAAAGGGATGTTACTCTATGATAAATGGGCCGACTTGGCCGGTTTTTGAACTCATCCGAGTTTTTATCCCCAGCCACCTTACATATAAGTTGTAGGAAGATCTGATCAAAACTGAAGGCGCTACGGTGATGACAAGCATTTTCCCATAGTAAGTCTATGGGACCTTGTGGTTGCCATAGGAACCAAAGTTTTAGAGCGATTTCGAAAAAAAGTTTATGTCATCAATGCCCCACCAGAGGCATGCTACAGATGAGAAATGATTGAGAACAGCCTGCAGGATACAGAGATATAGCTGCTCAAAAGTGTGGACGACGGACGACGGACGGACGACGGACGACGGAGGACCCACTATACTATAAGCTCCCCTGGAGCCTT
This sequence comes from Lucinisca nassula, assembly GCA_963580285.1. Lineage (NCBI taxonomy): Eukaryota > Metazoa > Mollusca > Bivalvia > Lucinida > Lucinidae > Lucinisca > Lucinisca nassula. Next base: position 174,875,701 of record OY757013.1, on the reverse strand, counting down.
CGGCCCAGGTGAGCTAAAAATATTAAAAAAAAGGTAAGGTATCGGCCCCCGTCCATCAGAGGTTGAAGGAATAGATTGCGCTGCCTGATGCTTCCACGCAGAGCATGAACCAACCGCACTTGAGGGCTGGTAAACCGCTTAGAGGTTCTAAGTAGAAGTAAAACAAAGATCAGGAATTGATACAATTAACTTACTCCACCAATAAAAGACACCAAAGGGAAAGAAATACCAACATTAAGCGACCAGACCATAATGGAAACCTAAACAAAGGAAGGCCATAAGGACAGTTACTTTCCCACAAAATGGCCATATGGCCATCCAAAACCAAAAGACACAAGTGATACACACAGTAAGTAACAAACAACAACATAAATAAATCGCCACAGAAGAGCCGCCTTGGAACGGTCAGTGGAAGATTTCCACCGGGGGGCTTAAATCGATTTTACGTGGCCATAATCCTCGCCCTTACTTCCGTCGCGATTTAGACAAACAATTTGTTCAGTCCGCATGAAGGCCTCCTAACTCATCAGTGCAACATCTCCGTGAACACAAAAATCAAAGAACCACAGAGGTGAGACAACGGTGAGGACTCGACAGCAAGAAACCACTGAAATGCTGGAGCAAAAGAAAACCAACAGTTAGACTCCGATGAGCCCTACCAGATCTAAGCCTGCATAAGAAAAGTTGCGCGAGTCGGACCGTCAATGCATTAAACCCTATTGGTTTCATTGAGCGACAGGGCTTGAATTGTCATTTCATACCAATATCTGGTAAAGGTCACACAAAATTGGAAGCAACGTCTCCAAATGACCTATATAGTGTTGACGGGGAAGTTAAACATCAAATCAAGCAAACAAACACACAGTGTCGTAGACAAATACCTTGTTACTTCGTCTTTTGATTGAGATTCCAAACCGAGGTCCCATCTCAGATCGACTGAATTGTTGTTGAGAGGGCCATAAAATATGAACCAACCAAGCAGCATAATTGAGTATGCTTGGTCGGCTATCTATGTAGCTTAAACATTTTTTGCCGAAGATTACTTAATTATCTCGTTCTAACGCGTTAATACGAGATATTATCTCGTTAATACGACTTAGTTTTCTCGTAATAACGACATAGTCATCTTGTTATAACGACATAGTCATCTCGTAATAACGAGAAAAGTTTTTTTTTCCTTTTTGAAAGTGGTCATCCTAGGCTTTCGTAATTCTATGGGTCAGAAAATTTTCTGCTGGCAATAACGCTTGAAAAGTCGGCGATTTTTGTCGGTTTCTCATTGCTTTCCATACAAATGATTCTTGTTTCCGTGCGTTCCCGGCGCCTCAACTAACTCGGTAACCTATATTATATCCCCTCGCAACAACGCTCCAAGAGGAAGAATCACAGCTGGTAGAACATCTGAAAGCAATCGCTAGTGTTTGGGTATGCCTATACGCGTCAGGAAGTTGCTGATATGGCATCAGAGTTTGCAGTGGCATTCATAAGAGAGATGAAGAGCATCCTTTTAGCTTAAAATGGTTGCATAAGTTCATGGCAAGGTGGCCTTAGGTCAAGAAGCCAAGACCATTATCAGTGGCAAGAGCTAGGGCAACATCACAGCAAACTGACTAAATACTTTATTGATATACAAAATATTATCACTAGATATAGCTTGAAAGAAACACCTCATCACATTTACAACGTTGATGAAAAGGGCTTGCAGATTGAACATGCCACCCATATATTGTTGTTTCTGGAGAAAGTCATGCCCCAGCGGTCACCTCATCTAGATCTACTTTAACTACTGTCATTGGGTGTGGTAATGTATATGTAAACCTAATACCGCCTTGGTTTGTTTTCAAAGGTGTGCGTATGAGACAAGAATTCTTGGCAAGATGTACAGAAGGAGCAGATGGCACTGTCTCTGATAGTGGTTGGTCTAACTCGGAGGTATTTCAGACATATCTTGTCAGACATTTCCTTAAATATGTTCAGGGCCGGTCAACGAATGAACCTGTATTGCTGTTATATGATGGGCACAGATCCCACATTACATTGGACGAAGCTGCATAATATTATTCTTTTTGTTCTGCCAGCACACACAAGTCGCGTGTTACAACCACTGGACGTAGGCTGCTTTGCTTCATTTCAGAAGATCTACAACAATGAATGTCATAAGTATATCAGACAGCACCCATCGATGCAATGTTGCAGAACTGGCATGCAAGGCTTATAGCAAAACTCTGTAACCACCAAACTTGATTGGGTCGTTTAAGAAGTCAGGCATCTGTCCTTTCAACAAACCAGCTATGAACTCGCTTCAGTTTGCTCCAGCAGTTCCATTCAAACAAAACATCAACCAATAAAAGTGAAAAACCTAAGACCAATCAAGAACAACAGGATGCAAGTCTAAAATCCGACTCAATAAAACTGAGTCTGCCATTTCGTTTATTTGGTGTATTCCTTGCTTCTAAAGGATCTAATTCAGAACTTATTCTTTCAGAAACAGAATGAACCTATTTGAAACAAAATGGGACATTCAATGTCAAAATCAAGAAGAAATCTAAGTGACGTAGTCAGTGGAAAATCAATAACTGAGCCGAAAACGACTGAAAAAAAAAATGAAAAATACAAATCAGATGTGAAAACAAGTGGAGGACAAAAAGAGAAAAATATCGGGCAATACTAATGAAAAGAAAGCACAGTCAAAGACAAATTGTAAAATGTCAAGCAAACCAAGAAAATCTGATAACAAAGGTTCAAAAAGTCCACAGCCTGGTCCATCAACATACTATATCTCCAGTGAAGATTATGACAATGAGGATGACATTCCAGAGGAAAGTAAATGCTGTGTGTAACACCTGTTTGAGCCAAAGGAATTAATGTCTTGTGTCTCATTAGTGTTTGCGCATTGGGCTCAGTGTGATTATCCAAATTGTGGACATTGGACACACTTGAAATAATGCTGTAGGCAAACAGTTATCAGGCTTAATGATGACTTTGTTTGTCCCTGCCATAACTAACTTCAAACATGCAACACAATTTGAAAATATGATCATATGTTCAGTTAAATTGTTAAAAAATTGAAGATACGTTTTCCCAGTTGAAATACATTCATATGTTTGACATATACTGCAGAAAATATTGACGGTCACATGTACACCGACTTCGGTGACGCACTTCACAGAATTTACAATTATGGGTCAGGTGACAAGATGGATGCCTCTATTGTCAGTTTTAAAGCATGGCCAATAATTTTAAGATGGAAATATAAACAAATGAATGTTTTCCAAACGTACACAAGGTTGTATAACAACACATATTAAGAAGGTAGAATATATTACTCCGCCGATGTGGGCGACACGGCGCTATGTTTCGAGGCAGAATGTGAAGATGCACTCGCATACTAATTCTATGGGAGAGTCCATTTACGTATTCTTCACCCTAAGATTCTTTTTTATGCGAGACTTTTATTTGTAAGAGTGATTTTTATTTATAATGCCGTCACTATGATTAACGACGTCCGCCATCATTACGAAAAAAAAAAAAAAAAAAAAAAAACACGCCTGTACAAATACATTGTAAACTTTCCCGCCGAAATAAAAAAACAAAAAACAAATTAAATTCTAACATGAAAAATTGTGATAGTTTTCTTATTTCTGCTCAAAATATAGATTTTTGGCGGGTTCTAACGAGTACCCACAATCTATATTTTAGAGCAGAGATAAGAGAAATAAGGTTTACCCTTGTTAACTCCAGTTTTACTATAGAAATATGGGATACAAGGGGTTCAAAATTATATAGGGGTGTTTTCATAATGTATTCTTATGACAATAATGCGGAACACATAACACGGTCGCATAAAATGACTGAAAGTACTGAGGAAAGTTGATTTGTGAAGAATAATTATCATGATAACAATGTCAGTTGTAAAACAAGCATTTCTGAAGACATTTTGTTGACAAGGTCCCAGAGAGTTAAAGAATTCGACGAAAAAAAAAAAAAAAAAGGATTGATTGTTTGTTTTGAGTTTAACGACGGGTCTACCCTTTGGGGTCATTTTGTGTAGTCTCCCAGAGAAAGGGAGACACGAGATAGAAGACATAGAAGAGGCGTTGAAAGTGAGGAACAGAGGAGAAAGAGAAAAATAAATAGAAGTGTAGAAACAGAAGAAAAGAAACACTCCTTTCTACCGTTACCTGCTGCAGGCCTTTCCAAAACACATCCGCTATTTTTCATGGTAAAACCATAAATTTCTAAATAAGCTCAGTACATTCTGCGCTTGTCCCATCCATAGGGGCTTGAATCACTTTATTTGGTGATAAAAACATGGTACTATATGAGAGACAACGGGGGGGGGGGGGGGGGGAACTTCGGCCCATTTGTTTTGTGGTGGGTTACTTCATTTTATCCAGTGTATCTTTTTTGCAAATGCAGTTTTTCACCCGCTTATTTTGAATTATACAAGTTAACTTTAAACATGCCAACTTTGCAACAATAATCCGCCTCTGTCTGTCACTTGCAGGAAACATGTTTTTTTGCTCGCATGGAATAAAGCAGTTTGTTTTGTTTGTTTGATTTGAGGTTTAACGTCCCCGTCAACACTGTAAAGGCCATTTTGAGACGTTGCTTCCAATTTTGTGGGACTTTTACCCGACATTGAGATGAAATTACATCTCAAGACCTGTCGTCCAGTGAAACCAATATGGTTTATTAGCATGGACGGCCCGCCTCGCACCGCGGTTCCTGGACAGGCTTAGATCCTCTAAGCGGTTTACCAGTACTAGTGTGCGGGCCGGATGGAGCTCTGCGTGGTGGCCTCATGCAGCCCATATATTTCTTCAAGCCCCTATGGGCGGGGGCGTGGAATAAAGCAGTAACTCAGAACTCGGCACAAGCGTGTGCACGAAATTTTCACGTTCTCATCAACCACAACCGAACTAGTGTTACAGAGGGAACTCTCTTCGCTTTCACCCGTTGTCTTTCATTTAACTTAAGCTCTCTTGAGCAATTTGAATCGAAAAAGAAGTATTCGCAGCTCTAAATTTAGATTTTGCTACTTTTGCTTCGCTTTCCGCATTATTCTGTCAACGTTCTGAATAGAAACCAGGACGCTTGGAATAATCGTCTTGTTTAAAAAGCGGGACGTGCATGACAGATATAATCCGGAACTTTGCAAACTACGTCGCCTTAGAGCAGCTAGTGTTACTGTTAAAATGTATGTGATAGTCTTGATGTTTGCTTTGATTTTTTTTTCAATGTAAAATATTCTGCTAGGACTACGTATACACGTATTTGCAGATAAGATAACTGTATGGTAATTATACATAAAATGGGTCGTTTGATTGTATTGTATCGCTTTGTGGTCTCGCTAAATATATTAACTTCCAATTCAGCCGCTGTAACTTTTTGACACATGGCTGAAAAGAATATAATAATGTTTACTGAAAAGCAGAAGACGGTCTTAGATCTGATAAAAACAGGGCTAAACTACCTTGTTTAGGGCTGGAGCCGAATGATGGTCTCCCTATTCACCGGCAAAGGGGAATAGACGTACCACCGAACAGCTACGGTGTAGTGCCAGCATGGAATCGTTCTCTGGATACCCACCAGCCGACGACCCTCGACACGGGGAAACTAGAAAAGAACAAACAATTTGTTTATGACCAGGCTGTGACGGGCACAGCCCACGTTATCGAAGAGATTGCTAGAGTGCGCCACACTGAAGGGAAATGTTTGACAGTTTCGTGCCCAACGGGTATGGTATAAAATCTACTTGTTTTTGGCAGAATGCTAAAGAACGTGTGTATATGACGTCGTCACCTTGTGTTTAAACGCTCGTCCCCGGTACATGGCAACAGTTGGCTAAGAAAAAAATGCAGCAGTCTTAAGCCAAATGGTTCAGAATATAAGTTGAAATAGATACGGCTATAAATAACTTAAGTGTTTTACAGATTTAGATTCATAGTGGTCGGAATGATTAACCATTACGAAAACATGCCCTATACAAATGAAATGACACATTTATCGCCGAAAAAAAGACAATTTTCAGATTAAAAATTGTGATATTTTTTCTTATATCTGCTCAAAATATAGATTGTGAGTACTCGTAAGAACCGCCTCATCGAGGCGGTTCTAACGAGTACCCACATTCTATGTTTTGGAGCAGAAATGAAATATAGATTGTGGGTACGCGTTCGAGGCGATTCTAACGAGTACCCACAAACTGTGTTTTTGAGCAGAAATAAGAAACATAATGTATACCCGTGCAAACCCCAGTTTTACTATATAAAATTGGGGTTCAAGGGGGTCAAAATCATAGAGACGTGATTTCGTGATGCGACTTAAATAATGCTCACTGGTGTCACTGATGAGGCCGAAATGGCCGAAACTAGCTAGTCTGGCCCAGAAAACATGTACACTCCATATTTTCCAGTTTTGTGGTGTATTCCTTGCTTCCAAAGGATAACTCTTTCCAGAACATATTTAACGTCACTACAGCTGTTGTCGTGGAATGTGTGGCGGCCGTAAGAAGTCTCCCTGCCCTACATCATAGTGTAGTTTATATTTTCTTGTCCTTTGGGATCATTGATTCCATTTTGGAAGTTTGAAAATATTTGAGGGTCATTGATGAGGACTAAATGGCCGAATGGCCCAAACTAGCTAATCTGGTCCAGAAAACATGTACATTCCATATTTTCCAGTCCTGTGGTGTATTCCTTGCTTCCAAAGGTTAACCCTTTCTAGAACATATTTAAACATGTGTTCTAATGTTGTTATAGTAGTCGCAGATACAATTGACTAGGCGGAGCTATTCAGGTGTTGTCAATATATGTCAAATTCGCTGAGTCCACCTGAAGATTCGGTAGAGTGCCTTTCGCATGCTTTCTTCAAGCGGACCAAACGGCCATCCACAGCTTTGTTTGTGTTACAGCTGAATTCATACAATCGGGTGACTTGGTTTACCTTTTTGTTAATAGAACATTCCAAGGGCAGGTGCTATCGATAGCTCCACCTAGTCAATTTTATCTGCGACTACTATGCTAAATAACAATGGCTGTTTTGGTACAAATCGGCCTGTTGGATCTTTCCTTCTTTTTTTCTTTGTGATTAGTTGGAACCAAGAAAAAACGTTTCAACTAATGTTTGCTGTTCTCACTCTCTCTCTCTCTCTTTCTCTCTCTCTCTCTCTCTCTCTCTCTCTCTCTCTCTCAGATGTCATGGGACGGGGGTTTTAGGGGTTGGGTTGCTAGCTGTTTTCCTTGACCGTACACAGTGTGTACTTGATATCGTGGATTCTCTGGAGTTCATAAGACAAGGAGCCTACTGTTGATGATGAACGTTTAATGTCGATGATCCACAAACGACTATACACATGATGACCCACAAACGACGATACACATGGTGATGACTGTACAGCAATCTGTAACCATAATTGAAACACTAATTAGTATACATGATAAACATGTATGGAAATTAACCATGAATACATGCTACACATGTATATAGAGAGATGAGAAACATGATTGTTTACTTTCACACAACTGACAGGCAAATGCCCTGAAGCAAAACAAAATATTTATGCTATTAAAATAGTAACTTATTAAGGCTAATTAACTTTCTAATTAAAATATTTATAACATCAGATTGGAAAGAAACAGACTGGCGTCTTATGAAGACGTTACGTGTTTTGAAATGTAGGTTCTTCTGTCGTGGTTATTTTTGTTATAGTTTGTCTTTAGGTGTTTGTGTCGCTTATATTATTTTATTTTGGATAGCCTTTTTGGCTATTTTGTGGGACAGTAACTGTCCTCTTGGCTTTCCGATGTTGTTGTTTCCATTGGGGTCTGTGGCTTCATGTTTGTGTTTCTTTCCTTATGGTGTCTCTGATAGAAGCTGTGGGTTAATTGTACCGATTCCTGATCATTGCCTCTACTTCTATTTTACAAGTTATCTAATGAAAAGTAGAAGTAAAACAAAGATCAGGAATTGATACAATTAACTTACTCCACCCATAAAAGACACCAAAGGGAAAGAAATACAAACATTAAGCGACCAGACCATAATGGAAACCTAAACAAAGGAAGGCCATAAGGACAGTTACTTTCCCACAAAATGGCCATATGGCCATCCAAAACCAAAAGACACAAGTGATACACACAGTAAGTTACAAACAACAACATAAATAAATCGCCACAGAAGAGCCGCCTTGGAACGGTCAGTGATTAGCAAAACTAGTAAATCTACTAACCTGTAACAATAATTGAAACACTAATCAATGTATGGTAAACATGTATGGAAATTAACCACGAATACATGATAAACATGTATATAGAGAGATGAGAAACATAGTTGTTTACTCTCACACAACTGACTGGCCAATGCACTGAAGCAAAACAACATGCACTCGATTACACCAGTGATTATTATTTGATACACAGGTTAATACTTGATTCACCGTATAGGACATTTTACGGAAACTTTTAGGAATAAAGAGCAGGAAAACAATGGTGTTACGTACCCAATTAATGGACGGGGAATAGTGGGACGTTTACATAAAGAAGTTGGATATGCACAACAAAACAACTGCAATGATTTCTTGTTTTCTACGGATGTAGAAAACTATATGATCAATATATACATGTAAGTGACTGTACATTCCCATTTGACAGGTCCGAGCGGGTAGCAGCCGGTATGCTCATCTTATTTGGAGGAATTTGGGGCTCACGGTGATGTATATTGCTTCTCTTGTTTTCCTGCTTGTATGTTTGTTGTTCTTTTGTAGCTTTTCTCTGTTTTTCGTATTGCCACAAGGCATGGATTGCGTGTGCTTGTTGGGACCATCCCACTGAGGTGGTTTCCTACAATCACCAGCAATCTATGTTATTTATTTGTTGTTTGTTTGTTTGGTTGTTTTTGTTAGAAAAGGGTAAAAATCGAACATTTTCATAAACAAGTTAGTTCTAGAACCACCAAAAATGCCTTTATAGCGCACAGGTATATCACCATAATAATATAATTATATTCTTTTGGGCCACTTGTGTCTTATTTTCAGCTCACTTTAACAAGACGCATTTGATTGCATTGCTTATATATAGGTAAGTTAAAAGAACATACACACAAAAAAACGGGAAAGGTAGCAAAGGACTGAGACCAAATGTATGTCATTGACAGTGTTAGTCGCGACTGATCTGTCCGTCGGAATGGATTCAGTCACGTCAGTACACTGTCTATACATCGAGCTTGACGTGCTGGTTATCTTAATCTCTATATTTTTTCATTTTTATTGTTATTTCGTTTTTCTCTGAAGACATATACAGTGTGTGCATGGAAAAAAAAATGTTCCCGGTTTTTTACTTTCATATAGACTTGTCTTTCCATTTTAGCCGAATACCGCTTTCGGATACTTTACAATGGTCTAAATTTAAAATAATTATACGGTGCAAAAACAGATATACCAAACGAAGTTAAGATTTCAAGCGCCAACGTTAGAGGACTGCATGATCATCAAAAACGTAGGGACATGTTTTGTCATATGAGAAGTAAACGATTCCAAATGTACTGTTTACAAGATACTCACTTTACTGATAAATTAGAACCTTAAATTCGGGCAGAATGGGGAGGGGAAGTGATATTTAATTCTTTTACTTCAAACGCCAGAGGGGTTTGCATTCTATTTAACAATGACTTTGAATATAAGGTACATAAAGTTAAAAGAGATATGGGGGGTAATAGCTTGATACTAGATATGGAAATAGAAGGGAAAAGGGTAACACTTATAAATTTATATGGACCCAATGAAGTCTCGCCCGAATTTCGAATTTTACTAAGCTTTGGTAGAAGGTATTGAAGATTTCGAGAATGATACATGTATTATTTGCGGTGACTTCAACTTAGTTCAAGATCAAGACTTAGATACTTATAATTATGTACATATTAATAACCCGAAGGCAAAAGCATACATACTTTCTATGAAAGAGGAGTTAAATCTTGTTGACCCATACAGGGAAGTAAACGAACATACAAAGAAATACACATGGCGTAAACCTAACCCTCTAAAACAAGCTAGGCTGGATTTTTTTAGTCTCTGATAATTTTATGAGTAGTATACACAATACTGAAATTTTACCGGGTTATAGGTCCGATCATTCTATTGTAGTACTATCATTTTATCAAATGAGTTTAAAAAGGTAAAGGTTTATGGAAATTCAATAATAACCTTTTAAAAGATAGGGAATAGGTAGAAACTGTTCAAAAATGCATTAAAAAGTTAAAGAGCAATATATGTTACCAGTATATAACCTAGATTACATAGAAAACAGAAACTGTAATGATTTACAATTTACTATTTGTTACGAGATGGAATAGGAAACCTCTCTGGTGCTTATGCACATCTAAATTATTTTAGTAGATATATGGTAGAGCGGTGCGAGTGAAATATTTTAGGTGAAATATGGTACGCAAACTATGCGGCTCCATGAACAAGTCATGCACATATCATACGATGTATGCATGAGTGGTTTATAGAGAGCTGTTTTACAATACAGGGGGCCGCTAAAAGGCCGAGTCCTATAGAATTTGCCTAAAAATCGCCAACCGCCAAATTGTGCCATATATGATTTTTATTCCCGTCACGTGTTGTGTGGGTGTTCGTTTTGACAGGAGTCATGTCAGTGATTATACGGTGATTTCATCAATTTTTCCTATGGGAAATATACTATTTGAACGCAAATCCATTATCTACTCGATTTTGCTATCTGGCTTTGTTTGTGGCCGGTATCTCCACTTCCCCACGAACAAAGCAAGGTAATACGAGTAGGCATGATTTTCCGGTAGTATTCATAGATATATAAACCCTGAAAAAAGCGGACACTTTAGCAGCAGGTCAAGTTGTAAAGAGTAAACACAGCATTGTGACGGGGAAATAGAAAGTATATTGAAAGGTATGTTTAATCTATGTTTAGTATTATTTTTGTATGAACATCCTTGTAGGTTTTGGAGGGGTTTACTTCTAGTATACCCCAACTTTCTGAAGCCTATTCTGAATTCACTATTGAGGCCTGTGGTGATTAGGCTACTAGCTTTGCCAGCTAGACGTCGCAGGATCGATCCCAGGCTTCTCCAGTAGTAGAATGAGTCTTTCTAAGTGAGGTCCTGTCTCATGCTGACCCTAGATGTTGGTGAGACGTAAAGTTTGGACACCCGCTCATTCTAGATTCATTTAGGCTTTTAGACCCCTTTTGTAGAATGTAATTAATAAACGCCGGGTCACTTGTTTGATCTATGACTTGTGACTAGCTGTGGTTAGAAAACCGTGGTTCCGTCCCAATATGATATTAGGTGTAGAGGGGACGTAAACTTAAGACGGGTTTAACCACATCTTCATCATCAGGGCAAACTCATACAAGAGCCTGTTGGGTTATCCGTGATGATGAACCGTAATGAATTTTATTTTACAAGCATGTTCACGTTGATTAGAAATAATTTTGTTCAAGAAGAATTACGAGTTCATTTTGTAATGATGCCGTTTTTGTCTGATAACTCAGTTTGTGCATGTATGTACATATAAAGAACGTGATGATGATAAGTGGGAGTATTTGGTCGCCACACGTCATAGCGGCCTGAACGGCGGGGATGACGTCAGCTGCGTCATCGGCGTCGCGAGGACGGTTGTGACGGGGTGCCTACCAAATAGAGAGAATTTACGGCAAACAGTGTTGGCCCATATGAGACACTAACAAATGTGTGGATTATAGATGAAAATCTTCTGTTGTAGTTTCTATCTGTTATTAATGTATTGAATTTGTGAATAGCTATATTTGTGAGCCGTGTTGCGGAGAAGGATATGAAATAGAGATTGTTATGTTTCCTGTAATTGGCGGCTGACCAGGTAGCGCAAAGGCGTGGTCTGTTCAATTGCCTCTTACTTGTGATAATATAGTGAGCACAAATTTGATGAGTATTATGCTCAGTAGTAGTGAGCATTAATTGATTTCTGTAGTGCTCAGTAAGGAAACATGAACTTTGAGTATTATTGTGTCAAGCGCTGGGTGCTGATAATTTGATGCACAGTCAAGTTGAGTTCTGCTGTACGGTTATTTGTCGCATGCACTAATCAGCCTGTATGTCTGGTCGGCGCATGCGCAATAGCGGTATATGCATGAACATATTCTTACTTCTCCGGGAGGGGGATCATGATATAGCATGTATGTTTTGTGACTCGTTTCTAGTCCCGTTATCGTAATTTGCAGGACCTGCTGCTCCCTGCTTCATAGCAGCAGGTACTGGTACGACGCTAGGCGTTAGGGTCCAGCAAGGGCGGACAGACCGCCGTAATCAGCGCTTACCAGGATAGAAGCAGATTCTTCTAAATCATTGTTCGTTGTAAACAAATGTGATCATGGAAGAGGTCAACTTACCTTATTTGGACGATCACTAAACGTCTGATCAGCAAACGTGATCGCTAATCCTAGGATTATCAACTATGTTGATAGACTAGTTTTACTAGTTCGCGAGAGGAAGTGTCACGCGAGTGGGGGATTCACCCTAAGTTATAAACTGGCCAGTCGCGTCTTGTGTTGTTTCTTTTTTTGTTTTTGTTGTTGTTTTGTTGTTTGCTTCTGTAGGTATTCACGTCACCCGTTCCGAGCACAGAACAGTGTTTTGCCTTCGGAGCGGACGTCGTGAGTTGGCTACAGAAGCAACAAATTGTGATGTTTTGTGTTAGTAAGTGTTGTATGTAGATACTGTAAATAATTCATGTCATTCATTTAACATCTTTCTTGTGCCTTACCCCACAGCTGCCCGTACACCTGTCAGAGATCACGCTCGGTTGTCTTGTCAGCATGGGGGTTTGCGGGACGCCGTAAACCCACATGTAACATTTGGTGTCAGTGAAGTGAGGATTTGATCTCTGGCTGGTGTTCCCGGCTGTGGAACAGCACATTGATACTCTGAATCATCAATTTAAAAAAAAAAATGTATTGACAGCCACATTTAGAAATTAACTTGAATCTTCCTTCCTGCGTTGATGAAGTGCGAAACCCATGTATTCAACTGAATGGATACTGACAAGTCGATAATTTCTGAGCAGGAAGGCAAGGCAAACCCCACTTTTTCTTGTTAACGAAAAACTTAAGTAGACCCCACTTAATTGTGTTACCTGACATTCTACTAAGTTAAACTGGAGGTTCTAATTGATCTTACCCACACATGGTTCTGACGTAGTGACGTTAACAATTTATTGACGTTGACATAACGGTAGCGTTAATAGTTACGCAGTGGCTTGAGGTTAGGTATGACGTAATAGAAACATTAATGGTGACTTGTTATGATCGGAGTTTTGTAATGTGATGAAACTTCGGATTGTAGCATTTTACTGTAAACGTCGTCAGTTTATGACGTCATATTAGACTACCAGTACGCAACGTCATACTTTGCTGAAAGCATTTGACATTTCAAATCGCGTGTGCTTTAATAACTAACGTTTTAGTTAGATTAACGCGTATAACACATATCTTAACGTTTTAGTTAAGCCCATTCAATCATCACTGATCATAACTGATCAGTTTATAGTGGTTTTGATAGTAACGTGAGATTTACGTTATCAATAATGGAGCGTTTAATGCAAATGGGAAAGGACTTAGGTTATGAGGGGAAGGAGTTACAAGGTTTTGTTAAAGAGCAGCAGGATATTGAGCGGGCAGAAAGGCAAGAGCAAAGGGATTTAGAAAGGTTAAGGTCTGAAGAAAAAGAAAAGGAAAGGGCAGAAAAAGAAAAGGAAAGGGCAGAAAAAGAAAAGGAAAGGGCACATGAACTAGCTATGTTGAATGTTAATAAGGAACTTGAAATGGCACGCATTAAGACTGAAAGGGAGGCAAAAGAGATTAGTGAGGCCCATTTAGAACAAATAAAACATGGGTTTGAGCTACAGCACCAAGAATTAAGGAATCAGTTAGAAATGCAGAGAGCGAAGCTCGAGCTAGAATTTGAAAAGCAAAAAGCTGAGAAGGTGGCGCATGCCCGGGATCCTAAGTTACCTTATTTTGAAGAGGGTAAAGATAAAATGGATAGTTATTTATCTAGGTTTGAGAAATATGCTACGGCTAATAAATGGGATAAGAGTGTTTGGGCCGCGTATTTAAGTGCATTGCTCAAAGGGCGCGCACTTGATGTATATGACCGGTTGTCAAATGAGGATGCGGCGGATTATGAAAAGTTAAAGGACGCTTTATTAAAGAATTTTGACATGACAGAGCGCGGATTTAGGAAACAGTTTCGTTATAGTAGGCCCGAGAAATCAGAAACGTTCATACAGTTCAGTAGTAGACTGAGAAGTTATTTAGAAAAATGGCTTAATATGGCAAAGATAGAAAAATCTTTTCCGGCTGTCTGTGATTTCATGGCAAGGGATCAGTTCCTGGAGTCATGTAATAGAGAACTGTATGTACATCTGAAGCCAAAACAGTTTGGTAATTTAGATGAAATGGCTAGAGAGGCAGATTTGTTTGCAGAAGCGCGCGGGGGCGTATATAGTTGCATTAATAAGGGGCAACGCGATAATAGAGGCGCAGCGCAGGGTAAACAGGACAAAGTTGACTCGAACAAACCGAGTGGTAGACCGGATATCAAGTGTAGCATATGCGGTAAGGGGCATTTAACAATTAAATGTTTTAAGAACCCCGACAGGAAACAATTGTATAGCGCAGAGGTAGGAGCAACTGGAGTTGGGGATAGCGGTGTTAAAGAAAATTTTAACACGCGCGTAGAGACTCAAGGTTCTCAGGTTAAGAATGAGAATACGCAGAATGTAGGTCGTGGTTATACACGTGGTCGTGGTAATTTTAGAGGGTCTTTTCGCGGACGCGGTAAAAATAATAGCACACCACGTGGCGCAGCACACCAAGTTAGTTTTTGTCAAACGGAAGTAACTAGGAAAGGTGATGAGATTGGAAGTATTTTTGAAAATAAGGTTGGTGATCCTTTGATTTCGGATAGGGAGGAGTGTAGTAAGGAAACTAGGGAAGGTGTCTGTTACTTCTTAAAGGCAAGGTTACCGACGGCACAAGGTTTGGTTAATAATAAAAAGGTGGTTGTATTAAGAGATACTGGGTGTACAGGCTGTGTCGTTCGGAGAAGTTTGGTTTCGGATAGTCAGTTAATAGGAAAGGAATCAAATGTTACGTTGATTGATGAATCCACACAAAGGTATCCTTTGGCAATGATTGACATTGATTGTCCTTTTTTCACTGGGAAAACTGAAGCTTTGTGTATGGATGATACGTTGTACGATTTGGTTATCGGTAACATTGATGGATCAAAACTTCCTGATATGTCTCATTTCTCAGCTGCGGCTGTAACTAGGTCTCAAACTAGGCAGGATGAGAAGCCTTACAGAAAACTTAAGGCTCCCGATCAGATCATTAACGATGACAAGGAGGCTTTCAAGCAAGCTCAGGTTGATGATCCAACTTTGGAAAACATCAGGAAAAGGGTTGTATCTGGGAACAAGACTGTGAGTCGTGGTTTAAACCGAGGTGAAACTAGGTTTATTGAGAGAAAAGGTTTGGCATATAGGGAGTTCACCAAGGGTAACAAAGTCTCTTTCCAACTTGTGGTCCCTCAAAGTTTCCGAGGAAAGGTGTTGAAACTGGCTCATGAAACGCTTATGTCTGGACATATGGGTATTAGGAAGACATTGGATAGAGTTGTAACTGAGTTTTACTGGCCCGGTATTTGCGGTGATGTCGCTAGATTTTGTAAATCTTGTGATATTTGTCAGAGAACTATTCAGAAAGGTCGGGTCACTAAAGTACCTCTAGGAAAAATGCCATTGATTGATACGCCATTTAAGAGGGTGGCAGTGGACATAGTTGGTCCAATTGAGCCTCGATCTGATAGGAAATCTCGGTATATTTTAACCATGATAGATTATGCGACAAGGTATCCAGAGGCGATAGCTTTACCGAGTATTGAGACGGAACGTGTCGCGGAAGCGCTTATTGAAATGTTTAGTAGGGTTGGCATTCCTGATGAAATGTTGACTGATTGTGGATCACAGTTTACTGCTGAGGTAATGAAGGAAGTCAGCAGACTTCTTTCTCTTCAACAGTTAACATGTAGTCCGAGACACCCAATTTGCAACGGACTGATAGAGCGTTTCCACGCTACGTTAAAGCAGATGTTACGTCGCATGTGTGCTGAACGTCCAAAAGATTGGGATAAATATCTTCCAGCCTTATTATTTGCGGTAAGGGAAGTCCCACAAGAGTCTTTAGGATACTCCCCTTTTGAGTTGTTATATGGACGTAACGTCAGAGGTCCAATGGCAATATTAAGAAAATTATGGGCTGAAGAGGTACGCGATGAGCAAGTTCTTTCGACGTATCAATACGTTATTGAGCTTAGGGAACGGTTAGAGCAGACATGCAAATTAGCGCGTGATAATTTAAAGAAGGTTCAGATTAAGCAGAAAGCTTATTATGATAAAGGCGCGAGGTCGCGTAAATTTGACGTCGGCGACAAAGTACTGTTGTTACTACCGACAGACAGTAATAAATTATTGCTTCAATGGAAAGGTCCTTATGAAGTGGTTGAGGTAGTGAACAGAATGGATTATAAGATTGACGTCAATGGAAATGTTAACACATATCACGCTAATATACTGAAGCAATATGTTGAGCGTCAGACTGTGACGTCTCATTGTCTGATCTCCAAACCTATTATGTCGACAGACAGTCATGACAGAAATGACGTCGACGAGTCTTCATTTGAAGACAGCAGTTTTCAAACTGCAGAGCAACCCGAAAGTGACAGTGACGTTAGCGTCCCACACACACTAACGTCAGAGGTGAGTGAGGAAACAGAAGGGCTGAGAGAACAGCGCCTTGCAGGACTGACATGTCAGACAGACCAAATTATATGTACCACATTTATGTCAGAACCTGTGAAATCAATTAAATCTGTTAAGCCAGAAAGGCAACCTCCAGTAAGATTAAAACGATATCCGTTTTCTAATAAACAGCAGAGTGTCAGGGGAACAGGAAAATTCTGGGGCAAACCACCATAGCTTATTAGCTAATTTTACTTAAGAAAATTTGGGGGCAGACTACCTTAGTAGGTAATTCTTCGCACGGTCGTTGTGTAAATAGCTGTCTTGTTTAGATAGGTTCATCCTATTCCATCTCTATACACAAAGAAAAAACATTTCTGATTGTTTTTTCTCCAAAAGGGGAAACCTTTGTTACGAGATGGAATAGGAAACCTCTCTGGTGCTTATGCACATCTAAATTATTTTAGTAGATATATGGTAGAGCGGTGCGAGTGAAATATTTTAGGTGAAATATGGTACGCAAACTATGCGGCTCCATGAACAAGTCATGCACATATCATACGATGTATGCATGAGTGGTTTATAGAGAGCTGTTTTTACAATACAGGGGGCCGCTAAAAGGCCGAGTCCTATAGAATTTGCCTAAAAATCGCCAACCGCCAAATTGTGCCATATATGATTTTTATTCCCGTCACGTGTTGTGTGGGTGTTCGTTTTGACAGGAGTCATGTCAGTGATTATAGGGTGGTTTCATCAATTTTTCCTATGGGAAATATACTATTTGAACGCAAATCCATTATCTACTCGATTTTGCTATCTGGCTTTGTTTGTGGCCGGTATCTCCACTTCCCCACGAACAAAGCAAGGTAATACGAGTAGGCATGATTTTCCGGTAGTATTCATAGATATATAAACCCTGAAAAAAGCGGACACTTTAGCAGCAGGTCAAGTTGTAAAGAGTAAACACAGCATTGTGACGGGGAAATAGAAAGTATATTGAAAGGTATGTTTAATCTATGTTTAGTATTATTTTTGTATGAACATGCTTGTAGGTTTTGGAGGGGTTTACTTCTAGTATACCCCAACTTTCTGAAGCCTATTCTGAATTCACTATTGAGGCCTGTGGTGATTAGGCTACTAGCTTTGCCAGCTAGACGTCGCAGGATCGATCCCAGGCTTCTCCAGTAGTAGAATGAGTCTTTCTAAGTGAGGTCCTGTCTCATGCTGACCCTAGATGTTGGTGAGACGTAAAGTTTGGACACCCGCTCATTCTAGATTCATTTAGGCTTTTAGACCCCTTTTGTAGAATGTAATTAATAAACGCCGGGTCACTTGTTTGATCTATGACTTGTGACTAGCTGTGGTTAGAAAACCGTGGTTCCGTCCCAATATGATATTAGGTGTAGAGGGGACGTAAACTTAAGACGGGTTTAACCACATCTTCATCATCAGGGCAAACTCATACAAGAGCCTGTTGGGTTATCCGTGATGATGAACCGTAATGAATTTTATTTTACAAGCATGTTCACGTTGATTAGAAATAATTTTGTTCAAGAAGAATTACGAGTTCATTTTGTAATGATGCCGTTTTTGTCTGATAACTCAGTTTGTGCATGTATGTACATATAAAGAACGTGATGATGATAAGTGGGAGTATTTGGTCGCCACACGTCATAGCGGCTTGAACGGCGGGGATGACGTCAGCTGCGTCATCGGCGTCGCGAGGACGGTTGTGACGGGGTGCCTACCAAATAGAGAGAATTTACGGCAAACAGTGTTGGCCCATATGAGACACTAACAAATGTGTGGATTATAGATGAAAATCTTCTGTTGTAGTTTCTATCTGTTATTAATGTATTGAATTTGTGAATAGCTATATTTGTGAGCCGTGTTGCGGAGAAGGATATGAAATAGAGATTGTTATGTTTCCTGTAATTGGCGGCTGACCAGGTAGCGCAAAGGCGTGGTCTGTTCAATTGCCTCTTACTTGTGATAATATAGTGAGCACAAATTTGATGAGTATTATGCTCAGTAGTAGTGAGCATTAATTGATTTCTGTAGTGCTCAGTAAGGAAACATGAACTTTGAGTATTATTGTGTCAAGCGCTGGGTGCTGATAATTTGATGCACAGTCAAGTTGAGTTCTGCTGTACGGTTATTTGTCGCATGCACTAATCAGCCTGTATGTCTGGTCGGCGCATGCGCAATAGCGGTATATGCATGAACATATTCTTACTTCTCCGGGAGGGGGATCATGATATAGCATGTATGTTTTGTGACTCGTTTCTAGTCCCGTTATCGTAATTTGCAGGCATAACAATGTGTGACCTGCTGCTCCCTGCTTCATAGCAGCAGGTACTGGTACGACGCTAGGCGTTAGGGTCCAGCAAGGGCGGACAGACCGCCGTAATCAGCGCTTACCAGGATAGAATCAGATTCTTCTAAATCATTGTTCGTTGTAAACAAATGTGATCATGGAAGAGGTCAACTTACCTTATTTGGACGATCACTAAACGTCTGATCAGCAAACGTGATCGCTAATCCTAGGATTATCAACTATGTTGATAGACTAGTTTTACTAGTTCGCGAGAGGAAGTGTCACGCGAGTGGGGGATTCACCCTAAGTTATAAACTGGCCAGTCGCGTCTTGTGTTGTTTCTTTTTTTGTTTTTGTTGTTGTTTTGTTGTTTGCTTCTGTAGGTATTCACGTCACCCGTTCCGAGCACAGAACAGTGTTTTGCCTTCGGAGCGGACGTCGTGAGTTGGCTACAGAAGCAACAAATTGTGATGTTTTGTGTTAGTAAGTGTTGTATGTAGATACTGTAAATAATTCATGTCATTCATTTAACATCTTTCTTGTGCCTTACCCCACAGCTGCCCGTACACCTGTCAGAGATCACGCTCGGTTGTCTTGTCAGCATGGGGGTTTGCGGGACGCCGTAAACCCACATGTAACACTATTTCAGACCAGTTATTTTTAGAAACTCTCCTTATTGAAATCCGGGGTAAAACTATTTCCTATGCTGTCTATAAAAAGAAACAAAAAGATCTTAAAGAAAAACAAAAGAAAAAAATTAAACATCTTGAAGAATCCGATACTTTAAATCTACCTTTATTAGAGGAAAAGAAAACAGAACTGCAAACTTTACGTAAAGAAAAAATACAAGGTATTATGGTACGAGCAAGATTAAGATGGGCCGAAGAAGGCGAAAAACCTAAAAAGTATTTTTGTGCTTAAGAGTCAAGAAATTATACTAATAAAACAATACCTAAGGTTTTAACAGATGACGGAATTTTTATTACGAAACAAGATTTATCATAAGACGTCGTGTCTGAGAGTGTAATAACGTCATTTATTATTTTCGATAATCCACTAGTGGATTAAATATGCAAATTTGCTAGATACGTCCCGTAACGTTACATGTACGACGCTCTTAACGACGTCGCGTTTACTGATGGCGGAATATTGACATTTTTGTAAACAATCGTGAATAAAATGCGTTTTAAATGTCATATGATAAATAGAATCTTGCATTCGTGCTCATGTATTATTGAATTTATTAAACTCGTTGAGGAAAAGGAATAAAATGCTCGGCAAAGCCTCGCATTTTATCCCTTTTCCTCAACTCGTTTAATAAATTCGATAATACATGACCACTCATGTAAGATTCTCTATGATATTTTAAAGGCGGTACAACAATTTTATGCAGATCTATACAAACATAGGGATATAAATGATTTAAACATCAACGAAATTTTAAACATAGATTACCCCCGCTTTATCAGAAGAGGAGAAAAGTGAATTAGAAGGTGAAATAAGGGAACAGGAGGTCGCTTTTGTACTGAGTAAAATGAAAAACAATAAAAGCCCGGGCTCTGACGGTTTCTCGGTAGATTTTTTTTAAATTTTTCTATTCAGATTTAAAATATTTCATTGTTAAGGCAATAAATGAGGGCTATAGATTAGGGATGTTATCGGTTACCCAGCGACAGGGTTTAATCACGTGTCTCCCAAAGGGAGAAAAAGCAAGGCATTTCATTAAAAACTGGAGACCAATTACTTTGTTAAATGTTATATATAAAATAGCATCGGGATGTATCGCTGAAAGAAATAAATCAAAACTTTCAAAACATATTTCTCATGATCAAACCGGTTTCATATCCGGAAGATATATAGGTGAAAATACTAGATTTATTCATGATATTTTAAAATATGTCGATGACGAAGATATACCAGGTTTGCTTTTTTAATCGTGGATTTTGAAAAAGCATTTGATTCAATTTCATGGGACTTTATTCAAAATGTTTTACTTTTGTTTTAATTTTGGTAATTCAATAAAGAAATGCACTAATACATTTTATAATGGAATAACATCTTCGGTTATACAAAACGGATTTCTGTCAGAATTTTTCTCAATACAAAAAGGCTGTCGCCAAGGCGACCCCCTGTCTCCTTATATTTTTCTTCTATGTGCAGAGATCTTGTCCCTTAAGGTCAAAAATAACACTAATCTTAAAGGAATCAAGATTGGTGGAGTAGAGTATACACTATCGCAGTATGCAGATGACACCACAATACTCTTAGATGGATCTGAGCAGTCACTAACAGAGGCGCTTGATACTCTTAATATGTTTGCTCATATGTCAGGCTTAAAAATGAATTCTTCTAAAACCAAAGCGGTTTGGATTGGGAGCAGAAAATTCTGTGGAGAAACCTTTAACCATAGGTTCAAATTAGATTGGACAGAGCGAAATTTTACAATATTAGGAATTATTTTTTCTTGTAACCTAGATGATATATTAGAGTTGAATTATAAAGATAAGGTAACGCAGATTGAGAAAGAGCTTAAACAATGGTCTAAAAGGATTTGAACGCCATTTGGCCGGATAACAATTCTAAAAACCTTAATAATATCCAAGTTAAAACACGTATTCATAGCATGACCAAACCCATCAATGGATACTATTAATAGCCTCCATAAGAATTTTTTTAATTTTATCTGGCAATCCGGAGTAGATAGAGTGAAAAGAGATGTACTCTTGCAAGACTATGAATACGGTGGCTTAAAGATGATTAATTTAGTAAATTATATAGTAGCTCTTAAATCCACATGGATACGGAGATTAATGGTAAAAGACACTAAATATAAGACACGTTTCGAATCTAAATATGCTCCTTTAGACCAGTTAATGAAACGAGGAACAGAATTTATAAAACAAATAAGATCTAATAATACAAATCTATTTTGGAATGATGTTTTAGAGGCCTGGGTCGAAGTAAATAAACTTACCAAAATTTCCGTTGTTGAAGATATATTATCAGTAAATCTATGGGACAATAACAATATTCAAATAAATAATTAATCGATTTTTTATCAAAGATGGTTTGAAAAAAAAAAATATGCTTTATAAGAGATCTTACAAGCGAAGATGGATCTTTCTTAAATTATGATCAGTTTGTACAGAACTTTGATATAAATACTAACTATCTTGATTATTTTGGCATAATTTCATCTGTGCGAAATTATGTCAGAAATGTTAATATCAGATTAACGCCTATACCATTGAGTAACTGCTATCTTCCATTAAGTATAAAAGAAATAATGAAACACAAAAAAGGAAGCAAACATATTTATAATCTTATTAATGATAAAGTAATAACGTTAAAAAGTCAACGGAAATGGAATGAAATTTTTAACAGAGAACTTGATTGGAAAACTATATATAACATACCTGCAAAATCTTGTACTAACACAAAATTGCATTGGTTTCAATATAGGATTCTCCACAGGATTTTAGCAAACAACGCATTTCTCCATAAGATTAATATAAAAATGATAATCTCTGCAGTGTTTGCCACGTATAGCCCGAGACTTTGGTTCATTTATTTTGGAATTGTAGAAAAGTTTCTGATTTTTGGGATCAAATTGAAAAATGGATTAATGAAAAGATTAATGGGTCTATTAGTATAGCTATGTTTTGTGTCTTTTTTGGTATTTCCTACAGCCAAGATTGCAATAAGCCATTCAACTATATCATTATTTTGACAAACTACTTTATTTATAAGTGTAGAATCAATAATAAACCCTTAAATCTTAACATATGGAAATTTGAAATTACAAAATGCTTTGGCGTCAGAAAAAATGATCGCTATTAAAAACTAACGCTATACAAAATTTCAAAAATATTGGGGCAAATGGATAACAATATTTGAAGATTCGAACTGACTTATATTAAGCCTGACAAAAAGGAGTCTGACCGTAATTAAGAACCTTTAACTATGATAGTAAAAATGTCATCTTAAAAGCCATTGTGAATAATTGAGCTTAATTACTGCAACACAAGTCCATGTATACGTGTATATGAGTATATACAGGATCATATGCGCATGAATATATGTATGTGTGCGTATGTGACGTGCCTTTGTCATATTGCACTTATATTTGTGGGTGTATATATGCACACACCGATAGGCGCGTGTATATGTGTACAGGTCTATGTAAGTGTACTTGATACTTGGGAAATATTCATTAATGTGTTATACACTTAATTCGCTGTGTATGTCTATGTATGTCTTCAGAATAAATTATATATATAAAAAAAATCTTGTGTTTTATTTCAACCTATGACACATTTACCTGCTATGAAAAATGTAATCCTCGACAGCATGTTAAAAGAAAGCAAATGGAGTCTGTATATTCCAAATGACTTCCAACCTGCAATATTAGCACGTGAAAAACATGTATAAATTTATTTACAAAAACATTTATTGTCTAACCGATAACTAACTTCAAAGTTGGTAAACTAAGTAAGTAAGTAAGTAAGTAAGTAAGTAAGTAAGTAAGTAAGTAAGTAACTAACTGGCTAACTAACTTTAACTATCTAAGTAACTAACTTACCTATTAACTAACTATTTCTTACTACCTAATTAACTTACAAGCTAACTAACTAACTAACTAACTAACTAACTAACTTACTAACTAACTAACTAACTTGCTGACTGAATGACTAACTTACCAACTGAATTACTGAGTGACTAACTGACTGTTAGACTCACTACATGAATAAATAAACGAACATTACCACACGCACAGTGTATCGTAACTGCATGCGATATATCAATTCCAGCAGTTAAATATATTGATGGTATTCAGTACATTGGGGCACCATAAATGTCAACTGCTGTCTTTGGCGTATTAGTTAAAAACGAATTGATTGTAATGAGAAACGAGCAGCAACATATATCATGTGACTAGTATCGAATAAAATGGGTCTACAATATTCAACCAGGGTGGCTCCAGAATTATAAACTTATGCAACTGGTTAAGTCAAGGCAATGCAAGTTTCAGACTTAGCCAGACCTACCTGTGCAGCAAAACGTGCTGCACTACCATTATTGGAGAAGAACGTCCGATTCTTTAAAGTTAGTTGATCGCTGAAATATTCAAATAAAAACAAACGAAAAGAAAGAAAAAAATGTTTTAACTTCCGGCACTATTTACAATAAAACAAGCGTCTTTATCTGGATCATTCTGCCTCTGATACAACCGAGCACTTCTTATTGCACTGCCAAATAGCCTCCCTCGACATAAGCGACGGCTATAGCAGCCACTGACCAGTAGTCATCCAACTGGAGGTTCTTTTGTGACGGTGTAGCCGCTTTGAAGGTGGAAGAGAGGGATGACCTGATTCTTTATCATATGGAACTCGGTAGACTGGTACTGGTTCGTCTGGGGTATCACCTCTGTCAGTTCTGTCATTACTAGTTCGATAGAATCGTCCCCCAGGTATAAGACTTCCTGCCTTGCCGTGGCCCTGGGGACTCAGTTTCAACTGGGCGCATTGCCGTTGTGGTCTCTGTGCCCGCTGGGAAGAGCTACAAAAAGTACCACCCGTTTGCTTTGGGTGGCGTCCTGTTAGCCGGGAGAAGGGATCCTGGAGGTTGAGGGTTACCTGATTCTTTATCATATGGAACTCGGTAGACTGGTACTGGTTCGTCTGGGGTATCACCTCTGTCAGTTCTGTCATTACTAGTTCGATAGAATCGTCCCCCAGGTATAAGACTGCCTGCCTTGCCGTGGCCCTGGGGACTTAGTTCCAACTGGGCGCATTGCCGTTGTGGTCTCTGTGCCCACTGGGAACAGCTACAGAGAGTACCACCCGTTTGCCTTGGGTGGCGTCCTGTTAGCAAGGAGAAGGCGTCCTGGAGGTTGGGGTTACCTGAGGTTGTGGTGCTTCAGGTACCCAACACACCTCTTTTGCCTGGCTTTTCGGTGTAGACGGGTGGCCGGGCGGTCCGGCACAGTCAATCGGCAGGTCGCGCCAAGCGCTAGAGATACCTCTTTTCGTTCTCTTCCATTCTTTTTGTATCTTTCCTAGTACCAACCATATGCCCATTTACCTTAC
Source organism: Lucinisca nassula (assembly GCA_963580285.1). Taxonomy (NCBI): domain Eukaryota; kingdom Metazoa; phylum Mollusca; class Bivalvia; order Lucinida; family Lucinidae; genus Lucinisca; species Lucinisca nassula. The sequence continues at coordinate 174,850,482 of OY757013.1, read as the reverse complement.
CCTTTTCTGTCTTTTTATCTCTAGAAGGCGGTGGCAAAACGGACCAATCGTGTAGGCATTTTGTTTATGCGATTATATCTCACGTGTATCTCTGACCCCTGCGAGTCGGATAACCACTCCATTATGGTGTTCCCTTGTAGGGCTCCAAGGAGGGCGGAGAGCACTTGGGCCGAAACTGTGATCTCTTCCTCATGGGGAATGATAAAAAACTAACCGTAATACACACAATAAAACCCTAAAAAGAACGAAGAGTCAGATGACTCTAGAGACACAAACCAACTGTTTGCTGTACCAAAGCCCAGTAATGTTCCGCGTTTGTTAGTTTTCACGTCACTTGACGATAAACGAACTGTGTCTAGCCTTTCTCCCTGTTTCATCGAAAAAAAGTATTGTATCAATTGCCGGACACCATAAAAGTATTAGAAAGCTCAAATCAGGTGATCTTTTCTTGGAAGTCGAGAGAGTACAGCAAGTTAAAAAAAAAAAAACCTGTTCCGCCCACGCCCATCGGGGCTTGAAGAAATATGTGGCTGCATGATGCTTCCACGCAAAGCTGAAACCGGCCCGCGCACGAGTACTGGTAAACCGCTTAGAGGATCTAAGCCTGCCGAGGCAAAGCGATGCAGTCCGTCCATGCTTATAAAGCCTACTGTTTCATTGGGCGGCAGGGCTTGAGATGTCATTTCATCTTAATGTCGGGTAAAAGTCCCACAAAATCTGAAGCAACGTCTCCAAAATGACCTTTACAGTGTCGACGGGGACGTAAAACATCAAATCAAACAAACAAATAGAAAACAAAAAACTGTTTGATCTTAAAGTAAAAGTCAGTTTACCCAATGCACTAAATTCGTCTAAAGGAGTGATTGAAGAGATTGTGGAAAACTGGAAAGATCAAAGCGTTATTGGTGTTCGTAACATTAACGTCCGTAGAAATGGTGTACTAAAACCAAAAGACACTTATGTGTTGACTTTTAATACACCAATTCTAAACAAGAAAATCAAAGTAGCATATCTTTCCATTAACGTAGAGGTATACATCTACCCTGTCAGACCTCTATGAACAAGAGCAGGGTGTCCCACAAGAAGAAAGTGTTCTCTCAACTACGCTATGTAACATCAAAACAAATAATATTGTACAATGTTTGGACGACACAACAGATTGTTCATTGTGTGTTGATCATTTTTGTGTATGTTACCGTTATAAAATATGAAAACAATTGAACGAAAGTTACAACAAATTTAAAAAAAAGGACAGACGAATGGACCGATAAAAAAGGTTTCAAGTTCTCCAAGTCGAAAACGCAGTGTGTTATCAGACTTGCTGCTAATCCATCTTACACGACTTTCGAAATTTCATTTTCACCTGAATTTATAGATAAGTATGAAATTTATTCCACAGCAAGCAAACCTTTTGGATTATGTATATTACCACTGCTTGAAAATTCAGGTATCGACCTTAAGTATGTTCAAAAACACGAAGTTCCATCTTGGTGTATTAAAAACCTTCTATTCTGCTTGATTTACATGATTGGCAAAAATCCGAATCAAAACCGAAACTACTCAAACAAAACTTTCAGGTTCTGCTGTCACGTTACAGTGATTACCAGCAAGTCTATACAGTTGGTTTCAAAGAAGGAGATAAAAATGGTTGTGCGTATGTTTCTCAAGATACGCACCAAACCTTGCGCCTCCCAGATGGTTCATCTTTTTCTACAGCTGAAACTGAAGCCAGCTGAAGACCTAGCTTTAGATTTTCTCCGTTCTTCAACAATTCAAAAGGCAATTTTATTTTCTGATTCACTTTCTGTTCATAAGTCTTTCGACCATTCATCATCCAAAAATTCTCAAATACAAAAAATGATCGAAAAACATCATGAAAATTCTAAAACACACCAAATCTTGTTTTGTTGTCTTCCGAGCCATATTGGTATTGTCGGCAATGAATATGCTGACAATATTCTAGAAAGGGTTACCCTTTGGAAGCAAGGAACACACCACAGAACTAGAAAATATGGAGTGTACTTGTTTTCTGGGCCAGAGTAGCTAGTTTCGGCCACTTAGGCCTCATCAGTGACCCTCAAATATTTTCAAAATTCCACAATGGAATCAATGAAACCAAAGGACAAGAAAATGTAAACTACACTATGATGTAGGGCAGGGAGAATTTTTACGGCCGCCACACATTCCCATACAACATCTGTAGTGACGCTAAAATGTTCGAGAAAGGGTTATCCTTTGGAAGCAAGGAATACACCACAAAGAAAGGAAAGAAATCGTTCAATCTTGATCCGTCTGTTTTTAAAATTTCGTTTAATAATTTTAAACCATTCATCAACAGATACATATTGTCAGAATGGCAAGGCGAATGGTGCCGTGCCAAACAAACACCATGCCATTAAAACTGTCTTTGGAACAGAATGCTCTCCTCCATAGTTTTCCAGGAAAGGGGACGTAGTATTAAGTAATTCAGGTCGTACTACCAAAGTGTTAATCCAAAATTATTAATCCATAGACAAATGGCAAATCTCAATGTTCAGATCAACAGACATGGACTCCAGAAGAGTGTAATCAGGCGTCCGCGGATAGTAAGCATTACTTGGTATGCAAGCTTCGCCCACCATCCCCATCGACCTGTACGAAGAAAAGGAGTAAATGCCGAGAAGGGTATGTCCAAGATTTTGAAGTCTTCCTATGGCTTTCCATTGGCAAACACATCAGAAATAATTCTGGAAATGGCCACATCTTGGATCAACATGATCATGGTGCCTCCAATAGGACTTCTTTAGTGTCGATACCAGTTTGGATTTTTGATACCTCTGGCATAACAACCTGGTAGTGAGCACCTTCCCGCGTTCCATAAAGTCCTGATACTTGGAACAGGCCTTAACATAACGGATTAACTGTGAAAAGAAAACTCCATATGTTGGTGCATACGGGATATTACTGCTCAGGAAGGGAAAGTTAACAATGGGAAAATTGAAGTCATCTCGTTTTTCGTACAGCCTAGTAGTTAGCTTCCCGTTGTCAATATAGTGCTAACAATCAGACTGCGCATTTGCCATACTAGAGTTAATCATTCTTATATTTTAAATGACGATGATCAGCCTTCTTGTGTAATATGCTATCAGTCATTCACTTTGAATATATCTTAATTGAATGCGTAGACTTTCACAGCCCGTAACTTATACTTCAAATATGTTCTATAAAAGGGTTATCCTTTGGAAGCAAGGAATACACCACAGAACTGGAAAAAAAAGAAGTGTAAATGTTTTCTGGGCCAGACTAGCTAGTTTCGGCCAATTAGGCCTCATCAGTGACCCTCAAATATTTTCAAAATCCCACAATGGAATCAATGATCCCAAAGAACAAGCAAATATAAACTCACAAGGATGTAGAGCCGGGGGACTTTTTACGGCCGCCACACATTCCAAGCTGGCACTTTTTGCAATAATTGTTTCAAGGTGTACCCGTAACACAGTTGATAATATTATCTGAGCCCCGCCAAGCGAATTTGTGTCTTCGAGAATTCCGTCATGACAAATTTTAACTACGCATGCCCAGCCATTCAGAGGGGCCAGGGCTATGGCTTTCTGTCTGAAGGTTCCTCTTGATTCACTGCTTGTATAAGCGAGCAGCGAAGGTTCTGGCGAGAATGCGCGGATGCACAGGCTCGCCTGAACCTTCGCTGCTCGCATAGGCGATAAGTACCAAAATCGCTTGACGGGGCCCATCTGATTCTTAAAAGAAATTGGACTTTTTCATAAAATTTAATATTGTTTCACATCTTTATACAATATCATTCTCACTTTTATCACGTTTAATATCCTAATAATTCTACATAGTTTTTGATCATTAACCGATTGACGCTTATGACCCAAAAAGAGGGTTGGCGCGTCGATAAACTCGAAATAATCTTCATCACCATCATCGATCGAATCTGCCGAAACGTATCACTAACCGTATCCGCCTTTGTAATGCCTGCATCCCTCGCTAAACAAAAGTAATCCAAAAGCATCTTGACTCGACCTACACCATCTTCCCTCATCACTTTGAAGACTGGTATGTCTGAAAGTGGCTTTTCAAGAATTGTATTAGGTTCTGTCTTTGAGATGTCAATTTTATGCTTGCCTTTGTGGCCTACCTTTTCTACAAGGACTCTGTCGCCAGCTTCAAGCTGGTTTTCTCTGGCCCCTTGGTCATTCTCTGACCCCTTGGTCATAGTAGCCATTGTAGCGCTCAGCTTGTCTGGCTGCTGCTTCAGGTGCCCTCTTATAGGCAAAGTCGAGACGCGCACAAAGTTTCTTAGCAAACTCAGTCTGACTTTTACCGCTGGCTGAATCGGGCTTGACACCTAGAAAGTCATCCATCGCCAATCTAGACTGACGACCAAACATCAGATAGAACGGCGAAAACTCTGTGCTGTCGTGCCTAGTTGCATTATATGCATGCACGAGCGATGGTACATAGGATTTCCAGTCACCCTTTTTCGAATTATCTAAGGTTCTCAGCATCTGAGGTATGGGGTGTTCCTGGTCTTTTTTATTCCACCAATATTGCACAGTTGCTGAATAACCTTAGATTATAAATCGTGTGCCTTGTCACTGTGAAGGTGTGCTTGGAACCCATAATGGACAAAATAGCTGTCGAATAGGGCTTTCGCTGTCGTTGTGGTCTTCTGGTTCCCAGTCGAAATAACTTGAGAGTAGCGGGTAAAGTGATTGTGATGACAAGAATGTTCCCTATGCCACCATTGGAGGGCTCTGGCGTCAGATAGTAAATACACACACGGTTCATAGGAGCACTTGTGGCGATGCTAACTAATTCTGCAGCCAGAACAGGGCGTCTCTTGCCGTGGCAACACCATTCCCCTGCTTATATCTCCGTCGACTGCGAGCCAGAAAATCTTTGTCTTAATGAGTCATGCCGTAAGGTCTCGGTCCGGGGGGGGGGGGGGCTTGGTCGTCGCGAAGGGCTTTGAAGATAATGTCGGCCACATTTTTGAGAACACCAAGTTGTTCATAGTTGTCGCCTTTCACTATAGATGATCTCTATAAGACGCCATTTTGACACTAAGCTTGGTCCAGTCTCTCAAGTACCGCCCTACTTCGCGACTCTCACTGGCTCATTCTCTTGCAGTCAGTGGGCTTTGGTGCTGAAACAGAGTCTTTTCTCTGGCAAGAACACTGCCCTATGTCTTAACCATTCGCCCATGCAGTAGCGCTTAGTGCAGCTGACTTCAGAACATCCTGATGGATGAGATCATCAAGAGCCTGGTCTTGCTGACAGAGATGTTATCGGCCAGTGACGATAACACTAAGCAGCTGTTTATTATGGCTTTCAGCACACCCGGATAAACAGTGTGCATAGTTTCAGTATTTTCATTTACTCTGGCAAACCATCAGCGTCGGTGTTCAACCGACCGCTCCGGTATGTGATGACAAAGTTATAATTGTCCAGAGCTCCAACCCATCAATGATCTGTAGCGTCAAGTTTTGCCGTTGTTAAGATATAGTTCAACGGATTATTGTCTGTCAAAACTTCGAACACGGCTCCATAGAAGGAGTCGTCGAATTAACGGGTGGGAAGCCCTTGTCACAAGGAACATACATGCTAAGTATGAAGGCTATATCTCAAATGGTTTAATGATAAAGTAGGTCACAGGTCAAGGTCAAGGTCACCGGTCATTTTTTGTATGAGTGGGAAGCCCTTGTCACAAGGAACATTCATCCCAAATATGAGTCTCTATCTCAAATGTTTGAACAGTTATGACAAAGTAGGTCAAAGGTCAAGGTCACATGTCCAGTTTTTGTATGCGTGGGAAGTCCTTGTCACAAGCAACATATATGTACAATATGAAGGCTTTATCTCAAATGGTTAAAAAGTTATGACAAAGTGGGTCACATGTCAATGTCAAGTTCACAGGAAATATTTTATATGACTTAGAAGCCCTTGTCACAAGGAACCCGCATGCCAAATATGAAGGCTCTATCTCAAATGCTTCAAAAGTTATGGCAAAGTAGGTCAATGTCATAGGTCATTTTTGTATGGATTGGAAGATTATGGCACAAGCAATATACATGCAAAATTAAGGGTCTAACTCATATGGTTCAAAAGTTATGATAAAGTAGGTCACAGGTCAAGGTCAAGGTCACAGGTCATTTTTCATATGTTTTGGAAGCCATTATCACAAGGAACTTACATGCCAAATATGAAGACTCTATCTCAAACGGTTCGAAAGTTATTTCAAAATGACCTACTGATCTAGTGTTTGATTTGACATGACCCATACTGGAACTTGACCTAGGTATTTTTGTCAAGATGATCATTCTAAGCACGATTTGATATACTTGGGCCAAAACGGCGGCCTCTGAGAGTGTTCACAAGGTTTTTTTATGGTCTGTCTTACTGACCTATTTTTGCCCGACATGACCCATATTCGAACTTGAGTGAGATATTGTCAAGATGATTATTCTTAGCAAGTTTATCAAGGATTGAACCAAAAGTGTGGCCTCTAGAGTGTTCGCAAGTTTTTGGTATGACCTACTTTTTGACCCAACATGACTCGTATTCGAACCTGACCAAGATATTGTCAAGATGATTATTCTCAGCAAGTTTGATGATGATTGATCCAAAAGTGTGGTTTCTAGAGTGTTAACATTTTTTTTTCAATGTTTTGACCTTGTCAATATGATCATTCAGGGTAAGTTTGATGATGAATGGACGAAAGGTATGGTCTCTAGGGTGTTCACAGGGTTTTTTCTATGATTTGACCTACTGACCTACTTTTTGATCTGATATGACATATATTCGAACGTGCAGAGATATTGACAAGATGTCATTCTGAGCAAGTTTGATGATGATCAGACCAAAACAAAGGCCTCTAGTGTGTTCACAATATTTACTATAATTTGACCTACTGACCTACTTTTTGGCCCGACATGACCCATATTCAAATTTGACCGAGATAGTGTCAAGATGATTATTCTGAGCAAGTTTGATGATGATTGGATCAAAAGTGTGGCCTCTAGAGTGTTCACATGGCTTTTCTATGGTTTGACCTACTGACCTACTGTTCGATCTGATATGACCCATATTCGAACTTGACAAAGATATTGACACGATGATCATTCTGATAAAGTTTTACAATTAATGGACCAATATTTTGGCCTCCAGAGTGTTCACAATGTTTTTCTTTGATTGACCTGCTGACCTACTTTTTGATTGGACATGACCCATATTCGAACTTGACATTGATATTGACAAGCTGATCATTCTGATAAAGTTTTATAATAAATGGACCAATACTGTGGTCTCCAGAGTGTTCACAATGTTTTTCTATGATTTGACCTGCTAGTTTAGTTTTTAACCCAACATGACCCATATATGAAATTGACCGAGATCTTGTCAAGATCATCATTCTGAGCAAGATTGATGATGATCGGACTAAAACTGTGGCCTCCAGTGTGTTCGAAATGTTTTTCTGTGACTTGACCTTCTGACCTACTTTTTGATCCGAGACATAACCCATTTTCGAACCTGACTGAGTTATTGTCAAGATGATCATTCTGAGCAATTTTGATGACGATCGGACCAAAACTGTGGTCTCAAGTGTGTCCAGAAGGTTTTTCTATGATTTGACCTACTTTTTGACCCGACATGACCCATGTTTGAACGTGAACGACATATTGTCAGGATGATCATCATGAGCACGTTTGATTATGATCGTACAAAAATTGTGGCCTCCAGTGTGTTCGCAAGGTTTTCCAATGATTTGACCTACTGACCTACCATATTCAAACTTGACCGAGATATTGTCATGATCATCATTCTGAGCAAAGTAGAAGTAAAACAAAGATCAGGAATTGATAAAATTAACTTACTCCACCCACAAAAGACACCAAAGGGAAAGAAATACAAACATTAAGCGACCAGACCATAATGGAAACCTAAACAAAGGAAGGCCATAAGGACAGTTACTTTCCCACAAAATGGCCATATGGCCATCCAAAACTAAAAGACACAAGTGATACACACAGTAAGCAACAAACAACAACATAAATAAATCGCCACAGAAGAGCCTGATGATGATTGGCCCAAAACTGTGGCCTCTAGAGTGTTCACAAGAAAAATTTACGCAAGGACGACGCACGACGGGCGACGACGCCGGACATATCACAGTCAAAAATGCTCACGATGACCTTCGGTTAGTAGAGCTAAAAATAGGGTTACCCCAGTAAACCCCAGTTTTACTATATAAAAAGTGGATTCAGGGGATGGGGATTATAAAGCCGTGTTTTCGTGATGATATATTTTTTATTTTGTATTTAAACTTCATATCCACCAGTATTCTAATTACAATTCAGAGCTTTTTTTACTATGATGTACTCTTCATATCTCAATTTTTAGATTTTTTCTTTTTCTATCTTAATCGTTTCTACGCTCATTTTGAATCTATATACAGTTTTAAGTTTTAAGACTGATATGAATTTGCAGCTAGTGTTGCATGCCTTGCTATCCGAGCTGCCACGATTTAACATGGTTTGTCTTAAAGTTTTTACATTTTATCTGTACCAAATATCTTACAATCTGCGCGCAGTTTTACGACAATTATCTTAATATGTGACTTCACTGTTATGTATATATCAATATGTATATGTTTTAAAACATATATGTTTTACAGAGGGCCGCCAATGCACCAAAGCAGCCAAATGCGCCTACCTGTTAAAATATAGTATAAATAAATAAAACTGTGCATTGTTTTCATATCACCAAACTGGCTACTTTTCTGATGCAAATCCGTGATTTTTTCTTAGTTGTACTTCAAACATAGGTTGTGGGTTTTCGTTAGAACCGCTGCATTGAGGCGGTTTTTACGCGTACCCACAACCTTTGCCTTGGAGCAGAAATAAGAAAATTAATGTATACCCCGTTAGCCGAATTTTCCCTAAATAAAGTGGGCTGTAGGGGGTGTTTATTTCACGGACTTGTTCACGTATTTGGAATTCAGCAGAATTAGGTCATATTGAGTTGTCAGTATACGTAACCACACCTTTGCGCAGACTGATTAACTGAGACAGTGCGCATTATTTCGCCAGAAGCTGACAACCATCGGAAAGGAGAGAATGCACCACACCTCTCCATGAAAGAATCTTGCCGACCCCAGCAAGCCTCCTGATCAGCAGTCAGAGGCGCATCCGACTCAGCTACCGAGCCCGGCCTCTAGAGAAGTAACCTCTGCCTTGGTGAATGTGCCGTCTAGAGCGAAGCTGCACATTTCGAGCACATAGACATATTAAGTTCCGATTCTAATAAAGCCTATATTCAAGTGCCTGTCATCTACCAGTAATAGCAGATTATTGACAGTTCACGTGACAGCACGTAGAACGGCAATATTCTTCACTGGAAAAGCAGTCAGTCCTTTATAGTAATTCTCCGAGAGTCAACAGTGCTGGATCTAATGATTGTTATTGACTTTTAATAATGTATATATCTGGGATATTATATTGGACCGGGTAACAGCTAAAGATATGCGATCAGCGGAGAATTCGATCAGACTGCACATCGGAGTCGTCACAGTTCGCATGGATCAGCCATGGACCCTCAGACATCTTTAAAGCTTTGATCACACAGCACATGTGTAAATACTCATCTGGGGTTTCGCTGGTTGAACATGCGAATCTGTGCCCCGGCTTTGATGATGTACATAACTTGATCATTACGATATTGGGTGTCTATATTATCGCTGTATTTTAGCACTTTTTGTGTTACTTTCAACTTCAAGTTCTGGCTTAAATGCGGTGCAAAGAGATAATGAATTGCCAACCCAGCTATGGCGTTTCGTTGCAGAAAAATGCTGACAGGGTGTGTTCCAGCTGAATACTGCGGCCTAGTGGAAATTATAATTGCAGCGACGACAAAAACGAACAGACAGGTTAATACTAGTGTGTATAAATCGTGTTAAAAACAACAACAGATTTTATTCACTTTACTGAGAAAAAAAGAAGAAATAAGAATCTCGGTTGTTCCTCGGGGAAAATGACAGAAAAAACAACAGATACAGGTGAGTGGTGATTTGTATTATGATAGTATTAACATTTGAACAGGTCCGTAAAATGACCCCCCCCACTCCCCACCGTCCGCTAAACCCCTCTCTACAAAAGAGGGAAGGGTTCTAATTTCTGCTCCAAGAAATAGACTGTGAGTATTGAGGCGGTTCTAACGAGCTCCCACAACTATGTTTGCAGGAGAATGGGAAAATATATCGGATTTTCATCAGAATAGAAGCCATTTTTTTGTGACGTAAAAATGCGCTATGTCGCACGGGTGTGTTATCGTAAAAATCGTGGTACATTTAATTTTCTAATTTCTGCTACAAAAAAGATCGTGGGTTATTGCTCGCTGAGGCGGTTCTAACGAGCACCAACAAATATTTTCCATAAAAATGTAATCCTGGGCAAGCAAGGAATACAAAACAGAAGTGAAAAGCACTGAGTGGGCAAGTTGTCTGGGACTGACTAGCAAGTTTCGGCCAATTGGGTCTTATCAGTGGCCCTCGTATTTTTTTCAAATGCCATAATATTCAACCAGCTGTAATGACGCCGAATATGCTCTATAAAAATGGTTATCCTTTGGAAGCAAGGAATACACCGCAGAAGTGAAACCTTTATTTTTTTCTGGACCAGACAAGCTAGTTCAATCAATTATTAAGCCTCATCAATCTACGCTTAAAAGCATAAATGCATACTCCCGTATACCCCACTTTTCTCTATATGAAGTGTTCTTCATATGGATATTACATGGGCGCGTTAACGTTTAACATCGTTTGGAATATACAGTAAAATTCCCATATTAAGACCACCTTTCAGACTGTTCAAAAGTGGTCTTTAATCCACTTTTGAACAGTCCCAAAGATGGTCTCATTTTATAAGAATCAGGGTGTAGAAAACACAAAGAAAGGACGGCTTAAATCATTTAAATATGCTTTTTAAACGCAGAATTTGTCTTAATTTTAGCTTGTTTTAATAGCTGAATTCTATTGTATTTAGTCAGCCCCCGCCGATCGGGGCTTGAAGAAATAGATGGACTGCATGATGCATCCAAGCAAAGCTGAAATCCAGAATTGGAGTCGGACCGTCCATACTTATAAACCCTATTGGTTTCATTGCGCGGCAGGGTTTGAGATGTCATTTCATCTAATGTCGGGTAAACGTCCCACAAAATTGGAATCAACGTAAAACCAATAGGGTTTATGAGCATGGACGGTCAGACTCACACGACTTTGCCTGGGCAGGCTTAGATCCTCAAGGCGGTTTACCAGTACTCGTTTGCGGGTCGGTTTCAGCTCTGCGTCGGGGCATCGAGCAGCCCATCTATTTCTTCAAGCCCCGATGGGCGCGGGCCGACTAGTTATAATGTATCTTCGAACAGATGTGCGAAGGTTTAAACCAGTCAAGTAAACCAATCAGAACCAATTAGAATAGAGCACTCCCCTCTTCCACGTGAATATCGTGCAGTCAATGTGCAACCATAAGGCACACAAAGAAGCCGCGTATCAGACTACGGAATTCCAAGCCAATCCGAGTCTTCCATGCGGATTCCTCCATCCGGATCTACTTGTTTTTGTTATTTGGCTGGAAACTGTAGTCTTTACGAAGACACGCCTAAACAAATACCTTGTAAACTTCACCGCCGGAAAACGAAAATTTAAAGATGAACAATTATTAAAATTTTCTTATTTCTGCTCAAAATATTGATTGTGGGTACACGTTAGAACCGCATCAATCTATATTTTAGAGCAGAAATAAGAAAAAATAAGGTTTACCCCTGTTAACCCCTGTTTTACTTTATAGAAATGGGCTTCAAGGGTGTCAAAATTATAAAAGGCGTGATTTCGTGATGGGAATTGAGGGTGGGATTTGAATAGTATTAAACTACTTAGTAAAACCATCCCTGAAGGTTTGCCACTGATCGTCACAAAACGGCCTTCTGATACGTTAATTTGCATTGAGCACTATTTTACAGGATTGTGTGCGTGTTAGCTTGCGTGTGTGCGCGTATATGTGGTGCGTGTGTGTTACCAAGCTAGTGTATGCGTTTGTATGAGAGCGTGCGTGGGTGCGTTCGTGCGTGTATGTGTGCGCGTGCGTGTGTGCGTGCGTTTAATTGTTTGATTTGAGGTTTAACGTCCTCGTCAACACTGTAAAGGTCATTTTGGAGACGCTGCTTCCAATTTTGTGGGACTTTTACCCGACATTGAGATGAAATGACATCTCAAACAAGCCCTGCCGCCAAATGAAACCAACAGGGTTTTTTTGTGTTCACGGAGATGTTGCACTGATGAGTTAGGAGGCCTTCATGCGGACTGAACAAATTATTTGTCTAAATCGCGACGGAAGTAAGGGCGAGGATTGTGGCCACGTAAAATCGATTTAAGCCCCCCCCCCCCAGTGGAAATCATTCCACTGACCGTTCCAAGGCGGTTCTTTTGTGGCGGTTTATTTATGGTGTTGTTTGTTACTTACTGTGTGTATCACTTGTGTCTTTTTATTTTGGATGGCCATATGGCCATTTTGTGGGAAAGTAACTGTCCTTATGGCCTTCCTTTGTTTAGGTTTCCATTATGGTCTGGTCGCTTAATGTTTGAGTTTCTTTCCCTTTGGTGTCTTTGATGGGTGGAGTAAGTTAATTGTATCGATTCCTGATCTTTGTTTTACTTCTACTTTTTAAAACCATGGGTCCGATACTCACACCGCTTTGCCTGGGCAGGCTTAGATCCTCTAAGCGGTTTACCAGTACTCGTGTGTGGGTCGGATTCAGCTCAGCGTGGAAGCATCATGCAGCCCATATATTTCTTCAAGTCCCGATGGGCAGGGGCCCTGTGTGCGTGCGTACATATGTGTGTTTCTGCCTTCAGTTAAGTCTTTCTTTTCTTTCGAAGTTGTGATTTTGTCACGTTCTTTGTTCATGGCCGCAGCTGAGTATCTTTGCAACATTTGAGAAGCGCCATACCGAGGCACTTCTCATGAGTGCACACAACATGTTTTCTTGCAGAAATGAGAAAAATATCCCAGTAAGCATTCTACATAAATCTACAGCGGGCCGTTAGCGGCCCGTCAGGGTAGCTGACGGGCCGCTTACGGCCCGCTGTAGATTTATGTAGAATGCTAGCAGGGATAATACTTTTAGGATGAAAAAGCCCCTAAACTGGAGCTATGAGTCAACGCCAAGCAAACATATTCGCCTACTGAAAACTCAGATTGATCAGAAACACGTGTTTAAACAGCACACATGAACTTCCTGATTTAAAAGAGTTTTTTTTTTTTTGTGGCTTCTGGTCATATCAAGAAAAGCTCCCAACAGCAATATTCATAATGACAAAAAAATAAAAAAAATACGGAACTCGGGACGGGACATGATTTTTTTATTTTTATTATGTTGTGTGAACAAGATAATATCAGGACGAATTTTCCAGCCAATTCTCTGAGATAAACGACCTTCAAGTGCTGTTGTGCTTCTATTAATAATGCAGGCGTTTACGACAGGCTGAATAAATATCGCCGATAAGAGTATGAAGGGTAGAGATGATTTTTGGAGCGTAGCTCTTGCAGCGTAGCTCCAGTGAAATGAGAAGTGATTTCGGCACTACTTTTGGAGTTAATGCGTATGACCTAATCACCATTGAGAAATAGAGCCCCGTGTTAGCATAGTAGATTATTACACCATGCGGTATCTTCTTATAGACTGCTTCACAGACCACCTATTTCAAACGGAATAGATGAATATTTTTAATAGTTGAACTGTGTAGCAGTCTAGTCTTTTTATAGTTCAGTTCATATAACCCAGTTTACAGCCCATTTTGTTCCGTAAAATCTCAAACCTGGCAACTGGCAAACAGGACAAACCCAGATCAGATACCACAGAACGCGGTGCCTCATTATGACCTACACTGCACACTTACACTGCATGCCCAGAAAACATGTACACTCAATATTTTTCACTTCTGTGGTGTATTCCTTGCTTCCAAAGGATAACCCTTTTATAGAACATATTTACAAAAGGTTCAGCCATTTTTGCGACCTATTTCGTGGAAGCCACAACCTGACATCCCTGATTTTAAAATGAACTCATTCCATACTGATATAAGGTTAAGGATTTCATTCGTTTAAAATGGGTTAAAAGTATGCAGTGTGGGTCTTTGTTTCATTTACCAAAATAAGACAGCTGGAATCATCCAGTCAATTAGTTTGGACAGGGGCACGTCAAATTTGAAGGAGCAAGGCTTATATTGTAAGCAGTGAATTTTGCAGTTGAGACACAGATGAGACGCCACTTGTTGTAGCGTCTGTTCTTGGTCTGCTATGTTTGTCTCCTAAAAAGGCTACTAGACATATACTCAGAGTATGGGTTAATGGGGGGGATGTTACTTTGTTTAAAGCGACTTGTCTGGGTCCTAGGCATGTGACCATAAAGAAAGCAATTTATCAGCTCAGACGTAAGTTCGATACCTGCCGGGTTCGGCAATATTCTTTCCAGGAGATTGATCGTGAAAACTGTTACACGATGATTCTATTCCTTTTGCTGATTCAAAAAGGGCAGTTGTTGGTTTCCGGTAAGAGAATGTGTACTGTGCTGTATTGACAAAACCTAACGAAAGAAATAGCCTTAATGCCAGATCATTTCATAAGTGGCCTCGTCGAGGCAATTTATTTTTATATAATGATAACGGGGTATAATGTGTAAACCTCTTCAAATATTCCTATGGATTTATATTGGCAATAACTAACCCAAGAAACTGGCGTACGCAAGATCACTTCATAAATGGTCTCGCCGATGCAATATATATTCAGAAAAATGTTAACAGTATATAATGTTCAAACCTCTCTGAATATTCCGATCATTTTTGGCATTCGAGTTGATATTGCCAATACCTAACTCATAAGGCTGTTTGATGCAAGATTACTTTATGAATGGCCTCGCGAAGGCAAAATAATATAAAAAAAAATGAATACAGAGTATAACATCTAAACCCGGCTTTGATCATTTTCGGCTTACAGGTTGATATTGACAATACATAACCCGTAAAATTGCCCGCAAAATTGCCTTATGCCAAATTACTTTACAAACAGCCTCGCCTAGGCAAACTGTTTGAAAAAATATTTCGAAGTGAAACTTCTTATCTACTTGGAATATTTTGACAACTGTTAGCATGCAGATAGATAATATACAGATATAACCAACGAGATTCCTGAATGCCCAATTTCTTTATTGTAGCCTCGGCAAGATAAAGAATTCACCCACTGACAGGGTCAGTATAACTTTCAAAACCAACGGGCATATTTTTATAATGTTTTGCCTGCAGATGTAAATTGACAAGATCAAGCTTATGATATTGTCTAATGCCAGAGAGCTTTATAAACAGCCTCACCGAGGCAATTTTTAAAGACTGATTACGGATGTATAACTTATAAACTGCCGGGAAAATTATGATAATTTTTCACAAGAAGATAAACATCATCAAGACGTAACCAAGGAGAATGTCTAATGCAAGATATAACCTCCCCAAGGTAATTTTTCAAAAACTGATTATAAAAAATAACTTTAAAGCCGCCAAACAATTGCACAAGCCGCAGTTATTGCCCAGCAGAAATCTTCAAGTAAACTGTAGAACTGCATGGTTGCTATATTGCTCAAAAACATTGATCGTTGGTACTTAATAAACTGCCTCGTCAAAGCGGTTCAATCAAGTACCCGCAATCAATGTTCTGAGCAGAGATAAGAAAATATCACAATTTTGTATCTTAAAATTTCAATTTTTTTCCCAGAAAAATTGACAATGTATTTGTACAGGCGTGTTTTCGTGATGGTTGTTGCGGGTCTACACCTTAGCCTGAGTTATTTTCAAAATAGGTATCGTTGCTTTAACACGACTTCTGGCCCAGAATAGCTTCAAACAGCTATGTTCATTGGATCCATATGAGCCTGATTTGAAATACCAATCAGACACTAAATTTGCCTAACGCTATTACATTATCAAAGCTACGCTCCATCAGCACTCTCAGTGCTTTGATTTTCCTCCGTTGTGTAGATTGTAGAAATACAATAATTCAAATTTAGCCGGATTTAATGCTTTAACAAACACATAAGCGGCAGGACTATGGAGTGTCGTTTTACTGTTTAATCTATATTTAAAGATATCCAAAATCCGATTTATGAATATGGATATTCATAAATCACCCGCATAACAGATATCCATAATTCTAATTATTTATATCCTTAAATCGAATTATGGATATCCATTATTCGATTTATGGATATCATTAATTTAGAGCAATTTATGGATATCCATAATTCGATTTTTTTATATCATTAATTCCAATTATGGATATCAATAAGTCAAAATATGGATATCCATTATTCTGACGATTTATTGATATCCATTATTCGAATTATGGATATCCGTAAATCGAATTATAGATATCTATAAATCGGGCTGATTTATGGATATCCATATTTCGAATTATGGCTATCCATACTTCATCGCAAAAGCCTTTGGTTTGAGTAATTATTTTTTGTATTTACTTGTCAAGACGAATTATTATGGATATCCATAAATGGACCGAATGGATAGCCATAATTCGAATTATGGATATCCATAATTCGACTTATTTATGGATATCCATAATTCGAATTATAGGTATCCATAAATCGAATAATGGATATTCATAATTAGATTTACGCATATCCATAATTCAGATCGATTTATGTATATCCATAATTCGAATTGTGGCTGTCATTTATTCGAATTATGGATATCCATAAATATTTATTGCTATCCAGATATAAATATGAATATCCATAGTTCGAATAATGGATATCCATAATTAATTATGGATATTTATAAATAGGTAATAAATCATATAAAGGAGCCCCATACAAGATAGGTAAACCATAATGTAAGCGTTTCATAGTGTGTGTAGTGTAAAATCAAAGTCAAGATGATTTATTATCCCCTCGCACAACAAAGTTGTGAGGGGGATATAGCATTTGTCCCGTATGTACGTACGTACTTTTGTCATCGCTCTAGCGCCTACATTTCTTGACCGATTTTAATATAATTCATACAAATTTTCCTTATAAAAATATCTCAAGCGAATTCTACTTTCAAGGTCATGGCGTCAAGGTCAAGGTCACTGTGGCTATTTTTAGAAAAAACTTTGTCATCGCTCTAACGCCTACATTTCTTCAATAAACTTCATACAAATATTCCTTATAAAATATCTCGAGCGAGTTCGACTTTCAAGGACATGGCCTCACGGTCAAGGTCACTGTGGCCGTATGTACGTACTTTTCTCATCGCTCTAGCGCCTACATTTCTTGACCGATTTTAATATAACTTCAAACAAATGTTCCTTATGACAATATCTCGAGCGAGTTCGACTTTTAAGGTCATCACCTCAAAGTCAAGTTCAATGTGGCTATTTTTAGAAAAACTTTGTCATCGCTCTAGCGCCTACATTTCTTCACCAATTTCAATATAACTTCATACATATTTATCTTATAAAAATACCTCAAGCGAATTCTACTTTCAAGGTCATGGCGTAAAGGTCAAGGTCACTGGGGCTATTTTTTAGAAAAAACTTTGTCATCGCTCTAGCGCCTACATTTCTTCACTGATTTTAATATAACTTCACACAATTGTTCCTTATGACAATATATCGAGCGTGTTCGACTTTCAAGGACATGGCCTCACGGTCAAGGTCACTGTGGCCGTACGTACGTACTTTTCTCATCGCTCTAGCGCCTACATTTCTTGACCGATTTTAATATAACTTCAAAGAAATGTTCCTTATGACAATATCTCGAGCGAGTGCGACTTTTAAGGTCATCACCTCAAAGTCAAGGTCACTGTGGCTATTTTTAGAAAAACATTGTCATCGCTCTAGCGCCTACATTTCTTCACCAATTTCAATATAACTTCATACAAATTTTCCTTATAAAAATACCTCAAGCGAGTTCTACTTTCAAGGTCATGACCTGAATGTCAAGGTCACTTTGGCTATTATTAGAAAAAACTTTGTCATCGTTCTAGCGCCTTCATTTCTCCACCAATATCAATGTTACTTCACACAAATATTCCTTGTAAAAATATCTCGAACAGGTTCGACTTTCAATGTCATGGCCTCAAGGTCAAGGACACAGTGGCTTTTTTTAAAAAAAAACTTTGTCATCGCTATGGCGCCTAGAATTCTCCACTGATTTCAATATAACGTCACACAAATGTTTCTTATGACAATAGCTTGAGCGAGTTTGACTTTCAAGGTCATGACCTCAAGGTCAAGGTCACTGTGGCTATTTTTAGAATAACATTGTCGTCGCTCTAGCGCCTACATTTCTTCACCAATCTCAATATAACTTCACACAAATGTTCCTTGTAATAATATCTCGAGCGAGTTCGACTTTCAAGGTCATTGCCTACAGGTCAATGTCACTGTGGCTATTCTTAGAAAAACTTTGTCGTCTTTCTAGCGCCTACATTTCTTCACTGATTTCAATATTACTTCTCACAAATGTTACTTATGACAATATCTCGAGCGAGTTCGACCGTCAAGGCCATGACCTAAAGGTCAAGGTCACTGTTGCTATTTTTAGAAAAACTTTGTCATCGCTCGAGAGTCTACATTTCTTCACTGATTTCAATATAACTTCACACAAATGTTCCTTGTAATAATATCTCGAGCGAGTTCGACTTTCAAGGTCATTGCCTAAAGGTCAAGGTCACTGTGGCTATTCTTAGAAAAACTTTGTCGTCTTTCTAGCGCCTACATTTCTTCACTGATTTCAATATAACTTTACACAATTGTTCCTTATGACAATATCTTGAGCGAGTTCGACTTTGTCATCGCTCTAGCGCTTACATTTCTTCACCGATTTCTATATATCTTCGCACAAATGTTCCTTATGACAATATCTCGAGCGATTTCGACTTTCAAGGTCAAGGTCACTGTGGCTATTTTTAGAAAAACTTTGTCATCGCTCTAGCGTCTACATTTCTTCACTGATTTCAATATATCTTCACACAAATGTTCCTTATGACAATATCTCGAGCGATTTCGACTTTCAAGGTCAAGGTCACTGTGGCTATTTTTAGAAAAACTTTGTCATCGCTCTAGCGTCTACATTTCTTCACTGATTTCAATATAACTTCACACAAATGTTCCTTATGGCAATATCTCTAGCGAGTTCCACTTTCAATGTCTAGGTCACTGTGGCTATTTTTTTGAAAAACTTTGTCAACGCTCTAGCGCTTACATTTCTTCACTGATTTCAATATAACTTCACAAAAATGTTCCTTATGACAATATCTCGAGCGATTTCGACTTTCAAGGTCAAGGTCACTATGGCTATTTCAGATAAACGGTGTCGTCGCTCTAGCGCATACGTTTTTTCACTGATTTCAATATAACTTCACACAAATGTTCCTTATGACAATACCTCGAACGAGTTCGACTTTCAAGGTCAAGGTCACTGTGGCTATTTTTAGAGAAACTTTGTCATTGCCCTTGCGCTTACATTTTTTCACCAATTTCAATATTACTTCACATAAATGTTCCTTATGACAATATCTCTAGCGAGTTCCACATTGTGGAGTGCTGTGGTGCAGTGGTAAAGCATCGGATTTGAGATCGAGAGGTAGCCGGTTCGATCCTCGGAAGCGCCACGTGTTGTTTCCTTGAGCAAGAAACTTTATCCACATTGCTTAGTACTGTTTCCTACCCAGGAAAGAGGGCCACATGAAAGATTAGTACTAGAACTAAATGTGTTACCCGCTATAAATAAGGTATGTTAATATTATTACTTTCAAGGTCAAGGTCACTGTGGCTATTTTTAGAAAAACTTTGTCATGGCTCTAGCGCTTACATTTCTTCACCGATTTCAATATAACTTCACACAAATGTTCCTTTTGACAATATCTCGAGCTATTTCGACTTTCAAGGTCAAGGTCACTGTGGCTTTTTTTAGAAAAACTTTGTCATCGCTGTAGCGTCTACATTTCTTCACTGATTTTAACATAACTTCACACAAATGTTCCTTATGACAATACCTCGACCGAGTTCGACTTTCAAGGTCAAGGTCACTGTGGCTATTTTTAGAAAAACTTTGTCATTGCTCTAGCGCTTACATTTTTTCACCAATTTCAATATAACTTCACACAAATGTTCCTTATGACAATACCTCGAGCTATTTCGACATTCAAGGTCAATGTCTCTGTGGCTATTTTTAGAAAAACTTTGTCATCGCTCTAGCGCCTACATTTACTGGTGGATTTTAATAGAGCTTCACGCAAATGTTTCTTATGATAATATCTCGAGTTACTTTGACTTTCAAGGTCATGACCTCAAGGTCAAGGTCACTGGCTATTTTTAGAAAAACTTTGTCATCGCTCTACAGCCTACATTTATTAACAGATTTTAATATAACTTCACACAAAAGATGCTTATGATAATATCTTGAGCAAGATCTACTTTCGCGGTCATGGCCCCAAGTCAAGGTCAGTATGGCTATTTTTAGAGAAACATTGTCATCACTCTAGAACCTACATTTATTGATGGAATTTTAAACAAACTTTACACAAATGTTGCATATGATAATATCTCAAGCAAGTTGGACTTTTGCCATTTCAGTGTTTTCCACACACGAAGTTGTCTTGTGCGAGGGGATTTGTATCGCATGCGATGCCTTGTTTTAACATGTATTCGAAAAAATGGCACCAGATATGGTCGATTTCGGCAGTCATGATTTCGATTCTGCCCATACTTTGCCATACTGTTGGCAAGACAATTTCCGCCATTTCTACCTGAAGTATTTTGGGCCACGTGAGTTCCAAATATGGCAATCACGTAATATGTCCGGGGATCCTTCAAGACACAAAATAACTACAAGATAAAAGCGCTCAGTATGTGCTTTATAGGATAAAATTGATAGCTTGTGTAGCTACCTTTAAAACAAGTACATATTCATCACCAGTGGTCGTTTTGATGAAATGGGCCTAGTATGCATAAAACGGTGTATTTTTTTTTTTTTTTTGGTTTGGGTTTTACGGCCCTTTCAAGATTATTTCACTCATATCGAGCCGATCGTTAATCAGAGGTGGGCGAAAACCGGTGTAAGAGCATAACATGTTTTTTCATTTGTTTAGAAACGCATCACGTGCAAGTCGCTATTCTGCGGTAGATTTACAGCGGGCGCTGAATAGGACCTGTCTAAGTCCAGTCGTAAAGTGCCCGCTACGGAGAACGCCGGATTTTTCTTACGGACAATCCCGATTAATTTACAGGTTTTTATTTGCGGTTGTCGCTCTGTTGAATTGCAGGAAACCAGCCTAGCATGAATCGTTCTATGTTTGTGGCGTGTTGTTCAATACATTAAAAGCAAAAGGCATCAGGGGACAGTTTCGCGTTTGAGGGTGGACTTTTTTCAAAATATTATAGTAGGAGGGTCAATAATGGCATGGTTGCTAATAGAAATTGTGATATGTGGATAGTTTTTGCCAATGTAGGCTTATTTGCTAAGTATCTGTACTTTTATGAAATGGAATACGAAACTAACACACCAGCTGTCTTGATGTTGTGCAAGTTCAAGTTTCAGCGGCATATCTGAATTCACGAAAGTAGCTTTGGCACTAAAAAGTGGCTGCTTTTCAAAGAGGATTCCTGAAAAAGTTTACTGGTTGCGGTATACTTTTCTGTCTATTTCTTTGCATGTGTCTGAGTGTACATGGCATTTCAACAGGTGCCAAGTACTGTTTTTTGGGAGTAAATTCACAGGATCTGTCAAAGTGAGGTGGGATCATGCTTTTTTGTATGTAAAAATAGTGGGTGGGGTAAGTGAAATGTTGCTGCTGTCAGCCTATGCAAACAGAGAAGTGTTTCTTTGGTATTCTGTTTTGATTTCATGTGTGTGTGGAGCACTTTGAAACCAAAACAGAAGTTATCGCTTTCTCCAGGAGTTGTTGATAACGATTAAAAAACTTGGTGTGGCGCGGACAAAAAAGTGCTGCGATTAACTGTCCCCTGATGCCAAAGAAACCTAAGCTTCGGACATTATCAAGGTTTATGTATAACAGGGCTTATATGCACTGGACTGTCCGACCCGCGCCACTATGCCAGGGCAGAATTAGTCCTTCTAAGCGGTTTACCAAAAACTCATGACGTGGGGTCAGTTTCAGTTCCACGTTGAAGCACCATTCAGCCCAATTTTTTCTCCAAGCACCGATGGGCGGAGACCCGTGACATATCTGGATCTATACTGTTTTCCAACAATGATATAACCCGGTTCAGCATGCCGGATGTTAATATTTGGACAACGATAGTGATGAAAAAGTGACGGATTTTTAGGCATCGGTAAATGCTGTTTTTGCAAACATTTAACGCAGATCTAGACATCCCTTGGAGCGAAACCTATCCCACATCGGCACCCATACGTGACAGCTCATGCGCGACTTTTTTGACGTCTTGACCTTCCAAATTACGTATAGGACAACTCGGCTTTCCACATACCTAATAAGAAGTTCAAGTCTATATTACTTCGTTGTTTCTGAAAAAAGTAAGTCCTGGTTTCCGATTTTTAATTACAAAAATTTCTTATGCTTTGTATTTCTTTATTTTTTCTAAAAAGTTATTGATTTGTTTCTTTTCCTACAGTTTGCTGTGTGTGAAAAAAAAAAAGCTTTCGATCATTGTTGTTTAGTGAGAACAGAAAAATCCCAAAACTCGGGTCCTGCAGTCACGTCGGAAACTCGGCAAAATCTCGTTTCTCAAGTGATCGCTGAACTCTCGGGTTGGCGTTTTTATGTCCCCACACAACAATACCAATGGATTCTATTCATCCTGCGACATAGACTCTCACCATTCTGTACAAAAAATCTAAATGGATAATTGGCAAATAGTGCATACCCAGATCAGACGACGCTGTACCTACACTGTTTACAAACATTCTGCTACATTTATTTTCCAAATAAGTTTTGAAGAAAACACAACCTGAATTTTGAAAGCACATAAGGTGGAAGATTCTATTTTGGAACAAAAAGTGCTAAAAGGTTTTGTTTTCGTTTGATTAAATTGTGGTCCACACTTTGTAGGTCATTTTTGGAGCTGTTGCTGCCAATTTTATGGGACTTTTACACTACATAGATGTGAAATGACATCTTAAGCCATGCCACCAAATGAAACCGATAGGACTTTTATGCACCGGACGGTCCAACTCGCAGCACTTTGCCTGGGCAGGCTTCTGTGTCTTTCTAAGCAGTTTACTGCGTGCCCAGCAGGCACTCAGCGTTGAACTAACGTTGAAACAACGTTGATTCGTTGTTTCAAAGTAAGTACAACGTTGTATAAACGTTTTGTGCCTGCAGGGTGGAAGCAACATGCCGCCAAATCATTTTCTTCAGGCCCCGATGGGCGGAGCCCGTGCTAAAAGAGTAACGTCTGAATATTTATAGGGTCTTGCACATGAACGACACATTTAATACACCACATATTGTAATTAGTGTTTTATCTCCAATTTCAATTCCACCTCATTCCTATCTTCTAATTTGATCCTAACGTGATGTTTAGTATCCGATTTAGCATTCTTTTCACTGATCCTGCCTCATTCTGTTTGCTTATCTAATGAAATTGAATATTTTAACTGATGTTAGATACATATTTCAACTTTTTATCAAATGACGTTTGTTTGTTTGAGTTGAGGTTTAACGTCCCCGTCCACACTATTTAGGTCATTTTGGAGTCGTTGCTTTTTGTGGGACTTTTACCCGACATTGAGATGGAATAACATCTCAATCCTTGCCGCCCATTGAAACCAATAGGGTTTATAAGCATGGACTCGTAGCAATTTTCCTGGGCAGGCTTAAACGTTCTAAGCGGATTACCAGTACTCATGTGCGGTCGGTATCAGCTTTGCGTGGAAGCATCGTGTAACCCACTCTTTTTTTTAATCCCCGATGGGCGGGGCGGCATCAAATAACGTAAGTAAAATGAGGGATCAAAACATTGTCTATAAGTATAGGCATGGGACTTAGACTGTTTCGTCTAATCCTCAAATAAAAGAGTGAGGACCCTGATCAGACAACTTTTTTGCCACTGTTTAGCAAACCCTATACACGAATCCTGTCCGGGTAGAAACGATGTCGTCTCCAATTAAGCCATCTTATCAGAATACACACTGTTAAGCATTCAGTTTGTGAATTTGTAGCTTCAGCAGCCATCTGATCTGGATCTACACTGCAAAGGTAGGGGTTGTCGTGAACTAAACGATACGGGTTAAGCTATAAAAGTGCACAGCGATTCAAATTAACCTTTTTTGTACCAAATGGAATCTGGGGCTTGAAGAAATATATGGGCTGCAAAGCTGAATCCGGCCCGCACACTAGTACTGGTAAACCGCTTAGAGGATCTAAGCCTGTCCAGGAACCGCGGTGCGAGGCGGACCGTCCATGCTAATAAATCCTATTGGTTTCATTGGGCGACAGGGCTTGAAATGTCATTTCATCTCAATGTCGGGTAAAAGTCCCACAAAATTGGAAGCAACGTCTCCAAAATGACCTTTACAGTGTTGACGGGGACGTTAAACCTCAAAACAAACAAACAAACCAAATGGAATCTTCCACCATATATATGGCAGGAGTGCATTTCGAAATTTAGAGGTGTCAGGTTGTGTATTCTTCAAAATTTTATTTGGGGAATGGCTTAACATTTTGCAAACACTGTAGGTCCTGATCAGACTAGGTCCTGATCAGACGCTGCGTTCTGTGGCGTCTGATCTGGGCTTGCACTGTTTGCCAAGGTACCCCGCCCTTTAGGGGTTTCTGGTACTGAATGGGTTAAAAGACAGCTATATGCTGTCCTGGAGTAACATGGCAACATTTGAAAATCGGATGCTAATTGAGCCAGCGCATGGCAAAACCTGCGACCTACAATAAGACTTATGCGCCCAACGAAGACTCAGATCAGCCTGCGCATCCGCACAGTCTGATCAGAGTCTTAGTTGTGCGCTCTAATGATAGCTATGGACCCAATAATCTTTCATGCAGCAAGAGAAGTCTTTGGTTAGACTATATGGAAGTACAGGTTGATCTGATTCTTCACTGGACACACATTCACCTTATCTGCATTATCTGCTGGTTCTTAGTCTGAAGATTATAAGTGTTGGAAAAACAGGTAACCAGACCCCCTGACCTTTCAAGGTCAGGGGGTCTGGCTACCTGTTTTTCCATATTGACAATGTGCAAGCTGGGAGCCAGCAAATAATGCAACTATAGTGAATGTTAATTGTAGGAAATGCTGTGCCCCGGCTCAATTAGCTTCTCATCACAAATGTTGGTTTCCGTCCCTGTCTGTCTGGATCAATATTTCTAATCTCTGGTGGCCAATTTTAATCAGCCTTAAAATCCAATTTACTCTAATGTACTCCACGTCTAAAGAAGCAAATAAATTGATTTATTTAGAATGACAGACCAAATATAATGTTTACCTTTTTTGCAGGTCATAAATAATCCACGTGTTGACAAAGCTTATAGTCCTTGGGCTGGCCATAGACCCCCCTCCCCCCCCAGGGGGATTTTTGTACACTATGATTTTCTGATACTACATTATATAAGACACAAAATGAAACATGTTAGCCCTTTTAGAGTGGCAGCGTTACCGAGTAACACCCAGGTTACGTACGTTACCCTCAAAATAGCATTGAAACCTCCTGATAATGTCGCCAACATGGTATGTACGTAATTTTTTGCATGCTGGCACATGTTTTTGTTGCTCTTTTAATGCACTAACTTATTTTAAGTATTCGTCTTATAAATACTACGAGGGTTTCCACGCGTTACATACGTTATTAAGTGTTACATGCGTTACTTTCTGGTATCACGCTGGCATTTTGACTATCATAAACTTTAAATTTTTTCAGTGAATAGGGCAAATTCACAGGAGTGCTCGTATTCTGGTCGCTTTCGCTTTTAGTGATTATGTGTTAACATTTAAAAAGATCGTGGGTACTCATAAGAGTGCTGCCTTGTTGTGGCAGTCTATTGAGTACAAGTAAGAATCAACCAGTACGTTGGTTACGAACACAACATAAATTGGATCAGAGATTAGATGATATGAGATTTTTCGCAGTACTTTTACAGTCGTAATGAAATACCATTTCAATATATAGGCATGTTATCTAAGCGTATTGACATATATTAATAATAATCCGTGCCAACGCCGGAACAGCCAACCGTAAACTTTACGCGTACATTTAATTTGTAGCGCTGTGTTTTTGGTGACGTCAAACGTCGGTTAAAGAAAACCCCGCGAAGAAGACGTCATTCTGTCTTCTGCTTTCGATCGTTACAGGTCTCAAGCTGAAAACAACACATACCGTTGTATTTCCACTTTAATAGCTAAAAACAAGTAGTTTTTAATTAAAATTTTAACTGTTTTCTCTCGCTGAGTTACTGTTTGAATTCAAGTGTTTAAAAATTGTTTTTTTTTTTTAGATTTCTTCATACTTTGTTATCTCTTTTAAAATGAAAAGGAGTGATTTGTCTATTTGATAGTGTCTATATCTGTCAACTTTTTCTGTCTGTATCAACCAATCCCATTGTGTAATCAATCAATCAATCAATCAATCAATCAATCAATCAACCAAGCAATCAATCAATCAATATACCAATCAATCAATCAATCAATCAGTCTGTCAGTCCGTCCGTCCGTCCGTCCATCCATCCATCCATCCATCCATCCATCCATCCATCCATCCATCCATCCATCCATCCATCCATCCATCCATCCATCTATCTATCTATCTATCTATCTGTCTATCTATCTATCTATCTATCTAGCCATGTAAATTAATCTAGTGTGTCTATCCACCTGTACATCTATTTGTTCTTCTCTCTACCTGCCTATTTGTCAGTCTGTCGTCGGTCTGCCTGCCTGTCTTACAGATAAATAATTGTGTTATTTTCTTTTTTCACACACATTATTTGTTATTATCGTTGCTTTTGTTTCAAATCAACACGTTTTTACATTTGTAAAATCTACAATCATGGAAAAGCCAGTGGCTCTGAAGACAAAGCCTCAAGACAAAAAATCATCTAGGTCCAAAGGTACTGACGGGAGAGTTTGTATTATTCACTTCTCCAGCACTGTGGAAGCAACTGTTACGCCTGCTACAGAGGAGACTTTCAAAAAAATCACATCAATAGAACAAAAAAGGCTCACTTTCTCAGATGTGACCCACAAACTCCCAGAAATATCGGAAAACATACCGAAAACTTTTGATGAGATGGTGCATGGGTATCACAGAAGGTGCTACCAGCTCTTTACTCTTCTTCCAAAAGCTGGCAAGCGCAAGTGCAGTTCAACAGTGGCAGACGATGAGGTCCCTAGTACCTCAAAAAGGGGCAGGCCCTCTTTCACTGCATCATCCGCCACGTCTACTGCGTTATTCCCTTCTGACAAATGTTTGTTCTGTGATAAACAATATATACAAGTCAACCGTAAGAAACAACTTCTGATTAAGTGTGTTACCCCAACAGCTGAAAATTCTATCAAGGCCGCTGCCGAAGCAAAGGGTGATGAAAAACTACTTTGTAAAGTACGCGGACAGGACTTGCGAGCAAGGGAAGCATGGTATCATAGCCATTGCCGGAAAAAATACACTCGAGATATAGGCGAAAGACACGTTACACACACAGATAGTGAATCCTCTCAGTCACAGGCAGCACATAATGCTGCATTTCAATACATCAGCAAGTACATAGAGGATCATATACTAACTGGTGGAAACATAGAAAGGTTGTCAATGATTCGAGAAAGATATCTGACATACATGTTAGAAAACTACCCAAAGTTCTATAATGAAAATTATAAAACTTACAAATTAAAAGACAAACTATGCAAGCATTTTGGAGAGAAGCTTGAATACTGGCA
Source organism: Lucinisca nassula (assembly GCA_963580285.1). NCBI lineage: Eukaryota > Metazoa > Mollusca > Bivalvia > Lucinida > Lucinidae > Lucinisca > Lucinisca nassula. The sequence goes on along the minus strand of OY757013.1, from coordinate 174,822,511 downwards.
ACCCCGAAAGAAATCAGAACTTGTATATGCTGCTGACATAGAAGGTGAGGCTGTTGAGGCTGCATTTGAATTAGCAGCCTCAGATGAGAAGCGCCTCATTGAAAGTGCAGCTATAATAAGGAGACATATTAATGAAGGGAAACTGGAAAGTGAGCCAATGTCTTGGCCACCATCGGCTACCTGGTTGCTTTCTGGCGACAGACGACCACCAGAAATATTGTTGACATTTCTTGTCTATATCATAACTGGCAAACCTGTAAAACATGCAAGCCTGAAGTCCCAGCGTTATGCTCTGTCTTTTGCTGAAGACCTATGCTATGCCGCAACAAATGGCGACTGGATAATGCCAAAACACTTAACATTGCCTATGGCTGTAAGACATCTCACAGGTAGTGCTGAAGTTATAACAATTCTAAATCGGTATGGCCATGGACAGTCGTACTCGAAAACTCTCGAGCTGGAAACAGCAATGTGTAATTCTGTGACCTCATCAGAGTCGGTTTTACCCAGAAATATCTCTAGAGACAACAACTCTGTCATTCATTTGTGCTATGACAATTTTGATCTCGACGAAGAGACACCAACAGGTTGTGGAACTACTCATTCCACGCACGGAATTGTAATACCTTGAGTTGACGTTATCTTACCCTCTAGGACCTGTGCCATGGTCACTAGCGACCGCTGACGGAATGCCCACCAAAACTGACAAGTCCAAACTTCTGCATTTGTTGGAGTCGCATATTGAGCCAACAACAGAGCGACCAAATAATGCTGTGCATATCATTGATGGAAACGCGATACTGCAAAGCTTAACACCAATTCCTGACACCTTTGAGGAACTTGCAGAATCTGTTTTCAACCAGTTGCCAAAGGCCAAGCGTGTTGATTTTGTCACTGACACATATAAGCCACAGTCGATAAAGTCCTACGAACGTTCTCGCAGGGGAACAGCACCAACACATCTGTTGTCAGGTGCAAAGACTAGGACTCCGCATGACTGGAAGAGCTTTATGAGCAGTGACAAAAACAAGACTCAGCTCATTGGCCTACTTCTGGAGCAATGGACAACTGACAAGTATGCTGTCAAACTTGCAGACAGAAGCATTTACTATGCCATCGGTGAAGAAGTGTTCCGTCTCACCTGTGAAGACAATAAGACTGTGTCGAAATATCCCGAACATAACTTATTTTCTTCTCAGGAGGAGGCAGATACCAGGATTATACTCCATTGTCTCAATGTGAGAACATCGCTGCCAGATGCTAGTACTGTCATTGTAAGGTCGCCAGACACAGATGTACTTGTACTGCTGGCAAAGTATTGCAAAGATATCAACTTGACAGTTTTGTTCGACACTGGCGTGGGCAATAAAAGGCGCCTTTTGAACGTCAACAACATCGTTCAAAACACAGGGGAAGAAATTTGCTCAGTCTTACCAGCCATACATTGCTTTACAGGATGTGACACTACCAGTGCGTTTGTTCGCCGCGGTAAGATCGCTCCGATAAAACTCATTGAGAAGAAAACACAGTTTATTCCAATACTAAGCAGAGTAGGGCAAGCAAAACACTGTTCCGAAGCACTCATCAGGGACATGGAAGCGTTCACGTGTGCTATGTATGGCGGTGCAACTTACACAGATGTAAATAAGTTGCGATACGACATGTTTCTGAAAAAGTATCAAAGCCACACAAACACACTGAATGTTTCAAATGGCATGGACATGAGCTTACTACCACCATGCCGCTCTGCACTTGAGATGCACATACGAAGAGTGAATTATCAAGTGTTTGTCTGGATACACTCCCATGAAAACTATCCAGGCCTTCCAGATCTGGACAAAAGTGGATGGAACATAAATGGGGAGGAAATTGAGTATGTATGGGTGAAAGACAACTTGATCGTCCCTGAACAGCTAATCGACATCTTATGTGAACAGCATTGCGAGGAAGAAGCAGATCAGGATACAGAGGATGGCGATGATGGCGAGGGATTTGAGATGACGAATATGGTTGATGAAGTTTTTGAAGATGACTCTGATGAGGATTAATTATCTGTATGAGGCAAATCCTTTGAACCTTTGAGTAGTACGCGAAGAGCCGCTTATTTAACAAGTCAAGTGTTGAAGTGCGATCTGTGTGATTTATTGACTCAACAAAACTGTTTCTCCTCGTACAGTATGTCACAGGCTTTTCATGTGTAGTATGCTTACCATATACATGTGTGTTGTATTTATTGGAAATCAGAATCATTTATATCATTCTATGTACCAATTAGTTCGTTGGCAAAGGAGCCACATATCTTCATACTGTTTTATTTACTTGTAGATGTGTTCATGATCCACAGGGTCATGGTTAGAAATGAAAACCTGACTGATTTAACTCATTCTGTTATGATATTGGTGAAAATTAAATGTGTATGGATATTTAAGTTTGACGGGAAAATGTCTCAACAGTAATGTTTAAATTATTCGTATGACGGCGTGTGTTACGTACGTGATTGCCTTTTTATTTATCATGTTTTAAAATAGAAAATATAACAAAAATTGCATATTTATACGAGCTGAATCCAGGACTCTTTCACGGCCCTGCTTCCACATAGACGGACATAGCGCTGAGTAAAAAATGTAAATATGTGATACTATGCTTGTGATTTTGTTGTATATAAGATATATATACAAGTGTACACTGTTAGTTTTCTTGGTTTTTGCATTGGAAGGTGTATTGGTTTAAATACAAAGTGCCTTCACTTATCTTAATAGGTCTAGTAAAATTGAAAAAAAAAATATAAAAAAATTGACCGTATTATGTATATCGCTTATATTTAAATGTCTGAACAACCTTGTGTTACGTACGTTACATTATTAGTATGCTGTTCAATGCAATAAGATATTTAAAAAAATCTAAACCAAACACTTACTGTTTCATATAAAAATATCTGCTTACTGCATTTGAAACACTTGGTTTAGATTGCTTCACTTTTACCATTTGATTCAATTTGTAATGTCGTTAGGATCCTATTGCAAATATGTTATTAATTTGGGTCACCATGTTCAACAGCCAATAACTCAAAAAGTAAAAATGTTAGAAACATAATGTTTGTAGTTTTGAAAATGTTAATGTTTTTTCTTTAAGAAAAAAAAATAATTGTGATCAAAATTTCATTTCAACAGTTTTTAGGACGGACTTTATTAGACCCATTTACCATTTTTATACTATTTAATGGTAAAATGTAACATACGTAACGCCAAAGAAGATTGTATATGTGTTCAACTGCCCCTAATATGCGACACAGCCATTGCTGACTTCCATTAATTAACCAATTCTGAAAGTTTATTATATCTTCCAATTTTTTCTGAAACTCAATATACCTACTTGATTTTTCGATTTTTTGACTGGTAACGTATGTAACAGGCTGTTACAGCGTAACGCTGCCATTCTCAGATGGCTAACATCTTGCAAAATGCTCGCAAGACAATAGGCTTCAAGAAAAATATGGTCTACAAAAATCCCCCTGGGGGGGGAGGTAAACCATATCTGGCCAGCGGCCTATTACCAAGTGTGAAGTCATACAGTTGCCCTGCCTTAGCCAATCAAAGTTAACATTTATAAATAGATCACCTGTATCTGTCAAATCACAGTATGGAGATCATGAGCGCGTAGCTCAAATGATTTGTCTACTTAGAGGTGACTGACAAAATGTGATTTCATAGAGCTGATCTATTTCACATCTCCAGAATGGCCATTTTCTGATGAAAATCCTTGATATTTTTCTTATCAATACTGCAAACATAGGTTGTGGGTACTCGTTAGAACCGCCTCATTCAGGCGATTCTAACCAGTACCCACAAATAATGTCATTACGAAAACAAGCCTATACAAATCAATTGTAAATCTTACCGCCGAAAAATCGAAAATTTTTAGTTGAAAAATTGTGACATTTTTCTAATTTCCGCTCAAAAAGTAGATTGTTGGTACACGTTAGAACCGCCTCATTCAGGCGGTTCTAACGAGTACCCAGAGTCTATATTTTAGAGCAGAAATAAGAAAAATAAGGTTTGACCCCCCCCCCTTAAACCCCAGTTTTACAAAATAAAATTGGGCTTCAAGAGGGTCAAATGTATACAGGCGTGTTTTCGTTATGTTTTAGCCAAAATAATAAAGAAAAAAACGTATGCCCTTGTAAACCCCATTTTTCTCTATATAAAGTATTTTTAGGGATTTTTATTACACGGATTGTTTGTTACCTGGCTCTAGTTCTTCAAAACTACCCCCGCCCATAGGGGCTTGAAGAAGTATATGGGCTGCATGATGCTTCAACGCAGAGCTGAATCCGGCCCGCACACTAGTACTGGTAAACCGCTTAGAGGATCTAAACCTGTCCAGGAACCGCGGTGCGAGGCGGACCGCCCATGCTAATAACCCTATGGGTTTCATTGGGCGACAGGGCTTGAGATGTCATTTCATCTCAATGTCGGGTAAAAGTCCCACAAAATTGGAAGCAACGTCTCCAAAATGACCTTTACAGTGTTGACGGTGACGTTAAACCTCAAATGAAACAAATCTTCAAAACTAACGACACAGTTAGTTAGCGTATCGGTAAAACTTCGACCATTTAAGGGGGGTGGGAACACCTTAAGGGGAGGCAACTCTTGCAAAAGTATTTTTGTCTGCCATGGCAGTAGGGGTCAACTCTCAAAGGAAAGAATTTGATCCTGAAATTTGTTCCTGAGGAGCGAATTCTTTCCTTCAAGAGTAGATTCCTGTTTCAGTGGGACAGGACTTGTATAGAAAAGCGATCAGGATGTTCCGAAAGTTGTCTCCCTTTGAAAATGACAGAAAAATCTGCCAGTTATTCCCACTCCCCTTGATATTGTAACTATAATATTTTTGCAGAAAAATATGATGCAAAAACTGCTTGCATTTTGTCTGTAAAAATACCACTGTGTTAGGCATTTTGCTTGCTAAAAAGTTAATAATTGGGAATTAACGAGCTCATTAAGCTAACGATGCTTAGATCGACTTGGCCCTGCTGACAGCACGCGATGTGATATTTAAACGGGGCTTGGTCTAGGCAAACTATGTCTTGTTATTTTATTGTTATTACTTTTTTCTAGCAGTTTCTTCCGCCGTAAATGTAACAATGTAATACATTTGTATGTTTTTCTAATGGACAACACAGACAACACTTCCGCACTTACAAAATGAAAGAACAATCTCAATATTCACGAAATCACGAATCAGCCTTGCCCTTTCATTGAGAGTATTCATGTGTGTTTGTTTCATATCTTTGTTCCAAACAAAACCTTACATTTTATAATATGTCCCAGATTGACCTCGGGTCAGCGCTATTGATTCGAGCCACATGGATATCCTTAACTTTGGTCAAGTCAGTAGATATAGGCAATCTCGAGGTTCTACGACAATTCTACAGTGTTTGCAAGAGTTCTGTATTTTTTCAGCAAAAATACCAAAATTTTAAATCTTGAAATTGCTACATCACGAAAACACGCCTATATAATTTTGACCCCCTTGAACCCCACTTTTATATAGTAAAACTGGGGTTTCCGGGGGTAAACCTTATTTTTCTTATTTCTGCTCTAAAATATAGATTGTGGGTACTCGTTAGAACCGCCTCGATGAGGCTGTTCTAACGAGTGCCCACAATCTATATTTGGAGTAGAAATAAGACAAATATCATAATTTTTCAGCATTTTTTTTCGGCCATAAAGGTGGCATTGTATTTGTATAGGTGTGTTTGCGTAATGGAACAGCATGACCACTAACGAGCTCGTTAAGCTAACGATGCTTTGAACAACTGTAACCGCAAATGTCCTTGGCCCAAAAGCTATTCTTGCATAAATATCTATGCCCATGGATGTTTTGAAGTCAAATGGACCGTGCTCAAACAGCAAAAAACATGTATAATCATGAAATTTGCGTGATGTTTGAACATGGATTTTGAGCTTTTGATATCACAAGACTGGCATTGCTTTGTTTACGTTACGTTGAGCGACGTAACGTTATCACCCTGAACGTAGTGTTTTAGGGTTCTATGATGACGGCAGATGGTTACTGCGTAACAACGTCATTGTAAACAACATTCTGAACTTGCCGCCATGTTGGTTCGCCGGTCGCATTTGAAGAGTAATATGGAGAGTTTGGGCGTTTTTGTCAAAATTTACTGTCGGAATCGTAAGTTATACAAGAATAACGATCATCCATGGTTATTTCATTGCATTAACATTTGCCGGGTCCCTCGGAAGATATTTGAACATTCGGTCTGGCAGCCTCATGCTCAAACAGCTTCCTTGGGGCCCGGGGAATGTTAATGCATGAAAAACAATGATTAATCCCTATCCTGAGTTATCGAAGTTCGACTGTATTTCTACAGGGCCCAGTGGTCCCATTACGGTAATACACATCCATTACGGTGCATCACAGTGCATTCCTCTTTACGGTCCCCTGCCCATCGGGGCTTGAAGAAATAGATTGGCTGCATGATGCTTCCACGCAGAGCTGACACGAATATGAGTACTGGTATTCCGCATAGAGGATCTAAGCCAACCCATGGCAAAGTGGTGCGAGTGTCGGATCGTCCATGCTAATAAAAATAGAAGTAGAGGCAATGGTCAGGTTGGTTTCATTGGACGGTAGGACTTTCGATGTCATTTCATCTCAATGTCGGGTAAAAGCCCCACAAAATTGGACGCAACGTCTCCAAAATGACCTTTACTGTGTTGACGGGGACGTTAAACCTCAAATCAAACAAACAAAGAAAACAGGGCATTCATTCTGATCACCAAAACGGTTGATTGTCTGAAGAAAATTTGTGATATTTTCCTATTTCTATTTATAGCATAGGCACTGCATCGATGAGACGGCTCTAAAGAACACCGACATAGTAAATACATGGTTAGTGTCTTTAATAATAAAATATAATCAGTGAGCCTTAGACAATTTTATAGGGGCGAGCTTTAGCGAGCCCCTATGCAATTGTCGAGGCGAAACGATTATATTTTATTATTAAAGACACTATCCATGTATTTAGTTTATACCGCAATTCCAAAATCAAGGGGTTTTGCAATTATTTAGCAATTTTAAGCACAAAAAATATTAATAAAAAGACAGCAGACAGTGTGGCATGTTAAACGACATTATGTGCCATGGCGCACACACGTAGTACAACGTGAGGTCAACGTGTGCAAAAGTTCTGACGTCACCACGCCACAAAGACATAGGAAACAACATGGACGCTCGAATAAAAGTTTCTCAGCGCTTTACATTCTGTATGGAAATCTGCAAATAAGTAGTTTATTTTAGCTTTAGAAATTACTTTCGAGGTTGAGATTCAATTGCAGTAGGAGTGCGCAGTTATTCCAACGGGCCATTTAAACCAGGACAGGCCGAGAAATTAGCTGAAATTTCTGAAAATCTGTTCAAATAAATATTGCAAAGATTTTAATTTGCAGTTTCGTTGTTTTCCCTTGTATAAAAGGTTACATGTTATTGTTTACACTTGTAAGTTAGTGACCTGAAAAGTAGGTCCGGTCTATAAAAGGTCAATAGAAGGTAATATAGGTCACTACCGATTATACGAGGGTAGGCTGAAAAGTTCTGAGCCTGATCAAGATCAAATGGTTTGTCCAAGCTGAAAGTGCCTTATTTTTCAACATAGTCTCCCTTCCTGTCCACACACTTCCTCCAGCGATGCTGGAGTCCTTGGATCCCAGTGGTATAGAAGGTCTCAGCTTGGTCCCTGACAAACTCCTCAACAGCAGCTATCACCTCCTCGTCTGACCCATAATGCTGCCCAGCCAAGTGCTTTTTCATGTTTGGAAACAGGAAATAATCTGATGGAGCTAGATCAGGTGAATACGGAGGGTGATCGACAAGTGTGAAGCCACAGTCAAGCACAGCAGCCATTGCGACAACCGATTTATGAGCAGGCGCATTGTCCTGATGGAACAAGACCCCTTTTGTTAATTTTCCGGGTCTTTTAGCCTGAATTGCTTTTCGCAATTGCTTTAGCAGATCTGCATTATACTCCCCATTAATTGTTCTGCCCTTTTGAAGGTAATTTATGAATATTATACCCTTGGCATCCCAGAACACTGATGCCATCACCTTCCCTGCAGAGGAGACGACCTTTGCCTTCTTTGAAGGGGGTAAGCCAGGGTGCTTCCATTGCATGGATTGTCTTTTGGTCTCTGGCTAAAAGTGATGAACCCAACACTCATCCTGAGTGACAAAACGGTCAAGAAAACCATATTTGTCTGCTTCAAAAATAGCTAAGTTTGCCTGTGACAGGTTCAGTCTGGTCAACGTTTGGTCGGGCGTCAAAAGCCGTGGTACCCATCTGGCGGAAAGCTTCAACATTCCTAATTCACTGTGTAGAATGTTCTCTACTCGTTCATGGGAGATGCCAACAATGTTAGCTAACAGATTCATAGTTAAACGCCTGTCATCCATCACGGCCCTGTGCACTTGGCTGATGGTTTCCTAAGTTGTTGCCGTTGTGGGTCATCCACACCGGTCATCATCTTCAAGGCTGTCCTTGCCCATCTTAAAATTTGCTGCCCACCTTTTTACGGTTGCATACGAAGGCGCATCATCCCCTAATGTAGCAACCATATCGGCATGAATGTCCTTAGGAGCTAACCCCTTTTTATGGAGGTACTTGATGCCACCACGATGCCAGATTTTTTCCATTTTCTCAAAAACGTGCTAGTATCAATTTTCAAAGTCTAGAATTTCTACGTTATTGCAGGTAAAAGTCAAATCAAGTAATAAATGTTTGGATTTAATGAATACAACTTTCAGAACTTCCTGTTCGCTTTTCAATAAATTCTGTCTCGCGGAAAAGGGAGTCTACTCTTACAGGAAAGAATTTGCTCCTAAGGAGCAAATTCTTTCCTTTAAGAGTTGACCCCTATTGAAATGGGAGACAAAAATACTTTTAAAGGAGTTGCCTCCCCTGAAGGTGTATCTTTTTCCCTGAAATTCACCATTACATGTACCTGTATTTAACTTTGGGCCTTTGTTGGTTGGTTGTTTGATTTGAGGTTTAACGTCCCCGTCAACACTGTAAAGGTCATTTTGGAGACGTTGCTTCCAATTTTGTGGGACTTGTACCCGACATTGAGATGAAATGACATCTCAAGCCCTGCCGCCCAATCAAACCAAATTGGTTTATAAGCATGGACGGGCCGGCGCGCAACGCTTTGCCTGGACAGGCTTAGATCCTCTAAGCGTTTTACAAGTACTCGTGTGCGGGTTGGTTTCAGCTCTGCGTGGAAGCATCATGCAGCCCATTTATTTCTTCAGGCCCCGATGGGCGGGGGCCGTTTGGACCTTTGTACACTTTGGACTTTTATAGATATATATACACTCTGAACAACGACCCATGTCAATCGGGACTGGGAGAAATAGATTAGGGGTTTGCACAGAGCTGAAATTGACCGAATATTACGTGGTGAAGGTGAATCGATTAGACAATGCAAAGTGTTGCGAGTCAGCCCGTCCCTTCATACAAATCCTAGCGGTTTTGTTTGGGCGGAAGGACATTAGATGTCATTTCATCTCAATACTTAACGTCCCACAATGGAAGCAACGTCTCCAAACTGACCTTAATAGTGTTGACGGGGACGTAAAACAACAACACAAACACCAAGTGATTTAAAAAAATAAAATATTGTCTAACACAGGTTTTGGGACAAATTAGTCGTTATTCCGCTGATGACTGCCTGGCTGGAAAATCTCATTTCCTGCAACCGCTGATTTCACTGTTTGATTTGTTATCCGACTATTTTGCATTTTGAAATCTGTTTATTTTTTTTGATGAAAATTTTGCATGTTTGTTTGTTGGATAGAGGTTTAGGTCATTTTGGAGATGTTTCCAATTTTGTGGGACTTTTACCCGACATTAAGATGGAATAAGATCGCAATCCCTGCCGCTTATACGCACTGGTCGGTCTGACTCGCACCGCTTTGCCTGGGCTGGCGTAGTCCATCTAAACGGTTTAACAGTACTCGTGTGCGGTCAGGTTAAGCTTTGCGTGGAGGCAACGTGCAGCCCAATCTATTTCTCCAAGCCCCGATGGGCGGGGCCTAGAACTTTGTGATATATGCTCAAGCTGTTTTTTACAAGTTTTCACATTAACAGATTTTCACATACCAGTAGACTCCTCCATTGCTATATGTTGGACAAGTAAATCTGTCATATAAGTGGTGCCATGCCTACTTTTTCACTTTTTTTTCTGTTTTGAAGGAAAATTCTGTTAGCAAACAGTGCGTCTGTGGCGTCTGATCTGGGCCTGGACTGTTTGTCAAGGTACTCCTTTAGGGGTTTCCCGCATACATTAACAGACTACGTAAGCACTGCCGTGTACTGCAATGGCGTCTCGTATACAGTAAATTCCGCTACCAAGAACACCTAGAATTAAGACTAAATCTGTTTTTAAAAGCTTATTGAGACTGTTTCAGTTATTCTTTCTTTGTGTTTTCTACACCCAGTGTCTCCTAGTGACAGACCACCTTTGGCACTGTTTAAGACCACTTTTGAACAGTCCCAAAGGTGGTCTTAATACAGAAATTTTACTATATATGTAGAACTAGAATTCATCTCATCAGGTTAGCATGTCAGTGTAATGAACACCCCTTATAACCCCTTTTTATGGGCCCCGCCAAGCGATTTTGGTACTTATCGCCTATGCGAGCAGCGAAGGTTCTGGCGAGCCTGCGCATCCGCGCAGTCTCGCCAGAACCTTCGCTGCTCGCTCATACAAGCAGTGAATTAAGAGGAACCTTCAGACAGAAAGCCATATCCCTGGCCCCTCTGAATGGCTGGGCATGCGCAATTAAAATTTGTCATGACGGAATGCACGAAGACCCAAATTCGCTTGGCGGGGCTCTTATAATATCGCTGACAGGGGTTTTCATAGTTTTCCTTATTTTTGACAAAAACTTAGATTAAGGTTGCATTGGCGCCGCCACCCATCGGTGTCTGGAGAAAAAGACTGGGCTGCACGGTGCTTCCGCGCAGAGCTGAAACCGACCGAACATGAGTACTGGTAAACAACTTAGGTCTTTGCCTGCCCAGGAAAAGTGATGCGAGTCGGAACGCTCCTTAAACCCTAGCGGTTTCTATTGTGGTAGGGCTTGAGATGTCATTTCATCTCAGTGTCGGGTAAAAGTCCCACAAAATCGGAAGCAACGTCTCCAAAATGACCTTAATAGTGTTGACGGGGACGTAAAGCTTCGGACCAATAGTGTTTTTAAAGCAGGTCACAGGTCTCAGGTCAAGGTCAAGGTCAAGATCACAGGTCAACCTTTTATATGGGTGGTAAGCCCTTGGCCTGAGGAACCTACATGTCACGTATGAAAGCTCTTTCCTAAATGGTTCCAAAGTTATGACCAATGTTAAAGTTGTCTAACAAACCAACAAACAGACAGGGCAAAAGCAATATGTCCTTGCTATCGCTACTAGAGACATTAAATTGGCAATTTCAGCAATCAAAGGTACATAACTCTTAATATGATAGGTTGCCCCACCTCACATGCCCGTTAGCTGTTATCTTCAGCCTACTTATGCGTTAGTTTTAGCAATATCCGGTAAAAACTGAAGGGGCTACGGTGATGACAAAGTTAAAATAGACATTTTCTGCATTCAAAGGGCCGTAACTCTATGATATATAGGCCGGCATTACCAGTTTTCGAAGTCATCCGACTAATTCTATGATAGATAGGCGGACCTCACCAGTTTTCGAGCTCATCCGAACTTTTATCCCAAACTTATTAATGTGTAAGTTTCAAGAAGCTCATATAAAACTGAAGGGGGCTATAGTGAAAGCAATGTCAAACATCACGTGAACAAGTCCGTGAAATGAAGACCCCTAAACCCCACTTTATATAGAAAAAAATGTGGTTTACGGGGGTATATTATTTTTCTTAATTTTGCTACAAGACATAGGTTGTGGGTACTCGTTAGAACCGCCTCAATGAGGCGGTTCTAACCAGCACATACAATTTATGTTATGAGCAGTTATAAGAAAAATATAAAGGACTTTCATAAGAAAAGTAGCCATTTTGGAGATGTTAAAAATGCACTATGCCGTACGGATGAATTATCGTTAAAAATAGGCATTTGCCGCAATCAGCGGAAGGTTAACCTATGACAGATAGGCCGACATCAGCAGTTTTCGAACTCTTCCAAGCTTTTATCCCTGACTTACTTATATATAAGCTTCAAGAAGATCTGATAAAAACTGCAGAGGCTACGGTGATGACGGGATCGAAAATAGTAATTTTCTGCTACTAAAAAGGGACATAACTCTATGATAGAAAGGCCGACCTAACCAGTTTTTGAAGTCATCCGACCTTTTATTCCTAGCCTGCGTATGTGTATTACAGTAAGTTTCAGGGAGATCCGATCAAAACTGAAGGATGACAATGTCGAAATTGTCATTTTCAGCATAGAAGGGAACATAACTGTATCACAAATGGGCCGACACACCAGTTTTCAAATCATCCGAGCTTTTATCCCTGACTTAGTTATATGTAAGTTTTATGGGGGATCCGGTCACAAATTAAGGGGCTACGGTGATGACAAGGTCACAAATAGGCATTTTTAGCAATCAAGGGGACGTAACTCTATGATTAATGGGCCGACTTAGCCGGTTTTCTAACTCATCTGAGTGTTAATCTCTAGCCACCTTACATACAGTTTCAGAAAGCTTCGATCCAAACTAAAGGTGCTACGGTGATGGCAAGCATTTTACCATTGTAAGTCTATGAGATCTTGTGGTTGCTATAGCAACCAAAGTTAACATTCAATTTCGCTGAGAAAAGCTTATGTCATCAATCCTCACAAGAAGCATGCTACAGATGAGAAACGATTGTGATCAGCCAGCAGAGATATAACTGGTCAAAGGTGTGGGCGGACGACCATCACGAAAACACCCCAATATAATTTGACCCCCTTGAACCCCACTTTTATATAGTACAACTGGGGTTTACAGGGGTAAACCTTATTTTTCTTATTTCTGCTCTAAAATATAGAGTGTGGGAACTCATTAGAACCGCCTCATCCGCCTCGATGAGACGGTTCTAACGTGCACCCCCAGTCTATATTTTGAGCACAAAAAAGAAAAAAAATCACAATTTTTCATCTGAAAATTTTCGTTTTTTTTTTCGGCGGTAAAATTTGCAATGTATTTGTATAGGCGTGTTTTCGTAATGCAGTTAAGCTCAGAAAACATTTTCAACTAAGCTGGTGTAAGAACTAAAAAAAACTTTGCTTCCGCTAAACCGACCGACCCTGCAACTTTTATTGCCGTCCAGAAAAAAAAAATAAATAAAAATACCTACCGACCTCAATATTTTCTAGCACTTTTGATGAAAATTCATAAAACTGTCAAAATAGCAAAATTAATAATTGAAACCCCGTTCTTTTGCTTCCTTGAAGCGTTTAACCTCATCAATTTAAAGTTTTAAGATATTATAGTTAGAATTTGGCTTTTTTTTTTTTTTTTTACTGTTTTTTGCTTTTTTCGTCAAACAAAAAGTTGACTAAAAATAAAACGTTTTAGCGACCTACGCACGTCGCTGGGGCAGCGTCGGTGAAGCGTTGCGACGTTGCACCGGCGTGGATGTAACGTAGCATTAGGGCCATGACGTTGAACCGACGTTGATGTGGCGTCACAATTACGCCATGTGCCTCCTGGGTACAATAGTACTCCTAGACAAACGCCCCAAACGACACTGGGCCGGAAATACCGGTGCACATACAACTGCTGGGACTGTGGGTATGCTGTTTAGACATTGGTCTGCCACATATTTGTTGTCCTGGCTGTGTAACGCTAGTTGCACATTGCGATTGTTCGGCTCAGACGTGGGATTACCAGACAGGTGTGCATAAATTGTAAAATTATTTCAAATTCTATACACTTAAAATAGTTGCTGACAGATACCGTATGCTCTGATATTTTATTATGGTAAGCTTTATTATTATTTTTTTTTTCAGCACAGGTGAAATTATTTCAAGACTGTTATGCGCTCAATATTAATTTGATGTCTTGCTTCTATCCTCCTTACTAGATTTCTCTGTTGTTTCATTTATTGTTTCAAGATAAAGTATCGCCGTCTTATGTCTCTTTCATTTCTTTTATTTTTAAATCTGTTCTTGTTACTTTTTTATTATTATATTATTATTTTTTTTGGCAGCCAGCGTTTGATATAGGTTTTATTGACTGTTTATATTGCAGTTGTTTGCTTACTTGTATAGATGTAAATATGTTTTAAGAGGGCCCCTAGGTAGACTAAGTGCGTTACCCTCTCAAAATATTGTATAAATAAATAAAAAAAATAAATACCGAGTCACACCCTTTGTAGCGGAAACCCAGCTATATTTTAGGCCTAACATCACGAAAACACGCCTATATAAATTTGACCCCCTTAAACCCACTTTTATATAGTTAAACTGGGGTTTGGATGGGGGTATACATTATTTTTCTTATTTGTGCTCAAAAACATAGATTGTGGGTACCCGTTAGAACCGCCTCGTCGAGGCGGTTCTAACGAGTATCCACAATCTATGTTTTGAGCAGAATTATGAAAAATACCACAATTTTTATGCCCCCGGAATCTAAGATTCTGGGGGGCATATAGTTTTTGGTCTGTCCGTCTGTTTGTCTGTTTGTCTGTTTGTCCGTTTGTCCGTTTGTCCGTCTGCAAAAACTTTAACATTGGGCATAACTTTTGAATGGTAAGTGGTACAGCTTTCATACTTCACATGTGCATTCCTTGTCACAAGACCTTTCAAGAGGTACCATAATTTTTGATGTCTTGACCTTGAACTTGACCTTTGACCTATTTTTTTCAAAATTTTTAAAAACATTAACATTGGCGCTGTCCGGGGGCATCAGTGTTTCACAAACACATCTTGTTCATCTGAAAATTTTCATTTTTTGGGTGGTTAAATTTACAATGTATTTATATAGGCACGTTTTTGTAATGGTTACATTTCTGCATGTTACATGTATCGCTAAGATGTGGATTGAGCTATTTGATAAACTTTAAGGCATACAGCTTAAATTTAGATTATGGATGTGAAGAATGGGGTTTTAAACAAGGTACATATATGGTCAGTTTAAGAGTTGCAAGCGACTTCAAGGAGTCAAAAAACACCGCATCACGAAAACGTGCCTTTATAATTTTGACCCCCTTCAACCCCACTTTCATGTAGTAGAACTGGGGTTTACAGGGGCAAACCTTAGTTATCGATGAGGCGGTTTTAACGTGTACATGTACCCTCAGTATATTTTGTGCAGAAAAAAAAAGAAAACTATCACTGTGACAATGTTTGATCTGAAAATTTTCATTTTGTTTCGGCGGTCAAATTTGCCATGTATTTGAATAGGCGTGATTTCGAAATTGCATAATGGTTTTGTGTTGATAAATAAGCAGTGTTTTGCGAAAACTCTTTTGACCATTTGTGAGCAGCAAAGGTGTGGATCAGCATGCACATCCGCGCAGTATCTTAATATTTACTGTTGGATAGTGCAATTCGTCTAGAACCTATAAATGTACATAATGGGGACCCGCGTTATGTTCCCTATTATTGTGTTGTTATAATGATGTTGCCGTTATAAAGAATCCCATTTAGGAGTATAAGACAGGTTAGAAAAGGTGAGGCGATTCTAACAACTATCTGTAAGATTTGTTTCTGGGAGTATTCAATCACAAGACTCTTTCATGACTATGGATTCGATGTGGGCATTTTCAATTCTGTCGCTCGCAATCGAGCCTAAGCCTTGAGCTAAGACCTCTTTCCATTCAAACTGTCAATATCACGAGTGCTGGCCGTTATAACGAATGTCGGCACAAAGAGGGTTGACTGCATACATTTTTAGATGAGCAGGCCAATCTATATCTTACCAGTTTGTAGATACAGAAACAAAATATTATGGTACTACACGAAACAGTGAACAGGCATTGGAAGTACTGGTGGGTCGATTTCTTTGAGTGTAGGCTGGGGAAATAGTCCTGGGCCCAGTTGTTCAAAGCATCGTTAGCTTAACGAGCTCGTAAGTGGTCATATTGTTAACTGTTCTGGCAAATTAAATATCTAATATTTTGTTATTTTTGCTGAAAAAATGTGAGCAGCTTTTGCATATGCAAAAGCTGCTCACATTTTTTTCAGCAAAAAAATAGCATATTTGTTATATTAAATGATCATAGTTTTATCGATTCGTTAAAAAAAACGTCGTTAGTTTTGAACAACTGGCCCCTGGACTTATACTTAAACTATTTCGTTAAACCCTTATATTCCTGAACATTAAAAAAAAAAAAAAAAACAAACAAAAAAAACAAAAAACAGCGAACAATCATCACATGAACAAGTCCGTGAAATGAAGAACCCTTATACCCGACTTTATATATACAAAACTGGGGTTTACGGGGGTATACGTTATTTTTCTTATTTTTGCTCCAAGACATAGGTTGTGGGTACTCGTTAGAACCGCCTCATTGAGGCGGTTCTAACAAGCACCACAACCTATGTTTGCAGTATTTATAAGAAACATATCACGGATTTTCATCAGAAAAGTAGCCATTTTGGAGATGTGAAAAATGATCTATGTACCATAAAATAGGACCCTGGCCAGGAACCGCTGACCTCACATCGATAACTATTGCGCGGTTATTCTTTTATTCCTTCAAATCAGTGATAGTCACGTTGACTTTGGACTTAAGCACTGAGGAGCTTTCAAGCTTTGCAACTTTGGGTCGATTGACAAACAGTCGACCAAAAAAGATGTTGATCAGATTGTGCTGATGCGCAGGCTTATCTTCACTTTTGTTGTTTTCACTGAATCATTAGCCCCCTACCCATCGGGACTTGGAGATATAGATTGAGTCGACTGCGCTGTGCTTCAATACACAGCTGACCGCATATGTGTTCTGGTAAACCGCTCAGGAGGGCTAAGTCTTTCCAAGGAAAAATGTTACGTCTAATGCATAAACGCCCTGTTTGTTTAATTGGGCGGCAGGACTTGATGTGTCATTTAATCTCAATGTCGGAAAAACTGTCCCACCAAATTGGAAGTAACGTCTCCAAAATGACCTCAATAGATTAACGGGGACGTCAAACCTCAATTCAAGCAAACAAAGCTGAAACATTTTTTTTCTTATGACATCATTCGTTTTACCGATCTGGGGCAATGACATCACGCCAACAAGTTGATATGCACGTGCCAACCCATTTCATGCCGGCCTCGGAAGCTCAGTCGGATGCGCGTCTGACTTGTGATCAGGAAGACGCGGGCTCGATACCTGCCGGGGTCGGCAACATTATTTCGTTGAGATTGACCATGAAATCTTTTCTACGGTCATTCTCTCCCTTCCGCTGATTCAAGAAGGGCAGTTGTCAGTTTCTGACGAAAGAATGTGCACTGTATTGTTTAACCGCTTTTGTACAAGCCTGCCAAGGAAACTGTGTTTAGGTAAACTATAACCGGCTCAAAAATGACCTAAATAGTGTTGACTGGGCCGTTAAACTCCAATACAAACAAACAAAAAACCATTTTATGAGATAGAAAAAAGGAGGTTTACAATGACTGGTATAATTATTTTAAATCGATTTTACGTGGCCACAATCCTCGCCCTTACTTCCGTCGCGATCAAGACAAATAATTTGTTCAGTCCGCATGATGGCCTCCATCAGTGCAAAATCTCCGAAGTTGATTTGATTACATAGACTTGTTAACGTCAGGAACAACTCAGATATGCCCTTCAACATTCGCCTTTGCGAAAGGTACCCTTCTTTCATTGCATGGCTAATAAACTGTACTTTTATTACCAGGCCAGTATCAATAAAGTGTAACATATGCCCCATGGCCTATAAATGTAGAAATGTCTGTGACAAAGAGATAGCATTTCTTCTCTTATGAAAGAAATGACTTTCAGCTAATAGAAGCAGCTGCTTTACTCCATTGCCTTCTTCTAAGAACAAAATCTCTCTAGAATTATACGTGGTAGGTTCCAACGGGGTTGAAAGATTTGTGTAATAATGCCTTCCTTTACACACTGACCACCACCATCATCCACACCTTTGCGCCACTTTGCCTGGGAAAGCTTAGCCCTTCTAAGTGGTTTACCAGTACTGATGTGCGATCGGTTTCAGCTGTGCCTGGAAGTACAATGCAGACCAATCTATTCTCCGGGTCCCAGTGGGCGGGGCCTATTTACAGAGCTGTACTTTATGTTTTCTTATTTCTGGTCCGAATAATATTTTGTGAACTTGTTGAAACCGCCTCACTGAGGCGATTCAAACAAGTCCCAACAACTTTTATTAAGGTATGTAAATATATATAAAAATATTGGCCTTGGCATCATATTTCATATTGGCAAATTGAATTTTATTGCATTAATAATTTACATCCAATGAAAATATAATAGGTATGCATATTTCCGTGGTGCAAAAATCATTTCCACTTTTCCTGGTGTCATTTATGACTAAATACTAGAAATCCGATCCTTGCTTCAACAAAAATCAATTCTGCATAATAATTGGGCCCCGTCAAGCGATTTTGGTACTTATCGCCTATGCGAGCAGCTAAGGTTCAGGCGAGCCTGCGCATCCGCGCAGTCTCGCCAGAACCTTCGCTGCTCGCTCATACAAGCAGTGAATCAAGAGGAACCTCCAGGCAGAAAGCCATATCCCTGGCCCCTCTGAATGGCTGGGCATGCGCAGTTAAAAATATCCATGAAGGAATGCTCGAAGACACAAATTCGCTTGGCGGGGCTCAATTGTTTTTCCGTCGTAGTCTCGTTGTTAGGTGGAGTCAGCGGGAAACAACGTGTTTGTTCAGCATTTTGTCCGGATAATAACTTGAAAACCCCCATAGTCATTCAAATGGAACTTCACATTCAGTGCACAAGGGCCATAACTTTATCAGCAATATTAGTAGAGTTTTTGCACTTTGTATTTTTGTGCAGAATTTTGTCAGGGCAATAACTGAAAAGAAACTGCCTACACTTGTAATTCTATCAGTAATATTAGCGGAGTTATTGGACTTTGCATTTTTGTTCGGAATTTTAATTTTGTCCCGACGATAACTCTCGAGGTATCCCTATGAAACTTCACACACTTGTAGATGACATTGTGGAGAAGCGTAGTGCACAAGGGTCCTAACTCTTGGAGTTATTGGACTTCGTATTTTTTGTTAAGAATTTTGTCTGTATAATAACTCAAAAACCGCTCAAGGTATCCAAATAAAATTTCGAACACTTGTAAACTGGACACTGTGGAAAAAATGCAGTGAACAAGGGCAATATTCATTTTTTTTTTTTTTTTTTTTGGTTTGGGTTTTACGGCCCTTTCAAGAATATTTCACTCATATCGAACCGATCGTTAATCATAGGTGGGCGAAAACCGGAGTACCCGGAGAAAAAACACCTGACCTTCCGTTGCAGAACTTGGCGTCTCACACGTGACCCGAGCGAGGCTCGAACCCACGGCGGTGAGAGACCTAATGACTAAGAGTCAGCGCTCTTATCCATTAGGCCACGGAGGCCCGTGGCAATAACTCTATTTGCAATATTCGCGGAATTATTTAACTTTCTATTTTTGTTTAGAATATTGTCCGGGTAATAGCTGGACGATTTTGATGACGTATCACCAGGATAATAGGTCTGTGTAATGAACCCCCCCCCCCCCCCCCTTTACGATAACACACCCGTACGACATAGTGCATTTTTTCACATCTCCAAAATGGCTACTTTTCTGATGAAAATCCGTGATATTTTTTCTGACAAATACAGCAAACATAGGTTGTAGGTGCTCGTTAGAACCGCCTCATTGAGGCGGTTCTAACGAGTACCCACATCCTATGTCTTGGATTAAAATAAGAAAAATAATGTATACCCCCGTCAACCCCAATTTTCTCTATATAGAGTAGGGTATAGGGGGGTCTTCATTTCACGGACATGTTCACGTGATTCCGCCAGTTTGCGTAGTAAAAGGCCACATGTTCGATTCCCATTTCAGTCAAATGCGCTAAAGCGGGATACAGCCGCTAGATTCTCGGACAGGTGTAGCTTTTTCTCTTTCAAACATGTTTTAACTACAAATGAGGAATAACTGATATATATGGAAAGTGGTGAGCGAGTAAGTGTTTGAGTTTTACGTCTCACCAACAGCTAAGGTCATACGGAGACGGGACCTCGGTTTAAAGACTCATCCGAAAGTCTGGAGAAACCCGGGATCGATCCTGCAAGGCTTCTATGTGAAGTGGTAGCCAGGTAATAAAATAATTGAGCAAGCGCACGACAAAACCTACAATAAGACATGTGCGCCCAACGAAGACTCAGATCAGCCTGCACATCCGCGCAGTCTGATCAGAGTCTTCGTTGTGCGGATAGCTAAGGGCCCAATGCTTTTTCATGCAGTAAGATAAGTCTCCTGTTAGACTATACGAGGACTGTTCAAATATGAATGCAACTAAGCATATAATCTATCTATCTATCTTCTTATACTGAGTCGGTCATATTTGGCCATTACCTCAGTTGGGTGCGTAGCTAAATTTAGAATTTAGCTTAAAAAAAAAAGAAGAAGAAGTCACTGGATGAGTCCTTTAAACTATTTACAATCTGAATAACAGAGGTATACTAAAACGCATACCTCTGAGTCTCAATCTTACACTGTATGGGCTTTGAACTCCTCTGCAGTCTTAGCATTCACCACAGAAGAGGGAAGACTATTCCACTGGGGAATAGTCATAGGGAAGAAGGAATTTTTCAGGGCATCACTGTAGGACTGGTACCTGTGATACTGTGAGTTGTTTACTTTTGATGCCCTTGTTCGGGTTGAAACTGTCACAGGGGTCAAGTATTTATCTTTATAAATGGCCACTGTACCTGAATGTATCTTATAGAAGAAGGTTAAAGAGGACTGCTCACGACGGGCCTCTAGGGACGGCCATTCTAGCTCGTTAAGCATGTCACCGACGCTGCTTCTCAGTATTGCGCCATCGTCGGCAGGTCCATCGAGCAGCTGTCCTCTGCACCTTCTCCACCTGCTGAATCTGAGTTTTAACATAGGGATGTCAAATGGATGATGCATATTCTAGCTGAGGGCGAACAAATGTTTTATATGCAACATCCTTTGTCTGCCTAGGTGCAAAAGCCAAGTTTCGTCTAAGAAATCCTAAAGTCCTAGTTGCTTTTGATGTTATTTCTGAAATGTGTTGACCCCAATCAAGATCATCAGTGATGGTGATACCAAGATATTTGGCGGATTGAACCCGCTCCAAGACTTGCTGGTGTATAAAAATGATTCCGTGATAGATTTCGATGAAAAATTTATTTTGTCCCCTCAAAGTATTCCCCTTTAACAGATATACAAACTTTCAGTCTTCTGATTCAATCATTGAATGCATTCTGGTAGTCTTTTCGAGGTATACTATGAAGGCACTGGAATATTGCAGAACCGAGGTGTTTGCGCTGTACAAATTTACGACCAGAAAGGTATTTTTCAGCCGCGGGAACAACACACGGGGCAAGGTCAGGGGAAAACGGGGGTGGGGGGGGGGGGGGTGAGGGACTTCAACAACCTTTTCCTGCTTCAGATAGTCTTGCACAATGAACGCCTTGTGCGATGACGCATTGTCGTGTAGCAAACTGACATTGGCCAAACCAGTTGCGGGTCTTCGTTCTTTGAAATATTTTTTCAATTTTCGAACAACTTTATTCTTGTAAAACTTCGCATTTACAGATTTGCCTTTAGGCACAGCAATCTGAATAGCAGGGCCCTGATTTGAAAAGAATATGGCATACATTACCTTCTTGACGCTCATGGTCCGCTTTGCAATGCATGATCTGTTGCAATACTTTGTTCCCCATATTTTGTTCTGAATCTTTCGTTTTGGCTCAAAAAAGTGAACCCATGTCTCGTCACCTGTGACGACATTAGTGAAAGACCGTGCATAGTAATTTGGAAACTTTTTAAGCAACTTTTTGGCGCACTGAACGCGTGTCTTTTTCCGCTCATCTGTCAATAGATGGGGAATCCATCCATCTAGCACAGATCTTTCTCATTTTCAAATCCCGTTTCAGAATTGTATGAGCTGCTCCTAATGAGATGCCAACCATACTAGCTATTTGCCTAGTGGTGTATCGTGCATCGGTAGCAACTATTTCTTTCACTTTAGCAACCATCTTGGCAGATGTTGCTCTTTTCGGCCGACGATCATGTGGTGCAACTTCTGTTGAGCCTAACCCACAGCTGAATTTCTTGCACCAACGAAAAACTGTCGGAAGAGGCATTTCATTATGCCCATAAACCGAACATATTTCATCAAAAATGTCTATACCAAGAATATAACGATTCTTAATATAGGACCGTATTCCAACGGCGTACTCTGACCTTCTTCCAACCATGTTTTGTATTAGTATACAAGAGTAGACAGTGTTTATCGAACGATATACATGGCTAAAGTGGACGGATTTTAACAGGTTTGGTATCAATGTATAGGTAAAATGTTTTTCTACGCTGTGATATTTATTTCCAGGCGATTTTCGCATTAGTGCATGAGAAAACGTTCTACTTGCATTCATATTTGAATAGTCCTCGTATGGATGCGCAGGCTGATCTAAGTCTTCGCTGGGCGCACATGTAAGTAGTAGGAAATGCTGTGCACCGGCTCAAATATAATCTTTCATAGGTGTGACTAGTGCAGATTGAAATATCTGTCACCAAGATTACTTCCCCACATCTTTAGGTGAGATGAAATTCATGGTTATCAAAATAGAATTGGAAGGCAATGTAATGGTTTGGTTCAGATTGTTACAGGCCCAGAGTTTTATTCAGCCATTCCCCTGCCCCTGCATGGCCTCAAGGTTAGGGTCACAGACTTTCAAAGTTTTTAGAGCCCATATATTTTCCCAACCGTATGATGGATTTGCTTCATATTTGGATTCATGATAGATACAGGTCCAAACTTCCAATCCGCAATGCCCCCACCACTGCCGCATGACAAAGTCAGGGTCTCAGACAAAACTTTTAATGTTAAATAGAAGTGAAGGCAATGATCAGACTTGCCTTGTCCATCGCCACAGCATGTCCGGGACGAATAGTGCTTTTTTCCTATCTCAAAAACGGACATTTTTCTAATGAAAAATTGTGATAATTTTCAGATTTGTGCTCTGGCATGGGTTGGGGTGCTCAATGGAGCCGCCTCATTGGGGCGGTCCTAACGTGTATCCACGGCCTGTGTTTTGTGGCGGAAATAAAGAAACGTAAACCCCTCTGTTGACCTGATGCATTGTATCGTCTTTTTGGGTCGATTGTTTTACAGTAACGAAATGACATTGCTGTTGCCCACGTGACTATCACTGATTTTATGGTTATTAATAGAAAATTGCACCACTTTTCCTGGGCAGGCTTAGAACCTCTAAGAGGTTTACCAGTACTAATGTGCGGTCTGTTTCAGCTCTGCGTTGAAGCATCATGCAGGCCAATCTATTTCTTCAGACCCCGATGGGCGGGACCAACATAAATCATCTACTGCAACAATTATGCCACCAATATACTGTCTATATACAAATTTTCAAGAGTCTTGTATTTATCGCTGCCAAGAGATACTCAAATAGTGTTGTGTGTATCTAGAGCTCTAAAATAAAATGAAAAAAAGAAGGAAAAATAACAAGGGAAAAGTGAGAGACAGAAATTGGATACACGGTCTGTTATACAGCATCGTCCTTAGTCCTTATATTTAAGAACCAGCTATATAGTCTACTTATGTCTAAGTCAGGTAAAAAATCTCCTAAATTATGAAAACGTCGGTCCTTTCAACTATTTTGCCTTTCAGCAACCAATGGAAGCAACTCATCTGTATGTATTAGTTCCATACCTTCTGCACCGAGTAAAGTGCATAATTACTGGTAGCGCTTCAAAAATGGTAAAACCCCAAACATGTCTTTCTCTAGATTTATTCAACAATATACAGATATACCACCAACGTCTATGACCACGAGCAGCGTTACAGATTACCCATGCATAATGCAATGTATCTTTATTCTGCCGACGATGAACCATTTTCTGTTTTTGAAAGGAACAGCTAAATGCACATGATTTTTCTGATACCACTACTGCAGTTGCAAAACTGTCAACTTTGGTGTGTGTGTGTGGGGGGGGGGGGGGGGGTGAAACTTCACTTCGTTGTTTTTGGTCAGATATTCATCTGCCGTCAACATGGCGTGATGACGCGTGGCCAAACTGTTTTAAATGGTTATAGAGAATGGCACTTAATGACCACAATCCCAACTGGATGGCGTGACCTTCAAGGTCACTGACATAGGAATTTCATCATACCCTGCGATTTAATTGTGTAGTTTTTGCTATGGTTAAAGCAACTTTGAACCATCAAGCTTTACTTGACATGCTGACTCAGCATACACCTTCACCCAATGACCTTGACTTTTATTTTTCGTACCGTTGACTTTGCCAGATTATACCATAAGCCTTGAGATTTCAACGCCTATAATTGCTAGAACCTTCAAAGTATACATGGGCCCCGTCAAGCGGTTTTGGTACTTATCGCCTATGCGAGCAGCGAAGGTTCAGGCGAGCCTGCGCATCCGCGCAGTCTCGCCAGAACCTTCGCTGCTCGCTCATACAAGCAGTGAATCAAGAGGAACCTTCAAACAGAAAGCCATAGCCCTGGCCCCTCTGAATGGCTGGGCATGCGCAGTTAAAATTTGTCATGACGGAATGCTCGAAGACACAAATTCGCTTGGCGGGGCTCACATACTGTTTCTTGTTGACATGCCGACTCGACATACACCTTGACCCCTGACCCCTGACCTTGATATGTATTTCATGCTCCATTGACTTTGTCATATGACACCATTACCCTTGTGATATCTGAAATTATAGTTGTTAGAAACGTTAAACTTAAGACAATGTTTCTTCCTGACATACCAACTTAGCACACACCTTTACCTCTTGACTTGACCTATATTTCACGCTCTAGTGGCTTTTTCAGATTAAACCAAAACCGATGGGCAGAAACTAGAGTTGCCATTATCACACGTAGGATTTTTTTTAGCTCACCTTGGCCGAAGATTTTTGACCTTGTCATCACCCTAGCCCATTCAGTGTTGATCGGATCTTTCTGAAACTTATTTGTAAGGTGGCTGAAGATAAAAACTCGGATGAGTTCGAAAACCGGTCAAGTCGGCCCATTTATCATCCAGTTACGTCCCTTTGATTGCTGAAAATGCCGATTTTATACCTTGTCATCACCGGAGCCCCTTCAGGTTTGATTGGATCTTTCTGAAACTTTCTACAAGTAAGCCAGGGTTAAAAGCTCGCATGAGTTTGAAAACTAGAAATGTGACGGAGTTATATCCCTCCTTTGCTGTAAATGCTTAATTTTGACCTTGTCATCACCGTAGCCCCTTCGGTTTTGACCGGGTCTTCTTGAAACTTACAAACAAGTAAGTCAGGCAGAAAAGCTCGATGGACATACAAGCAAGTTAGGGATAAAAACTTGTTGACATTGTCATCACCGTAGCCCATTCAGTTTTGATTGGATCTTCCTGAAACTTACGTACAAGTAAGGCAGAGTTAAAAGCTCTAATGAGTTCAAAAACTAGCCTGCCGGTCGATTACTAACGGAGTTGTGTCCTCTACTTTGCTGAAAATGCTTATTGTGACCTGGTCATCACCTTAGCCCCTTCAGTTTTGACTGGGTGTTCTTGAAACTTACAAACAAGTAAGTGATAGCTCGGATAAGTTCGAAAACTAGCGATGGAAGGCCAGTTGGCCATTTTGTGGGAAAGTAACTGTTCTTTTGTCTTTCAGCTATTGATGTTTCCATTAGAGTTTGTTGTTTCAGGTTGTAATTCTATCCATTTGGTGTCTCTGATGGGAGCTGTGGGTTAATTGTATCGAATCCTGGTCATTGGCTTCACTTCTATTTTGTCCCTTGGATTGCAGAAAATGCCTCTTTTGTACCGTTACTCCCTCAGTTATATAGAGGATCTTACATGAGTGCTCATGTATTATTGAATTTATTAAACGAGTTGAGGAAAAGGGATAAAATGCGAGGCTTTGCCGAGCATTTTATCCCTTTTTCTCAACGAGTTTAATAAATTTAATAATACATGAGCACGAATGCAAGATTCTATTTATCATATGACATTAAAAACGCATTTTAGCCACGATTCTTTACAAAAAAAAATGTTAATTTTCCGCCATTAGTAAACGCGACGTCGTTAAGGACGCCGTACATGTAACGTTACGGGACGTATCTTGCTAATTTGCATATTTAATCCACTAGTGGATTATCGAAAATATTACATGGCGTTATTACACTCTCAGACGCGACGTCATATGATAAAATCAGATCTTCTTGAAACTTATTTGTAAGTCAGGGATAAAAGCTCAGACTAGTTCGAAAACCAGCAATGTCAGTCATTTAGTCATAGAGTCATGTCCCCTGCTTGGCTGAAAATGCTTAATTTCAACCTGTCACCACCGCTGCCCCTTCAGGTTTGATCAAATCGTCTTGAAACGTACAGGCATGCCAGGGATAAAAGCTCAGATAAGTTCCGAAAAACTGGTGGTGTTTGCCTATTTATCATAGAGTTACACCCCTTTAATTGCAGCAATTGCTAATTTTTGACCTCGTCATCACCATAACCCTTCATTTTATATCGGATCTTATTGAAAGTTACATATAAGCAAGTCAGTGAAAATGCCTGAATGAGTTCGAAAACTGGTGCGATCAGCCTATTTATCATAGAGTTACATTCTACTTGATTGCAGACAATGCTTACCGTGTCATCAAGGTAGTCTCTTCAGTTTTAATCTGAACTTCTTGAAACTAAGTAAGTTGGGGATAAAATCTCAGATGAATTCGAAAACTAATGCAGTCAGCCCATTTGTCTTGAGTTATGTCCTTTTAATTGCAGATAATGCCTGTTTTTGACCTTGTCCTTACCATAGCTCGGATCTTCTTGTTGTTGAATATCTTAAAACTTACACATTAGTAAGTCAGGGATAAAAGCTCAGATGAGTTTGAAACTGGCAAGGTCGGCCCATTAATTGTAGTGTTGCATCCCCTTAATGGCTGAAAATGTCTATTTGTAATCATGTCATCACCGTAGCCCCTTAGTTTTCATCAGATCTTCTTGAAACTTATGTACAAGTAAGTCAGGGATAAAAGCTCAAATGAGTTTGAAAAATTCGAGGTCAGCCTATCTTTCATAGAGTTACGTCCCTTAGATTGCAGAAAAATCTTGTCTTCGCCTGTTTATGACCTTGTCATCAGCATAACTCCTTTAACTGGAACTTCCTGAAACTTTGAATCTTTTAGCTCAGGTGAGCGATACAGGACCATCCATGATCGTCTTGTTTTTTACATGCTCACACAGCATACACTTTGACCAAAATGACCTTGACCTATATTATTTAATTCTTCATT
This sequence comes from Lucinisca nassula, assembly GCA_963580285.1. Taxonomy (NCBI): domain Eukaryota; kingdom Metazoa; phylum Mollusca; class Bivalvia; order Lucinida; family Lucinidae; genus Lucinisca; species Lucinisca nassula. The sequence continues at coordinate 174,795,026 of OY757013.1, read as the reverse complement.
GAGTTTGTCAGTTCACAACATAACTCTTGCCAACTATAGTTGCTAGAACATTCAAACTTGTCATCATGTTTCTTCTTGGCATGCCACACTTTAACTCCATGACTTTGGCCTACTTCATGTTCTGCTGACAGTTTACAATGACCTTTGTGAACTTAGAAACTGTAGTGGCTACCCCGCCTGATGGCCTCTACGGAGGTTAAGTTAAGATGTGAAGGAAGAAAGAATGGATGAATTTAAATTTTGCATATTTTTCTCTTAAAACGCAGTCAGTCATAAATGGAAACAATAATATAACAATTAATTTGTTTACAGGGCATTCTACAGCTACCCTAAGCTTTCCTGCTCAAATACGGCTAGTTGTTGTTTTCAGGCAAATTGTACCACCTTGCGATAAAACAACCGTGTGACATAGTACATTTTTCACACCCCAAAATGGCTACCTTTCTGATGAAAATCCGTGACATTTTTCTTATTTATACTGCAAACATAGATTCTGGGTGTTCGTTAGAACCGCCTCATTGAGGTGGTTCTAACGAGTACCCACAATCTATGTCTTGGAGCAGAAATAGGAAAAATAATGTATACCCCCTTAAACGCCAGTTTTCTCTATATAAAGTGGGGTTCAGAGGGGGGGGGGGGGGCTTCATCGCACGAACTTGTTCACATGATTAAATCGTAATTTTTTAAAACAAACTTTGATGTTCATATTTCAGTAAAGACAAGCAGTATTATCTTTTGACATGGGGTGGGGAGGGGAAGGGGAAAAGGGGTATATGTTCCCTTCTTGGCACCTTGTCGTTAACGATACGTTAATCTTTGTGGGTCATTTTTGTGCCGTCTCCCAGAGAAAGGGAGAAAAGAGATAGCAGAGACGGTAGATTTGTTTGTTTGATTTGATATTTAACGTCCCCGTCAACGGTGTAAATATCATTTTGGAGACGTTGCTTCCAAGTTTGTGGGACTTTTACCCGACATTGAGATGAAATGACATCTCAAGCCCTGTCACCCAATGAAACCAATAGGGTTTATAAGCATGGACGGGCCGACTCTCACCGCTTTGCCTGGGCAGGCTTTGATCCTCACTAAGCGGTTTACCAGTACTCGTATGCGAGTCGATTTCAGCTCTGCGTGGAAGCATCATTCAGCCCATCTATTTCTTCAAGCCTCGATGGGCGGGGACCATAGGGGAGGTGAAGGTTAAGATCAGGCGAGAAAGAGGAAAATGAATGAAAGTGTAGGAATCGAGGAAATACATTTCGATAACACACCCGTGCGACATAGTGCATTTTTTCACATCTCCAAAATGGATACTTTTCGGATGAAAATCCATGATATTTTTCTTATGTATACTGCAAACATAGGTTATGGGTGCTCGTTAGAACCGCCTCATTGAGGCGGTTCTAACGAGTACCCACAACCTATGTCTTGGAGTAAAAATAAAAAAAAATAATGTTTACCCCCGTAACGCCCAGTTTTCTCTATACAAAGTGGGGTGTAAGGGGGTGTTTATTTCACGGACTTGTTCACGTGATGACGTTTCCATTCTACCCTTAACTGCTGCCATGACAGCAGGCCTTGCCCAACTGCAGCGTGCACCAGTGGCGGACGGTACACATAACGAAAACACGCTGGTAAAATTTTACCACCAAAACGCGCATGAAATTTTTCAGGTAAAATCTTAATATTTTTCATATTTCTGCACAAAACATTAATCTTGGATCCTCGTTAGAACCGTCTCGGCGAGGCAGTTATAGCGAGTACCTGCAATATGTCTTAAGAAAAATAATGTATACTCCTGCAAATCCTAGTTTTACTGTATAAAAGTGGGGTTTAAGGGGGTCAAAATAATACATGTGTGTTCTCCTGTTGACGACAAATTTGCTTGTCTATGTTGAACATAAGAAAACTAGCTTAAATTTCTATCTGAATAAATAAATAAATAAATAAAATAAAAATAAACAAATAAATTAAAAAGACATTGTTATGGAGGTATTGGTTGCGGCATGAAATCGCACTGTTTAACATTGCCGGCCTCAGTGGCCCAGTCGGATGCGCGTCTGACTGGTGATCAGGAGGACGCGGGTTCAACTCCCGCCGGGGTCGGCAACATTCTTTCGTGGAGATTGATCATGAAATCTTTTCTACGGCCATTCTCTCCCTTCCGCTGATTCAAGAAGGGCAGTTGTCAGTTTCTGGCGAAAGAATGTGCACTGTACTGGTTAACCGCTTACGTATAAGCCTGCCCAGGAAAGTGCAGACCGGCTCAAAAATGACCTAAATAGTGTTGACTGGGCCGTAAAACTCCAAAACAAACAAAAACAAAACTGTTTAACATCCAGAGCGCAATGATAATAAATGGCCCGCAAGTACAAGAAAGGGTTTTTTTCATTAATAAATTGGTTAATCCATATATGCAAAAAGGGTCTCAAAAGTGGAACATTGACAGTGTAGATCCAGATCAGACGCCAAAAAAGGTGGGGTCTGATCAAGGTATACACTGTTTGCTTGAAGCACAGGAATTTAACGTTCGGACCCGCTTGTGTTCCAAGTGTTACCCGTTATCCGGCTGTATATTTATGTTAGCCACACCCATTTCTGACTGTGAATCAATCAGATTAATTGATGTATTTCATTGCTGCAAATTAACAAACTGAATTTCAAACAGTGTAGATCCCGAACAGATGCCATCTGATCTGCATTGTTTTCAAAGGCTGGCATCACGAAAACACGCCTATATAATGTTGACCCCGTTGAACCCCACTTTTTTATGGTAAAACTGGGGTATGCCTTATTTTCCTCACTTCTGCTCAAAACTATAAATTGTGGGTACCCGTTAGAACCGCCACAATCTATATTTTGAGCAGAAATAAGAAAAATATCACAATTTTTCATCTTAAATTTTCGTATTTTCCGCAGAAAAGTTTACAATGTATTTGTATAGGCATGATTTCATAATGACTTGTTAAGGGTTAGGTTTGTAGCTATGTATACATGTACGAGACAATGTTTGGTGTCTGGAAGAAACTCATTTGCGTCGATTAGCTCTATTAACCCTTTTTGTCCCAAACGGAATCTTTATCCTTATATATAGCAGGAGTCATTTTTAAAATTTAGAGGTGTCAGGTGGTATTTTCTTCAAAATTTATATTAAAAATGACTGAACTTTTGGCAAAGAGTGGAGGCACTGATCAGACGCCGCAGAACGCGGCGTCTGATCTGGCATGCACTGTTTGCCAGGGTACCCGTTTGGGGGTTTCTGGTACCAAATGGGTTAAGCCGATATATTTCTGTCTCAAAATGACACCTAAGGACAAGTCTAAGTAAAATTAGTGGTGCTTTTCATTAAATATTTACGACCCTCTTCTGTCTGTCATTTGTTATTGTGGATCCAAGATTTCCCCGGAGCTAAGACGGTCTGCAATGAAAAGTCAACCATTATTATACCGACATTCGATATAACGATAAACTTGCTGTAACGGCACTCTCTGTTGTCGCCTTTGCTTTTGGTTGGACAGACAAATGTACCTACTTAACGGATTCTTATAAAAGAAAATTTCTTATAACGGCAAAAAATAAGGTAACGAATACGTCTGTTATATCAATGGTCCTCTGTAAGTATAAATTTGAGAAAAACAAAAAACAAAAACAAAAAAAAAACAAAAACAAAAACAAAAAAAAAACATTTTACTGATGTTATAATTTGAATGGAAAATGTGAGCGTTAACCCGTATCCTGCTGTTCATGCCAACCCTTCCTTTGCAGACACGGCCCCCGCCCGTCGAGGCTTGAAGAAATAGATGGGTTGCATGATGCTGAGCTGAATCTGACCCGCACTCGAGTACCGGTAAACGGCTTAGAGGATCTAGCGGTGCGAGTATCGACCCGTCTATGCTTATAAACTGTATTGGTTTCATTGGGCAACAGGGCTTGAGATCTCAATGTCGGGTAAAAGTCCCACAAAATTGGAAGCAACGTCTCCAAATTTATCTTTACAGTGTTGACGGGAACGTTGAACCTCAATTCTAATGCATTTGCGTATGTAACGAGACGTCTGATTGGATAGCGTCAAAAATTTGCGACAGTATATTCTGCGATATACTGTCGAAAATCCGACGTCATCACGTAACGTCGCTTTTCATTGGCTTGCATTTGGTTTTATGCAGCTCACAGCGCTAGCCGCTTTTGTGTAAAATAGTACAATTTTTAACAAAACACACGAATAAGTGCAATAGAATGTGGATAATTGTATTGAAAATTGTCATTTGGAGAGGTAAATCGTCAGTTTTATGGTCGCATATTACGTTTTACGGCTCCGCTGACGCGTCGCCGTAAAACGAAATTTCCGACCGTAAAACCTCCGATTTACCTCTCCAAATGACAAGTTTGAATACAGTTATGCTCTGAATCAAACAAACAAAACCTTTGAAGACAGTATAGATCCAGATCAGAGGGCTTCTGAAGAAGCCCTGAAGAAGCCAGGATATATACTGTTTGCCTTTCAATTTGTGAATTAGCAGGAATGAATTAGATCAAGTAATCTGATTGGTTCAAAATCAGAAATGGGTATGGCTAAATTAATTATTCCGCGGGGTAGGTGCTAATTAAATATTATTACTATTGTCTCTATTATTTGATATTAAAGTTCTATTGTATGCGAAAGGTTGCAGGCTTGTGGATGTATACCCGTGTAATTGACGTTCATCAAGAAAACACGCCTATATAATTTTACCCCCCCCCCGTAAACCCCTCTTTTATACAGTGAAATTCTGGTTTATAGGAGACACATTATTTTTCTCATTTCTGCTCAGAAACATAGATTGGGGGTATTTTTAAGCAGAAATAAGAAAGATGTCAGATTATTTTTATCTGAAAATTTTCATTATTGGGTGGAGAAATTTTCGGTACATTTGAATAAGCGTTTTCGTAATGGTTGTGAAATCTACCGTAGAAAGACAAACATGTGGCTTCTCATCTTCCCCCCCCCCCCCCCCCCGACCCAACCCAACACACACCTACAAACTGATTATTGATATTCGTGAGAATCGCCTAAAAGCCTCCTTGGTGTAGTGGTAATGCTACTCGCCTTGTAAACCAGAGGTCGCATAGTCGATCCCGGGCTTCTCCAGACTTTCGGATGAGTCTTTAAACCGAGGTTCCGTCTCCGTATGACCTTAGCTGTTGGTGAGACGTACTACTCAAACACTCACTCACTTTTGTTTATACTAATTTAGTTTATACTAATTTATTTCAGTTCTTCGAGCTTATTGAATCGCTCTCGAACACTCATTCCTGGTCTTTTCACGCGCGCGTGAGAGAGAGGCACTGACTTTTACATCACTGCTACCCATTTACACCTCGGTGGAGTGTGGCAGTGTCATTACGTGTCTTGCCTAAGGACACACCTCGATACTGGTTGCCGGATCCGAACGCACATCATTACGATACAAGTCCGCGTAATGAACATGCACTAACGGGCCTCCGTGGCCTAGTGGTTAAGAGCGCTGACTCTTGATCATTAGGTCTCTCACCGCTGTGGTTCGAGCCTCGCTCGGGTCATATGTGAGACGCCAAGTTCTGCAACGGAAGGTCAGGTGGTTTTTCTCCGGGTACTCCGGTTTTCGCCCACCTCTGATTAACGATCGGCTCGATATGAGTGAAATAATCTTGAAAGGGCCGTAAAACCAAAAACCAAAAAAAAAAAAAAAAAAAAAAAAAATGAACATGCACCCTCCAAAACCCTTCTTAATTTAGAGAAGAAAAGATTCACGGTGTTATTTATTATTTCCCTTATTTATGCTCCAGGCGTTACGGAAACACCCATTATACAAACACATTGCAAACTTTATCGCCGGAAAAAACGTAAGAAAATTTTAAATGAAGAATTGCGATAGTTTTCTTATTTTAAAATATAGATTGGGGGTACTCGTTAGAACCGCCGGTTCTAACGAGTACCCGCAATCTATAATTTAGAGCAGAAATAAACAAAAGGTTCACCCCTGTAAACCCCAGTTTTACTACATAAAAGTCGGGTTCAAGGAGGTCGAAATTAAATAGGCGTGTTTTTTTGTGATGACATTGGTTGTGGGTGCTCGTTAGAACCTATATTTGGAGTATAAATAAGAAAAATAAATATAAATATAAAAAGATCATCCGAAAAATAACCATATTGGAGACATGAAACAGTCCCTTATGTCATACGGATGTGTAAGCGTAATTTGGCGGTTCTAACGAGCACCTACCATCTTTCTTCTTTATCAGAAAAGTCATGTTTTGAGCTTTTAGATAGTGTACCTTTTCACATAAATCCTTTGGAGTTGGCATTTCACAGGAAAGAGTATATTCCATTCTGACAGAGGGTCTTGCAGTGAGAAAGCTTTCGGCCCGATGGGTAACAAGACTTCTGACTGTCGACCAGAAGCGAACCAGGCACACATTATCGAGTCAAATCGTACCCTTTGTGAGGAAGATCCTGCCACCTTTTTTCAGAGATTTGTCACTATGGATGAAACATGGGTCCATCATTTTACCCCAGAGGCCAAACAACAATCGAAACAATGGGAACACCCTCGCTCACCCCCGCCGAAGAAGGCAAAGACTGTTCCATCAGCTGGGAATTTTATGACCTCGGCTTTTGAGATGCAGATAGTATTCTGCTAATAGATTATCTCCAAAAGGGACAAACAATCCATGGCACATACTGTGCTTCATTTCTGACGCAGTTACCGAAAAAGTTAAACTTAAGCTCACTAAATGCTTTGTTGTTCCATCAGGACAATGCTCATGTTTACATGTCTGTCATTGCTATGGCTGCCATTCTTGATTGTGGCTTTAATTTGATCGAGCATCCGCCTTATTCACCTGATCTCGCTCATTCAGACTTTTATTTATTTCCAAAACTGAAAACGGCTATTTCAGGCACCCATTTTCAGTCATATATGCAGTGGGTTGACTTTCTGAACAACCAAGAAAAGTTCTGTAAAAGTTACACACTGCTGGCAAAGGTGTATAGATACTGAAGGGAATTATGTTGAAAACTAATACAATATGTCCGAAAAAATTCAAATCCTTCAATATGAGGCTCACAACATATCAGTCATCCCTTGTATATCTTGAAGCAAAAATAAGAAAAAATAATTTCTTGCACACCAGACAAGGAAATCCGTGATTTTACCCTGCGATAGAAATTTATGTTCTGATCCTGGTGTTGTGTTCCGACCCAAAAGCGAATATAATCGCGTGTTTGATAAATGCACTGGTTGATTACGACCTCGATTGCGCCCTCGTTGAGGTTGGCGTAACAGCACGTTGCATGACATCACTAAACATTCCTGCAGTGTCAACACAATATGGCGGACTAATGTAACCGAAGTGACTGCAGCATTAAAAATCCGCGTTAAGAAATGGAAGATATGTAAGAAAAAGAATCCTATATGGGTCTGAGGGGTGGATAGAAAAATCCGTCCCTCGGGATCACTGTCCGACATCACGAGGCAGTGACCCTCGGGACGGATTTTTTCTTCCACCCCTCACACCCATCTAAGATTCTTATAGTATACGCCCATAAACCCCAGTTTTCCCTATAAAAAGCGGGGTTTAAGGGCTGGATGGGGTGTTTAAATACTATTTACTGTATTTGAATGTAAATAAACACAGCGGGATCCAGGGAATTTCTGTTTTAGCTGCATTGGAGTCATCATCTGTCATCTTATTAGCAGTTATCTCAGCTCAATACAGGACAGAGCTCTATTCTTTACAATATCAAGGAAAAGCTATAGATTATTCCAGAGGTAGTTCACACTATCATATACATTCCTATATTAAGACTACCTTTAGGAATGTTCAAAAGTGGTCTTTAAGACCACTTTTGAACAGTCCCAAAGGTGATCTATTTAAACGAGAAATAGGTGTAGTGAACGCTAAGAAAGAAAAACTGAAACATTCTCAATAAGCTTTTAAAAGCAGATTTAGTGTTAAATTAAGGTGGTCTTAATAGCGGAATTTTACTGCCTTCTGATATTATGAAGTTTCATTTCAAGATAAATGATGGTGTGAACAGGCCTTAAGAGTCAGCTGAGCCAATATTGCATCGGTCTATTTTACATCACGAAAACAAGCCTATATAAATGTGCCCCCCCCCCCTTAAACCCCACTTTTTATATAAAAAACTGGGTTTGCAGGGGTATGCATTATTTTTTCTTACTTCTGCTCAAAACATAGATTGTGGGCATTCGTTAGAACCGCCTCGTCGAGGCGGTTCTAACAAGTACTCACAATCTGTGTTTTAAGCAGAAATAAGAAAAATGTAGACTTTTTTTCATCTGAAAATTTTCATTTTTCGATGGTAAAATTTACCATGTATTTGTATAGGCGTGTTTTCGTATCGATGCGTGTTTTTTTTTCTCAGAACTTGAAGACAGTAAGCTGATATCTTTTGGTAGTTTTGTTAAATTTCAGGAAAGAATTTGGACTGTAATGGTTAACTTCTTATATATACATGTATGCCTGCCCCCAAAAGTGTGGCTAAGTAAACAAACCCGACATGACCTAAAAGTGTTGACCGGTTCGTTAAACCCAAAACAAACAAACAAATGACCAAAATGTAAAAAAAAGGAAAAGAACAATTCTTTTTTTTTCCGAATATTTTTTTTCGGATTTAAAGAATAGCATTATAATGGATCCTTGTCGAGTGAAAATGCTTAAACCTCATGTAGAATAGAAGTGGAGGCAATGATCAGGAATCGATACAATCAACCCACAGCTCCTATCAGAGACACCAAAGGGAATGAAACAAAAACATGAAACAACAGACCTAATGGAAACATCAATTATTATAGCGGAAAGCCAAAAGGACAGTTACTTTCCCACTAAATGACTAATAGGCTATCCGAAAATAAAACAACACAAGCGACACAAACACCCAAAGACAAACCATAACAAAAATAAACCGTGACAGAAGAACCGCCTTGGAACGGTCAGCGGAAACGAATTCTAATGGGGGGCTTAAATCGATTTAACGTGGCCACAATCCGCGCCCTTACTTCCGTCGCGATTTAGACAAATAATGTGTTCATTCGCATGGAGGCCGCCTAACTGATCAGTGCAACATCTCCGCGAACACAAAATAATCAAACAACCACAGAGATGAAACAACGGTGAAGACTTGACAGCAAGAAGCCACTGAAATGCTGGAGCTAACGAAAACCAACAGTTAGACTCCGATGGGCTCGACCAGAGACAGAGCATCAGGCACCAACCAATATTACCTTGAATTAGATCTCTCTAATTCTCAAAAAGCCTTTACGCTGGAACCGTCATAGAACCTAAGGCCTGACTCACCGGCGTGCAATTAAAGATGGAAGCAAAATTGTCAACCGTGATTGGGTTAACTACCATGCATGCAGTCTGTCGTATAACATTTATGTTGTTCCTACTCTTTTTATATCGAAGAATAGTTTTACGAAACTGGGTGCTGGAGTCATTGCGGTTATATATTTTTCTGAATTTATATACTAAGTCACCATCAAATTCGTGTTCCGATAGACCTTGTTGCAGAAGAGATTTAAGTCCAATTATTGAATTCTGAAATTAAATCAGAATGACGTCTATAAAAATGTTGAAAAGGATGGAAGTTTAGCCGTTAACAATTTATTACGAGTGTTGAAGTCAGTAACATGACTACACACTCTGGTAAATCGAATTAATTGCGAAATATAAACGCCATAGGATGGCGCACGAGGAACGTCACCATCTAAAAAAGGAACATTTACAATCTCAAAATCAAAATCATCGCGTTTATCATAAATTTTGCACGAAACAAACCCATCTACAATAGAGACAAAATTGCTTAAAACTAGAGACATCAGAGACACCAAAGGGAAAGAAACACATACCTGAAACAACAGACCTAATGGAAACATCAATAGCGGAAAGCCAAAGGGACAATTACTTTAATAGGCTATTCGAAAATAAAATAACTCAAGCGACACAAACACCCAAAGACAAATCATAACAAAAAATAAACCGCGGCTTGGAACGGTCAGCGGAAACGAATTCTAATGGGGGGCTTAAATCGATTTTACGTGGCCACAATCCGCGCCCTTACTTCATAATTGATCAGTGCAACATCTCCGCGAACACAAAATAATCAAACAACCACAGAGATGAAACAACGGTGAAGACTTGACAGCAAGAAGCCACTGAAATGCTGGAGCTAACGAAAACCAACAGTTAGACTCCGATGGGCTCGACCAGAGACAGAGCATCAGGCACCAACCAATATTACCTTGAATTAGATCTCTCTAATTCTCAAAAAGCCTTTACGCTGGAACCGTCATAGAACCTAAGGCCTGACTCACCGGCGTGCAATTAAAGATGGAAGCAAAATTGTCAACCGTGATTGGGTTAACTACCATGCATGCAGTCTGTCGTATAACATTTATGTTGTACCCAATCTGTTTATATCGAAGAATGATTTTACTAAATGTGCTGAAGTCATTGCGGTTATATATTTTTCTGAATTTATATACTAAGTCACCATAAAATTCGGGTTCCGACAGACCTTGTTGCAGAAGAGATTTAAGTCAAATGATTGAATTTTGAAATTAAATCAGAATGACGTCTATAAGATTTTGAATAGGCTTTGCGTAGTTTATGGTACCGATAACCCTGATTAAGAAGTTTAGCCGTTAACAATTTATTACGAGTGTTGAAGTCAGTTACATGACTGCACACTCTGGTAAATCGAATTAATTGCGAAATATAAACGCCATAGGTTGGCGTACGTGGAACATCGCCATCCAAAAAATGAAAATTTACAATCTCAAAATCAAAATCATCGCGTTTATCATAAATTTCGCACGAAACAAACCCATCTGCAATAGATAGATATAAACCAAAAAAGGGGCCTCGGTATCAGAAGAATTTGCTTTATTTAACTGAAGTTCTGGGGGGAGGGGGGGGGGTGGGGGTAAATTGTACTGATCAAACCGTCGAAATAGATATTATTAATATTTAATAAATCATCCAGATATCTAGAAGTGGAGCTAAAAGCGCTTCAGTGATTTCAGACTGGTTTTCAGGAGAAAGGGACATCATGAAGGCTCTCTCAATACAAAACAAAAACAAATCAGCTACTAGCGATGCGCAATTAGTACCGATCGAAATACCCACAACTTGTCTAAATAACGTAGTACCAAATCTTATGTAAATATTGTCAAGTAGAAAGGTGAGAACTCCTAACACTTTCTGACATGACCATAAAGTATAATCTTTATACGCTTCAGAAGTGAAAAATGCATTTCTTTCATTACATGCAAAATAGAGGGAGTCTTCACTATGAAATGTCCATTCAATTAAATCATTAAGTTTTTCTTTTGTAAGATTATGAGGAAGTGTAGTGTAAAGGGTGAAAAAATCATAAGTAGACAGACTTGAAGCACGAAAACGCCTGGATTTCAATTTATTTAAAACTTCATTAGAATTTTTTTATAGACCAAAACAGATTTCAACCTGATCTTTCGAGGACTTTGTCGCAATATTTTATTTGTCGCAATAGGTCGCAGAGCAAAGGCCATCGATGTATCCATCACGCTAACAAATCCGTAAAATGAACACCCCCTTACAGCCCACTTTATATAGAGAAAATAGGGGTTTACGGGGTCTACATATTTTTCCTTATTTTTGCTCCTAGACATAGGTTGTGGGTACTCGTTAGAACCGCCTCAATGAGGCGGTTCTAACGAGCACCCACAACCTATGCTTGCTTGATAAATACGGAAAATGTCCTCGATTTTCATTAGCAAAGTAACCATTTTGGAGATGTGAAAAAATGCACTATGTCGCACGGGTTTGTTACCATAATGAACAACAATAGGTCAATAGTACATGTAACTGGAAGTTCGCTCGTGATCCGATGTCGTTCATACTTCAATGAAAGTTGCATAAATTACACTTTCTTAATTGTCTCCTGTCTGGTTCTAAAATCGCACCAGCCGTTCTGAATCACCATTTGCTCGAGAACATCAAAGATACATTTCATATTGCAATGTATGTCTGACATGCGCAGAAAGTCACTTTAATGACTGATTAGACTATTGAATAATAAACGATGTGTTTGTTACGGCCTAATCAACACCAATTAGCTCATTTTTGAGCCGGTCAGTTTACCTATCCACATTTTCATGGGAATGCTTATACGTAAGCGGTTAACCAGTACAGTGCACATTCTTTCGCCAGAGACTGACAACAACCCTTCTTGAATCAGCGGAAGAGAGAGAATGACCGTAGTAAAGATTTTATGACCAATCTCCACGAAAGAATGCTGCCGACCCCGGCAGGTATCGAACCCGCGTCAACCTGATAACCAGTCAGACGCGCATCCAACTGAGCTACCGAGGCCGGCGAAAAATAAACAGTTAACTTCCTATATCCTATAGTTGACTTTCAAAAGAAAGCTGAAACGCTGGGACACTAATAAATAGCCTTGTATATTCAGAACGCGGTGTCTGATCAATGTCACACTTCGCGCAAAAACAAAAAACAGGTTTAACAAAACAGTCTTTGTAAACGTCAAAGTCAGTTCCCAAGCCTACTCTGAGAGACAATCGATCAAACTGTTCCGTCAGTGGTTTGGTTCAGTTTATCATATGGTGCAGAGTCCTACCTGGGTCTACAATGTTTGCAAATGTCCCATTCTGGGGACTCTAGACACAGAGGCTCTTAACCCCTCTCTTGCTGAATATTCAGTTAGGCCACACCCATTGCTGACTTTGAACCAATCAGATTACTTGATGCTATTTGTTCCTACAAACTCATAAATGGAATGTCAAACAGGGTGGATCCTGATCAGATGGCTTCTTCAGAAGTCATCTGATCTGGATCTACTCTGTTTCCAAAGATAGGAGTGGTCGTGAACAGCAGGATAAGAATTAACACTCCTTCTCAACACTCTTCACAGAGATAAGAATAACGTGGCTATTTTCTGTAAAAACAAAAACAAACAAACACGCAAACAAGCGAACAAACCGTTACCGGATATCCTACAAGTCAGTGATAGTCACGTGGACTTTAGAAGTGAAAAGTCACTGAGTCTTATAACTTTCGGTCGCTGTACAAGACAATTGAAAAGCTACTGCGCTTTTTAACTTTCGGTTTGCTGTCAAAATAGTTGAAAAGCTGCTGCACTTTATAACCAAGACAATTGAAAAGCTAATGTTTTATAACTTTCGGTCGCTGTCCAAGACAATTGAAAAGCTAATGTTTTATAACTTTCGGTCGCTGTCCAAGAAAATTGAAAAGCTAATGTTTTATAACTTTCGGTCGCTGTCCAAGACAATTGAAAAGCTAATGTTTTATAACTTTCGGTCGCTGTCCTAGACAATTGAAAAGCTAATGTTTTATAACTTTCGGTCGCTGTCCAAGACAATTGAAAAGCTAATGTTTTATAACTTTCGGTCGCTGTCCAAGACAATTGAAAAGCTAATGTTTTATAACTTTCGGTCGCTGTCCAAGACAATTGAAAAGCTAATGTTTTATAACTTTCGGTCGCTGTCCAAGACAATTGAAAAGCTAATGTTTTATAACTTTCGGTCGCTGTCCAAGACAAATGAAAAGCTAATGTTTTATAACTTTTGGTCGCTGTCCAAGGCAATTGAAAAGCTAGTGCTTTATAGCTTTATAACTTTCGGTCGTTGTCTTAGACAATTGAAAAGCTAATGTTTTATAACTTTCGGTCGCTGTCCAAGACAATTGAAAAGCTAGTGCTTTATAACTTTCGGTCGGTGTCCAAGACAATTGAAAAGCTAGTGCTTTATAACTTTCGGTCGGTGTCCAAGACAAATGAAAAGCTATTTTTTATAACTTTTGGTCGCTGTCCAAGGCAATTGAAAAGCTAGTGCTTTATAGCTTTATTCACCTTATTTGCATTATCTGCTGGTTCCTAGTCTGAATGTTATCAGTGTTGGAAAAACACGTAACCAGACCCCCCTGACCTTGAAAGGTCAGGGGGGTCTGGTTACCTGCTTTTCCAATAATGACAATGTGCAAGCTGGGAGTCAGCAAATAATGCAAATATGGTGAATAACTTTCGGTCGCTGTCTTAGACAATTGAAAAGCTAATGTTTTATAACTTTCGGTCGCTGTCCAAGACAATTGAAAAGCTAGTGCTTTATAACTTTCGGTCGGTGTCCAAGACAATTGAAAAGCTAGTGCTTTATAAATTTCGTTCGGTGTCCAAGACAAATGAAAAGCTAATGTTTTATAACTTTCGGTCGCTGTCCAAGAAAATTGAAAAGCTAGTGCTTTATAGTTTTATAACTTTCGGTCGCTGTCCTAGACAAATGAAAAGCTAATGTTTTATAACTTTCGGTCGCTGTCCAAGACAAATGAAAAGTTAATGTTTTATAACTTTCGGTCGCTGTCCAAGACAATTGAAAAGCTAATGTTTTATAACTTTCGGTCGCTGTCCAAGACAATTGAAAAGCTAATGCTTAATAGCTTTTTAACTTTCGGTCGCTGTCAAAGACAATTGAAAAGCTAATGATTTATAACTTTGGATCGCTGTCCAAGACAATTGAAAAACTAGTGCTTTATAATTTTGGGTCTCTGTCCAAGACAATTGAAAAGCTAGTGCTTTATAATTTTCGGTCGCTGTCCAAGACAATTGATAAACTAATGTTTTATAACTTTCGGTCGCTGTCCAAGACAATTGAAAAGCTAGTGCTTTATAACTTTCGATCGCTGTCCAAGACAATTGAAAAGCTAATGTTTTATAACTTTCGGTCGCTGTCCAAGACAATTGAAAAGCTAATGTTTTATAACTTTCGGTCGCTGTCCTAGACAATTTAAAAGCTAATGTTTTATAACTTTCGGTCGCTGTCCAAGACAATTGAAAAGCTAATGTTTTATAACTTTCGGTCGCTATCCAAGACAATTGAAAAGCTAATGTTTTATAACTTTCGGTCTCTGTCCAATACAATTGAAAAGCTAATGTTTAAAACTTTGGATCGCTGTCCTAGACAATTGAAAAGCTAATGTTTTATAACTTTGGATCGCTGTCCAAGACAATTGAAAAGCTAATGTTTTATAACTTTGGATCGCTGTCCAAGACAATCGAAAAGCTAATGTTTTATAACTTTCGGTCGCTGTCCAAGACAATTGAAAAGCTAGTGCTTTATAACTTTCGGTCGGTGTCCAAGACAAATGAAAAGCTAGTGCTTTATAACTTTCGGTCGGTGTCCAAGACAAATGAAAAGCTAGTGCTTTATAACTTTCGGTCGCTGTCCAAGACAATTGAAAAGCTAATGCTTTATAGCTTTTTAACTTTCGGTCGCTGTCCAAGACAATTGAAAAGCTAATGATTTATAACTTTGGATCGCTGTCCAAGACAATTGAAAAGCTAGTGCTTTATAATTTTGGGTCTCTGTCCAAGACAATTGAAAAGCTAATGTTTTATAACTTTCGGTCGCTGTCCAAGACAATTGAAAAGCTAATGTTTTCAAACTTTCGGTCTCTGTCCAAGACAATTGAAAAGCTAATGTTTTATAACTTTCGGTCGCGCACCAAGACAATTGAAAAGCGAATGTTTTATAACTTTCGGTCTCTGTCCGAGACAATTGAAAAGCTAGTGCTTTATAACTTTCGGTCTCTGTCCAAGACAATTGAAAAGCTAGTGCTTTATAACTTTCGGTCTCTGTCCAAGACAATTGAAAAGCTAGTGCTTTATAACTTTCGGTCGCTGTCCAAGACAATTGAAAAGCTAATGTTTTATAACTTTTGGTCTCTGTCCAAGACAATTGAAAAGCTAATGTTTTATAACTTTCGGTCGCTGTCCAAGACAAATGAAAAGCTAATGTTTAATAACTTTCCGTCGCTGTCCAAGAAAATTGAAAAGCTAGTGCTTTGTAGCTTTTTAACTTTCGGTCGCTGTCCTAGACAATTGAAAAGCTAATGTTTTATAACTTTGGATCGCTGTCCAAGACAATTGAAAAGCTAATGCTTTATAACTTTCGGTCTCTGTCCAAGACAATTGATAAACTAATGTTTTATAACTTTCGGTCGCTGTCCTAGACAATTGAAAAGCTAATGTTTTATGACTTTGGATCGCTGTCACAGACAATTGAAAAGCTAGTGCTTTATAATTTTCGGTCTCTGTCCAAGACAATTGAAAAGCTAGTGTATTATAACTGTCGGTCGACCCAAAACAGTTTTTCAGTAACGTCAGATCCTTTATTTTCATTAGAAGAAGCGCTAAATTAACCACGTCATGATACTCATTTTACAGACATTTTTTTTCCCAAGAATCCTGACACTTTTTGAGCCAGCACACGACAAAACCTATAATAAGACATGTGCGGCCAGCGAAGACTCTGATCAGCCTGCGCATCCGCGCAGTCTGATCAGAGTCTTCGCTGTGCGCTCTATGGATAGCTAAGGGCCCATTGCTCCTTCATGCAGCAAGAGAAGTCTCTGGTTAGACTATTTGGATGCGCAGGCTGATCTGATGCTTCGCTGGGTGCACATGTCTTAATGTAGGTATTGTTGTGCGCTGGCTCATTTTTATAAAGCGTAGACGTGCAATAAAGAGGATTGTGAGGTCCATTATCACTTCAGTGTTGTGTAAAAACTCTTTCAGTGGCCATTGCAGAATCTCGGATGACTGACAAATGAGCCAGCGATCGACAAAACCTAAAATAAAACATGTGCGCCCATCGAAGACTCAGATCCGCCTGCGCATCCATATAGTCTAACCAGAGACTTTTCTTGTTGCATGGAGGAGCATTGGGCCCTTTGTTATCCTTATAGTGCACAACGAAGCCTCTGATCAGACTGCGTAGGTGCACAGGCTGACCTGAGTCTTCTTTGGGCACAGATGACTTATTGTAGGTTTTGTCATGCGCTGGCTCAAATTTATTTCGATTTTGGATACTTATTGACATAAAACGGGTTTCTATTAGCTTTTGAATTGCGAACTTTGTGCCATTTTTTTGTCTTTTGTCTTCTGAGAAATTATGCCGTCCACACTGTCACAGAGATAAATGACCGCGACAGTACCGGGACAATTTTCCTTCCTAGCTATACCACCGGGATAAAGTTACATCCAGTCACGTTAACAAATCCGTTAAATGGACACCCTGTAAAATCTACTTCATATAGACACATCCAAAGTCTACGTCACACAAAGTCAAAGATCATTATTCTCGTTTTATCTGGTGGGCAAAAAAACTCCCCGTTCAATACTCTAACGTTGATGTAGCACAAATTGTTTTCTGTAATTACTATTGTTAAATCGTCGTTCTATCAAAACTGTTTGCTATAAACCATTTAAACTGCTTCTTTTTCGTATAAATTTGGATGGAAAATATATATGCACCAGCATATGGAGTTTACGTTTCACAGTTAATCCGTTATGCCAGAGCCTGTTCCAAGTATTAGGACTTTATGGAACGTGGGAAGGTGCTCACTACCAGGTTGTTATGCCAGGGGTATCAAAAAACCAAACTGGTATCAACACTTAAGAAGTTCTGTGGGAGGCACCATTATCTTGTTGATCCGTACAATGTGGCCATTTCCAGAATTATTTCTGATATGTTTGCCAATGGAAAGCCATAGGAAGACTTCCAAAATCTCGGACATACCCTCCTCGGCATTTACACCTTTTCTTCGTTCGGGTCGATGGGCATGGTGGGCGAAGCTTGCTTACCAAGTAATGCTTACTATCCACGGACGCCTGATTACACTCTTCTGGAGTCCATGTCTGTTGATCTGAACATTGATATTTGTCATTTTGTCTACGGACTAATGATTTTGGATTAAAGCTTTGGTACTACGACCTAAACTACTTTAATCTTATTTCCGTTCGTTAAATAAAGCGCATCGACTACGGTTTGGTATGATGGTGGGTAGTTTTATAACGCTTTTTAGGCAACAAAATGGGCGATAAAATGTCAGAAGAGACTGGTTCTATATCATTAAATACTTCAAAAACAGAAAATGACAAACATCAGTAAATTTTTTGGAGAAGAAAAATGTTTTATTACATGCTAAATATTCGAAATTCTCATTGACACTATATGCCAACCAGATAAAAGAGGTACTCTATAGGGGAGGTAATTGGTGCATGCGCATTGAAATGTAAACAAAGTCACATGTAAACACATTGGATCCGTCTATACAGAACATGTATGGTTACAGGGGTATGCACTACTTTCCTTATTTCTGCCCGAGACATAGACTGTAGATACTAAATCGAACCACCTCAATGTGGCGGTTTTGACGAGCACAATGATATGGGCCCCGTCAAGCGATTTTGGTACTTATCGCCTATGCGAGCAGCGAAGGTTCAGGCGAGCCTGCGCATCCGCGCAGTCTCGCCAGAACCTTCGCTGCTCGCTCATACAAGCAGTGAATCAAGAGGAACCTTCAGACAGAAAGCCATATCCCTGGCCCCTCTGAATGGCTGGGCATGCGCAGTTATAATTTGTCATGACGGAATGCTCGAAGACACAAATTCGCTTGGCGGGGCTCATATATGCTTGGCAAAAGACTGTATCAGAAATATGGACGAATGCACTAAGTAAACACTGGTGTGCTATCATAATCTTTCTTTCTTTCTTTCTTTCTTTCTTTCTTTCTTTCTTTCTTTCTTACCTATGAAAATCATCACGAAAACTGGCAAACCGCTTAGAGGATCTAAGCTTCCAAGGCAAAGCGGTGCGAGTCGGCCATGCTAATAAACCCTATTGGTTTCATTGGGCGGCAGGGCTTGAGATGTCATTTCATCTCAATGTCGGGTAAAAGTCCCACAAAATTGGATGCAACGTCTCCAAAATGGCCTTTGGACGTTAAACCTCAAATCAAACACAAACAAAAACAAACAGTGTCCTCTGGTCAGAGACCACCTTAAAGAACACTTTTGAACAGTCCCAAAGGAGGTTTTAATATAGGAGTTTTACTGTGCAGGTGTCCTTTCATATTATTCCAGATATGACAAATGAATCTTATATGTTTTGCGTGGTCAATGTCCAGTTATAGTGGAGTCAGGTTTGTTTGTTTGTGAAAACTTATAAAAATACAGTCGAACTTCGATGGCTCGAACGCCTTTGGGACCTCGAAAATCTGTTCGAGACAGGGGAAGTTCGAGCCACTAAGGGTTACTGCTAGGAGGCATAACGAGATACTTTTAGACATCTTTTCGCTGTTTCATAATGAATATGTATTCTGTGTGTACTCATTAGAATCGCCTCATCGAGGCGATTCTAATGAGTACACACAGCATACATTTGTAAGATAAAAGACTAAAATCTCCTTAATTATCCCCCACTAGTTCTTATGTAGAGGATTTCGCTAGGGGCTCAAGAATGGGTTCGACTCATCCATGGTAAACGAGCCATCGGGGTTCGAGCCTTCGAAGTTCTACTGTACGTATGTTCTTTAAACAAATATTGTAGACCCAGATCAGACGTGCAAGATATGATCTGGGTCTACACTGTTTGTCAATGTCCCAAACATGGGACGCCGTATACTGTATGTGGGTTTGTTCGATTTGAAGCTTAACGTCCCCGTCAACGCTAGGTCGTTTTTGAGACGCTGCTTTCAATTTTGCCATTGAGATGAAATGACATCTCAATCCTTGCCGCCCGGTTTATATGCATAGACGGTCCGACTCGCACCGATTTAGACCTATGCGGTTTACACGTACTCATGTGCGGTCGTTTTCGGCTCTGGTGGTTAGTAATATAATAACTTCGATCTTTTGCGGTTTCAACAAGTTTAATGGCATTACGAAAACATGCCTATATAATTTTGATTTGTTGAACCCCACTTTTATGTAGTAAAACTGGGGTTTACAGGTGTATACCTTATTTATTTTATTTCTGATCTAAAATATAGATTGTGGATACTCGTTAGGAGCGCCTCGAAGAGGCGGTTCTATCGAGTACCTACAGTCTATATTTTGTGCAGAAATAAGAAAAATACTATAATTTTTCATCTTAAAATTTTCTTCTTTTTTTTTTCGGCGGTAAAGTTAATAATGTATTTGTATAGGCGTGTTTTCGTAATGATATACGAGTTTTACACGAGTGGTTATTTCCACGAGTGTAAAACACTGTTTATCACATAACGATTTCAAATCGGCGCTTTAATATCTCACCGTCACGAAGTGAGTGACGAGGTGAGCTTTTGGGATCACATTTTGTCCGTCTTCCGTCGTGCATGCGTGCGTGCATAAACAACTTCTTCAAACTCAACCTCCTCCTAAACCACTGATCGGATTTTGACCAAACTTCACAGGTGGTCCCCTTTCAACGTTGTTCAAATGGTTCCGGTCCGTTGCACACCTAGGACACAGGAGCCAAAATAGATTTTTTTTCACTTGAAACTTAAAAATTCTTCTCTGAAACCACAAGGCCCGGACCTTTGATATTTGGCATGAAGCTTCATCTAGTGGACCTCTACCAAGATTGTTCAAATTATAGTGCTGGGGCCAAAAATGCTCCCGCCCCGGGGCCCTTTGGTTTTACGTAGGATAATATAGGGAAAATCTTTAAAAATCTTCTTCTCTGAAACGGCAAGGCCCAGGTCTTTGATATTTTGTATGAAGCTTCATCTAGTGGACCCCTTACCAAGATTGTTCAAATTATAGTGCTGGGGCCCTATGGTTTTACATAGGCTTATATAGGGAAAAATCTTTAAATACCTTATTCTCTGAAACCGCAAGGCCCAGTTCTTTGATATTTGATATGGAGCTTCATCTAGTGGGCATATACCAAGATTTTTCAAATTAGAGCCTTGGGGCCAAAAATTGCCCCTTCCCGGTGTAACGGTCAGTTTCTTCCCCCGGCCCTCTTCCTGGGCCGGCCCATTTCTTCCCCGGGGGAAGAACTGGGCCGGCCCAGTTCTTCGCCTGGGGAAGAAACTGACTGGTCAGTTTCTTCCCAACCCGGTCAGTTTCTTCCCCACCTGAATTTTTTTCAGAACCATAGTCAACGAATAATTTTCAGCTCTCAATCTGTTATGAATGAGAAAAGAGATCAATCTGAATAAGTTCTGGGTCCTTTTAGCTTGAATGACAAAATTTGCACTATGCTACACCATTCATGGAGATGCAATAAAATATGCATCCCAATTCAAGCATCTTTGATGAATATTCTTTGCTTTTTAAGACATAAATTGGTATAAACTAAAAATATATAATAAGAAACAAATGTTTGGAGCTCAAATCTAAATAGACTTTGGAGACTTGGGGTGGGGAAGAACTGGGCCGGCCCGTTTCTCCCCCACCCCAGTGTTTTCTGTTTACAAAAAATTCTTGTCATAAATTTACTTCGCTTTATAAGACATTAATTGGTATAAACTAAGAAAATATAATAAGCAACAAATGTTTGGAGCTCAAATCAAAATAGATTTTGGAGACTGGGGGTGGGGAAGAACTGGGCTGGCCCGTTTCTTCCCCACCCCAGATTTTTCTTTGTACAAAAATTCTTATGGAACTTCATCTAGTGGACCTCTACCAAGATTGTTCAAACTATAGCCCTCGGGCCAAAAATGCCCCCGCCCCGGAGCCCTTTGGTTTTACATAGAATTATACAGAGACAATCTTTGACAATCTTCTTCTCTGAAACCGCAAGGTCCAGGTCTTTGATATTTGGTGTGTAGCTTCATCTAGTGGACCTTTGCCAAGATTGTTCAAATTATAGCCTTTGTTGATATTTGGTATGAAGCTTCACCTTTTTAGACCTCCCTCAACATTATGCACATTATAGCCCTGGGACCAATAATGGTTCTCCCTGGGATCCACTTGCTACTCTATGGATCAGGTGAGCGATCCAGGGACATCATGGCCCTCTTGTACTAGCGAAACAGTTCACAAAGAATTTTAGTAGAAAACGGACGGCGACATGACGTAACATTACGATAACACACCCGTGCGACATCTCCAAAATGGCTACTCCATGATATTTTTCTTATTTATACTGCAAACATAGGTTGTAAGTGCTCGTTCTAACGAGTACTAACACCATGTCTTGGAGCAGAAATAAGAAAGTAATGTATATGGTGCGCACCATAACACATGCGGTCATGTAATGTTAACACATTTAGTACCAGAAACCCCAAAACGGGTACCCTGGCAAACAGTGCAGGCCCAGATCAGACGCCGCAGTACGCGGCGTCTGATCAGGGCCTACACTGTTTTGCAAAAAAAGTTCAGCAATTTTCCTAATCAATTTTGAAGAAAACATAACCTGACACCCCTAAATTTTGAAATGGACTCAAGCTATAAACAAGGAGGAAGAATCCATTTGGTACGAAAAGCGTTAATGACATGGCCAAATCAGCTAAATAACAGAGACGTTTTATATAGAAATTATTATAAAATCTGATATTAGTAGATGGCTGACATGGGGCATGAAATGAAAAATGTCACGGGCCTCCGTGGCCTAATGGATAAGAGCGCTGACTCTTAGTCATTAGGTCTCTCACCGCCGTGGGTTCGAGCCTCGCTCGGGTCACTCGTGAGACGCCAAGTTCTGCAACGGAAGGTCAGGTGGTTTTTCTCCGGGTACTCCGGTTTTCGCCCACCTCTGATTAACGATCGGCTCGATATGAGTGAAATAATCTTGAAAGGGCCGTAAAACCCAAACCAAAAAAAAAAAAAAAATAAAAAAAATGAAAATGTCATGTCATAATCTATATACGTATAACATATTTCTCATCTCTTTTCCTTTAAAATGATGTTATGGTTTTATGTTCAAAGATTTGCTCAAAACTAAGCAAAGTTTTAGATGAAAGGCAAGGCAAAAGTTGGTCTTGTTTGACAAGAAATTTGTATGAAGAACCAATCGTATGGGCATTTGAAATCCCACACCGATCAAGAAAGATAATCCAGTATTTTCAAATCCGAATATCAGAAAAAAGGAAATACCACTGTTAAAAATATGCCGAATGGACACGTAAGTTTTCATTTTATGTTCTTGAAATAAAAACAAAATTATACGTCATTTTCACCACTACACTTTGAATCCAGCAAACAAATCCTAATATGCAATTTAAATGACTAATTTCTACGTTTTACATGCATTCATAGATCCGGGGGAAAAACGGATGTTTTACAAAATATTTTTAATATGTAGATGAGGCTTAAAGGTGCATTATTGAGCTACCGGGTCTCAAAATTTTTTTTCTTTTTTTTTTTTTCTTTTTTTTTTATCGTCAATGCATACTCCTTTGTCATGTGTACACTTTTGGAGCCAAATACAGCTTCAGAACTTTGTGAAAATGGTCGTTTTCATTCGTGTTTACCCTTCGCTCTGAACATGTGTTCGGAATTTCTGTTCTAAAAATAAATCTGTCACTTTACACATACATGGCGACAGTATCGTCTCTGAGTGTCGTTACTTATGGCATGGAATTCAGTGTCATATTTTTTTTCCGATTCAGGCATGGCCTAAGCAAACAAGGCCAAAAATGAACGTCGCATAACGTCATATATGGGAATTCTATTTTTGTCACGAACTAAAAATAGATTTAACTAGTGTTCGAAACCTAGTTAGGGAATCCCTCTCAAACTCGTTTACCTGTCATCATAATTGTTCGCATTTTTGCATAAAATGCATTCTTTTGTATTGTTTTAAAGAAAAATACCGGCTATATGTATTTTATTTTTGGAAGCATTTTTTCCATATAGCTCAATAATGCACCTTTAAACGATCGGCTAAAGGTACAGCAAATTTCTATTCTAGATTTATCAGCAAATCTGTGAGTCAATGCAGTATCTTAATTTTCCAGCAACAAAAAAAAGGTTTAACTATAGATTTTAGCTCACCTGAGCAAAGCTCAGAGTGAACTGTTGTTATCAGCCTGTGTCCGTGGTCGTTCGTCGGCCATCGTCCCTCGACCGTCGTAAACAATTAGTTTGTTAAAACTCTAGAGGTCACAGTTTTGACCCAATCTTAATGGACCTTGCCAGAATGTTTGCCTCTTTGAAATCTAGGTCAAGTTTGACACTGGGTCAGATAGGTCAAATCAAAGGAAAACCTTGTTAACTCTCTAGAGGTCACAGTTTTGATCCAATTTTGATAAAACATGCTCAGAATGTTTGCCTCTACAAAATCTAGGTCAAGTTCGATACTGCCTCTTTTGGGGTGAATAAAATTAGGTCACCAGGTCAAATCAACGGAAAACATTGCTAACACTCTAAATGTCACTGTTATGACCCAATTTAAAAGAAAATTGCTCAAAATGTTTGCCTTTATGTAATCTATGTGAAGTGGGATACTGGGTCACTTGGGGTAAAAAACTAGGTCATCAAATCAAATCAAAGGAAGACCTTGTAAACACTCTAGAGGTCCCAGTTTTGACCCAATTTTGATGAAACTTGCTTAGAATGTTTGGCTTAATAAAATCTTGGCTAAGGTTTGAACTGGGTTACTTGGGATTAAAAACAAGAGGGCCATGATGGCCCTGGATCGCTCACCTGATCCATAGAGTAACAAGTGGGTGCCGGGGAAGGACATTATTGACCCCAGGAGTATAATGTTCATAATGTTGAGGGAGGTCTAAAATGTGAAGCTGACATACCAAATATCAATAAAGGCTATAATTTGAACAATCTTGGCAAAGGTCCACCAGATGAAGCTACAGGTAACTGGTCATTTCGTACCCAAGTCATTTCGTACCCTAGTCATTTCATACCATTTTGGTCATTTCGTACCTGCTTTTTGGTCATTTCGTACCCACTAACAACCATTTCGTACCCAAGTCATTTCGTAACCGTTTTGGTCATTTCGTACCGGGTACGAATTGACCAAAATGGGTACGAAATGACTTTAGCACCAAGTCATTTGGTAATATCGTACCTGGTACATACTGTGTTATTTTGGACGGACAGACTGGGGGTTGGGCGGGGCTAATAATAGTTCGTCTGTCATTACTGACAATGGCCAATCTTAATCATATTTGGGAAATGCTTCTGGCTGCTGCTTCGCCGCTCGCCCATCGCCACAGGGCTTTTTGAGTTTCATGCATATGTGTGTCTGCAGTGATTGTGTGTATATGATTATGATGACATGCGCTGTAAATTGGATTATAGTGAGGGAGAGGCGTGCAGAGTCAACCTCACTCTCTCGTCCTGACCTAGCTGGATCCTGTGGCAAGACAGTGTCGAAACATCTGGAGCTTAGCTCGGATGCAGTGGATGACCATGACTTCTTCAGTGCCTTGTCATGCTCTTCATGCTCCACGACACAGTTGGATAGTAGAATTAAAAATAGTTTTCGCCCCATCTTCCGAAGCAGACTTTACATAGCTGGAACAGGCAAATCCAGAGTATGCAGTTTTTTTGGTTGGAGTTGCTTCTCCTAGATTGATTGCCTGCCAGGGCTTGAGGGCTCCATATATCCCTTGCAGTCGCAGAAGAACCACCATGAGTTCCTTGCCTTCCATGTGCACAGCCGGAATGACCAAGCACCAAGACAGGGTTTCGTTGGACGACCACTGCTGTGCACAAAGTAACGCGAGATCAGTCTGCCCAATCTGCCCAATAGGGGGAGACAGTATTCAATTAAAAAAAGTTAGTCCCCCTACCCATGCCAGCTTTGTTTAGAGACCTATCAACGCCTTGATGGGTTGCTCCTCCCCCCCACACACACACACACCCGTCCCAAGATGTCGAGTGGCTAACATGTTACCAGTAGCAGCAATGAACCTGACATGACACAGAGGCCGGACGTGGCAAGTGTAAATAGACTGTACATATATATAGTTAAGAAGGAACTTGCTATCGCAAAAACCATCCAATATATTTTTGATTTTATAAACACCATTATCCGGACAATTATGGATAGATGGACGGACGGTCGGATTACAGCGGCTCAAGAATGTCTGCAATTAAATGGTTTTCTTGTTAATTTCTCGCGTCATTAATTATGATAACTAAACTGCTAATTTGCCACACAATAGGACGACAATTTTCAAAGCCTTTTTTATTTTTGCGTACGGATGGGTGGATGGATGGAGAGCGATCAAAGCATGGATCTTAGGCATGGACGGAGTACAGAGCAGGAAAGAAGACCACATCACACTTCTGAAGTCTTGCTCCGACGAACTCAAATGGAGATGTTGTCGAGTAGTTGTTTTCTATTTAGCAATGGTAGTGATATGCATCTTTTAACTTAACGAGTCAATGAGATGAAGACTTGTAAACCTCACTTAATGTAAACCTTTCTTAACATACAGAAAAGTGGAATTTCCATAAGTATACTTTGTGTTTTATTGCGGTCAAAACATATATTGTGGAAACTCTTTGTTATTGTCTCCAACGAGGACTCAAAACCTATGTTTGAATTAATATGGGTGTATATTGTGTTGATAGAAGCGTTTCAAACGGTACTCATAAACTCTGTTTGACAGAAGTAGGCATTAACATAACGCATAATGATGCAGGGTGACTTTTTTATTTTTGGATACTCACATGACTTATTCGCATTGGCACAAACTATAGCTGTTTGTATTGGAGTTTGACGGCACAGTCAACATTATTTTAGGTCATTTGAGCCAGTCAGTTTATCTACCCACACATTGCCTGGGCTGGCTTATACGTAAGCAGTGCACATTCTTTCGCAAGAAACTGACAACTATCCTTCTTGAATCAACGGAAGGGAGCGAATGACCTTAGCATAGATTTCACGATCAATCTCCACGAAAGAATGTTGCCGACCCCGGCAGGTATCGAACAGCGTCCTCCTGATCACCAGTCAGACACGCATCCGACTGAGCTACCGAGGTCAGCTTTTACCCAGGTGACTTGTAAAATATATTATATGATATTGTAACATCTGTTTGGATTGTAACACGGTGTCAGTACGTTCAATATTATGTTAAATTTTATTAAAATAAAAAATGAGTAAAACAAATATCGTCTTTTTGACTAGAGCCCCTCTTACTCTAAACCAAGCCATTACGCACCAAACTTACCCGTTACTTGTAAAATCAGCTTAAAAACAATTCAGCACACCAAAGTCAATTCGTATCTGTTTTTGAAGGACTGGGTACGAAATGACCAAAATCGATTCCCAGAAAAAAATAAAACTGGGTACGAAATGACCAAAGTGGGTACGAAATGACCAAAATGGGTACGAAATGACCAAAATGAAAAATAAAACGGGTACGAAATGACCAAAATGGTACGAAATGACTTGGGTACGAAATGACTAGGGTACGAAATGACTGGAAACCAAGCTACACACCAAATATCAAAGACCTGGGCCTTGCGGTTTCAGAGGAGAAGTTTTTTTTAAAGATATTCACTACATAAGCCCATGCAAAACCAAATGGCCCCCGGGTGGGGGCATTTATCGCACTAGGCTGAAGATTTTCCCTATATAAGCCTTTGTAAAACCAAAGGCCCTCGGGTCGGGGGGCATTTTTGGCCTCAGGGCTATAATTTAAACAATCTTGATAGAAGGCCACTAGATGAAGCTTCACACCAAATATCAAAGACATGGGCCTTGCGGTTTCAGAGAAGAAGATTTTTAAAGATTTTCCCTATATAAGCCTATGTAAATCCAAGGGGCCCCGGGGCGGGGACATTTTTAGCCCCAGCACTATAATTTGAACAATCTTGATAGGGGTCCACTATATGATTTTCAAAGATTATTTCTATATAACTCTATGTAAATCCAAAGGACCCCGGGGCGGGGGCATTTGTGGCTTGAGGGCTATAATTTGAACAACCTTGGTAGAGGTCGACTTGATGAAGCTCCATACCAAATATTAAAGACATGGCCTTTGCAGTTTCAGAGAAGAAGATTTTTAAAGATTTCCCTATATAAGTCAAAGTAAAACCAAAGGGTCTCAGGACGAGAGCATTTTTGGTCCCAGGGCTATAATTTGAACAATCTTGGTAGAGGTCCCCAAGATGAAGCTTCACACCAAATATCAAAGAGCTGGGCTTTGCTGTTTCGGAGAAGAAGATTTTTTTTATAGATTTTCCCTATATAAGCCTATGTAAAACCAAAGAGCCAGGGGGGGGGGGCATTTTTGGCCCCAGCACTTTAATTTGAACAACCTTTGTAGGGATCCACTAGATGAAGCTTCATACCAAATAGCAAAGACCTGGGCCTTGCGTTTTCAGACAAGAAGATTTTTAAAGATTTTCCCCATATAAGCCCATGTAAAACCAAAGGGCCCAGGGGCGGGGATATTTTTGGCCCCAGCACTATAATTTGAATAATGTTGGTAGGGGTCCACTAGGTAAAGCGTCATACCAAATATCAAAGATCTGGGCCTTGCGGTTTAAGAGAAGAAGATTTTTAAAGGTTTTCTCCATATAAGCCTATGTAAAACCTAGGGGCCCCGGGGCGGGGACATTTTTGGCCCCAGCACTATAATTTGAACAATCTTGGTAGGGGTCCACTATATGAAGCTTCATACCAAATTGCAAAGACCTGGGCCTTGCGGTTTCAGAGAAGAAGATTTTAATAGATTTTCCTTATATAACCCCATGTAAAACCAAAGAACCCTGGGGCGGAGGCATTTTTGGCCCCAGCACTATAATTTGAACAATCTTGGTAGGGGTCCATTAGATGAAGCTTCATACCAAATATCAAAGATCTGGGCCTTGCGGTTTCAGAGTCTGGATTTTTAAAGATTTTCCCTATATAAGCCTATGTAAAACCAAAGGGCCCTGGAGCAGGGACATTTTTGTCCCTAGTACTAAAATTAGAACAATCCTGGTAGCGGTCCACTAGATGAAGCTCCATACCAAATATCGAAGACCTGGGCCTTGCGGTTTCAGCGAATAAGATTTTAAAGATTTTCCCTATACATGTAAAATCCTATGTAAAACCAAAGGGACCCGGGGCGGGGGCATTTTTGGCACCAGCACTATAATTTGAACAATCTTGGTAGGGGTCCACTAGATGAAGCTTCATACCAAATATCAAAGACCTGGGCCTTGTGGTTTCAGAGAAGAAGATTTTTCAAGTTTTCGGTGAAAAAAATCCATTTTTGGCTCCTGTGACCTAGATGTGCAATGGACCGGAACCATTTGAACAAGTTTGAAAGGGGACCACCTAAGGATCATTGCTGTGAAGTTTGGTCCAAATACGATCAGTGGTTTGGGAGGTGATGTCGTTTGAAGAAAAAGTTTACGGACGCACGACGGACAAAAAGTGATTCCAAAAGCTCACCTCGTCACTATGTGACAGGTGAGCTAACTAGACAACCAGGTCAAATCTCATGAAAACTTTTGTTCCTTGCTCTGGATGTTTGCCTCTAAGAAATCCAGGTCAAGTTCGATACTGGGTCACTTGGGATCAAAAATTAGGTCACCCGGTCGAATCCCTTGAATATGTTCTATAAAAGGTTTATCCTTTGTAAGCAAGGAATACACCACAGAACTGAAAAATAAGGAATGTGTTTGTTTTCTGGACAAGACTAGCTTTTAAACACTGTAGAGGTCACAGTTTTGACTGAAATTTTGATGAAACTTGCAGAATGTTTACCTCCATAAAATATAGTTCCTGTTTAATACTGGGCCACTCGGGGTAAAAAAACTAGGCCACCAGGTCAAATCGCAGGAAAACTTTGGTAACTTGCTCAGGATATTTGCCTCTAAGAAATCAAGGTCAAGCTCGATACTGGGTCATTTTGGGTCAAAAACTAGGTCACCAGGTCAAATCTTTTGAAAGCTTTTTAACACTCTAGAGGTTGCAGTTTTTAGTGAAACTTGCTGAGAATGCTTGTCTCTATAAAATCTAGGTCAAGTTCGATACTGGGTGAGTTGGGGTTAAAACTAGGTCACCAGGTGAAATCAAATGAAAAGCTTGTGAACAAACTAGTAAGAAAAGGTCACTCAGGAAAGGCCATAATCTAAGAACGCAACCGTCTCAAATCACCTTTAAAAAGTGACAAGGAGGCACACACAAAAACAGACGAAACATGAACCAACCGCACAAAGCTAAATAATAAATAAGACACTGCCAAAGGACGACCGCCTTGGGAAGGTCAGTAGTAAAAAACTGCGAAGTTTACGAAATTCCAACCCTCATCCTCAGTTCAAGTACAGTATCAAACAAAATAATAATAACAAACTAATCCGCATGGAGGCTTTCTAGCTCAACAGTGAACCATGATAAAATACATGGTAAAATGGTTATGTATAGATTAATATTATCATGAAACAGGTTGAAACTCAACAATAATCTAACGCCAGAGCAGAAGAAAACAACCAGTTATATCATGGAGGGTCGGACCCAGGAAATATCCGACTCCATCCCTTCCTAAATTCAAAGGATTTAGGGTGGGACTGTCATTAAAGAGTCCCGAGTCCGGGCCACCGCCGTGCAACCAAAGAGAGAAGCAAAGTTCCACTGTAAAAGGGCCGACAACCAAACACGCGCTCTGTCGAATAACATCCATGCTATAACCACTTTTCTTGTATTTAGCAACAATTTTTGTGAACTGACCAGAAAAAAATTATAAACTAAATCCCCATTAAACTCAGGTTCCGACAGTCCCTGTTGCAGAAGTGTCTTCAAAGAAATGCCATATTTAGAAATAATGTCGTAATGTCGACGATAAAAGTGTGAAAAACCTTTTGCGCAGTTTATAATACCGATAGCCTTGTTTTAGAAGTTTAGCTGTTAAAATTCTGTTACGATCATTAAAGTCATCAACGAACAAGCACTAGCAAAATGAACTAGAGCGAGCAGTCGATTACAAGCCATCGCGAATCCCTACGCTTTAGCCACATAGCAGACGTGACCTTTGGACCCCTTGTGATGGCCCCTTTGGGCGGATCCAACTATAACGCCCCTCTCGCATGCCCTCACCTTGTAAGGCAGTCATGTAGCAAATATGGTTGCATTCCGGCCAGTGGTTAAGGAGGAGATAGCGTGACGGACGGACAGACGGACGGAGGCGTTCACAATATCCCGAACGCCTTCTTTAAAAGCGTGGGGATAAAAAATTCCATCAATAAATGTAGTCACTAGAACGATGACAAAGTGTTTTTAAAAAATAGCCACAGTGACCTTGACCATGAGGTCTTGAAAGCCAACTCGCTCGAGATATTGGCGTAAGGAACATTTGAGTGAAGTTATATTGAAATCAATCTAGAAATGTAGGCGCTAGAGCGATGACAAAGTATTTTCTAAAAATAGCCACGGCGACCTTGACTTTGAAAGTCAAACACACTCGAGGTATTGTCAAAAGGAACATTTGTATAAAATTATATTGAAATTGGTCAAGAAATGCAGGCGCTAGAGCGATTACAAAGTTTTTTTCTGTCTCGGCCAAAAAAAGACACTTTTCGTGAAGAAAAATAGTTTCAATTAAAGTAAATAGTTTTTTAATAAGATTATTTGGTAAAGTTGTGTAAAGAGTAGAAAAATCGTACGTCAACAAACTAGATCCACGAAAACCTCTTGCTTTCAGTTTATTCAAATTTTCACTTGAATGTACTATAGACCAAAACAAGTTAATGCCAACATTTTCGTAAACGTTTTATGGTCTGGTCGCTTAATGTTTGTGTTTCGTTCTCTTTGGTGTCTTTGATGGGTGGAGTAAGTTAATTGTATCGATTCCTGATCTTTGTTTTACTTCTACTTTTCACAGTATCTAGAAACATGATTTTTAATAGCTGTTAAACTTGACGTTTGTAATTTAGAAAGTTCGGTTGTCGTACAAGAACTAGAATTGGCTAGAAAACGAGCTTTGTAAGGATTTTTGTGAAGCTTCGGTGACCAGTAGGAAGTTTTTCTTGGTTTAGAGGTCCCAGTTTTGACCCAAATTTCATAAAACTTGCTCAGATTGTTTGCCTGTCTGAAATCTAGATCACTTTTAATAATGGGTACCTTGATGTCAAAAACTATGTCACCTGGAAAGCCTTGTTAACACTCTAGAGGTCACAGTTTAGACCAGATTTTGATGAAACGTACTCAGTCTTTGCCTCTACGAAATCTAGGATAGATTTGATACTAGTCACATAAAGAATAAATCTAGATCACTAGATCAAATGTTAGGAAAGCCTTGTTAACACTCTAAAGGTCGCAGTTTTGACCCAATTTTGATTAATCTTTCTTTGAATGTTTGCCTCTATGAAATCTAGGCCATGTTCGATACTGGGTCATTTTGGGCCAAAACCTAGGTCACCAGGTCAAATAAAATGAATCCTTGTTAGCACTTTAGAGGTCACAGGTTTGGTCCAGTTTTAATGAAAAACTTGCTCAGAATGTTTGCGTCTATAGGTCAGGTTCATACTGGGACACTTGGGATCAAAAACTAGGTCACCGGGTCAAATCAAACGAAAACCTTCTTAGCACTTTAGAGGTCACAGTTTTGTTGGATTCCAGTTTTAAATAAACATGCCAAGAATTTTTGCCTCTATAAAATCTAGGTAAGCTTCGATACTTGGTTACTTGTAGTCAAAAAACTAGGTCACCATGTCAAATAAAATGAACACTTTGCTAACACTCTAGAAGTCACATTTGATATTGCTGTATATGTTTGTCTTGGTGATTTTTAGTTCGAATCTAATTCATTTTGAGCTAAAATTAGGTCACTGGGCCTTATTCAAGGAAAACCTTGTCAACATACCAGAAGTCACATTAATGAAGTTATCATCATGAATAATACATGCTCAAAATGTCTGTCTTGTTGATTTCTATTTCAAGGTCAAAGGCCAAATCTCATGAAAACTTTGTTAACATTGTATAGATCGCAGTTTTGACCAAATTTCGATGAAACTTGCTCAGAATGATTGCCTGTATGGAATCTAGGTCAAATTCCATACTGGGTCATTTGAGGTAAAAAAACTAGTTCACCAGGTCAAATCAAAGGAAAACTTTGTTACATGTGACACTGGATGTCACATCTTAACCCAATTTAACGAAACTTGCTCAGAATGTTTATTGCTAGGTCAAGTTCGATACTGGGTCACCTAGGACCAAAAACTAGGTCACCAGGTTAAATCAAATGAAAACCTTGTTAACATCATGTAAACAACCCCTCTTAACCCCACTTTATATAGAGAAAACTGGGTTTACCTGGGTATACATTACACTTCTTATTCCTGCTCTAAGACATACGTTGTGGCTACTCGTTAGAACCGCCTCGACAACCTATGTTTGGAATGTAAATAAGAATAATATCATTTATTTCATCAGATATGTAACCATTTTGGAGATATGAATGAATGCGGTATGTCACACGGTTGCGTTATCAAAATGACACTCTGGAGGTCGCAGTTTTGACCGCATTTTGATGAAACTTGCGCAGAATGTTTGCCATTATGAAATCTAGGTCAAATTTGATACTGGATCACTTGGGGTAAAAAACTAGGTCACCAGGTCAAATAAAATGAACAGACTCAATAAAACCGAGTCTGCTATTTTCGTTTATTTGATGTATTCTTTGCTTCCAAAGGATCTAAGTATTCAGAACATATTTATCTCTACTGCAGCTGGTGTTGTGCCGTGTGGCGGCCGTAAAACGTCTCCCCGTACATCATCATAGTGCAGATTATATTTTCTGGTCCTTTGGGATCATTGAGATCATTTAGAATCATTTTGAAAATAGAGTTCTGCTTAAGCCGGTGCAAGAGGGCGTGGCCGGTGTTGCAAATTTCAGTGCTGGTCATGAACAGACCGAGTCTGCTACTCGTATTTTCGTTTATTGGATGTATTCTTTGCTCCCAAAGGATCTAACTATTCAGAACTTATTTGCCATCATTCCAGTAGTCACATTTAATATTGCCCTAGACGTTTGTCTTGATGCTTTCTATTTCGAAACTAGTTCATTTTGGGCTAAACTTAGGTCACTTGGCCTCATTCAAGGATAATCTTGTCAACACACCGGAAGTCACATTAATTTAGTTGCCATCATGAATAATGCATGCGCAAAAGGTTGACTGCTCAAGAATACAGAAAGTTAAATGTAAAAATGTCCCCTTCACACACATGTAATATAACAGAGAAAAAATGTAGTCTTTAAAGAAAAGTTTTTGGTTTATTTTTGAATGAGATTATAAAATCCATTTTCAATACAATCATTTTTATGGAGTTAAAACTGAAGAACTGCCTTGCATGTATATTTCATCGCTTTCTTTCCTTGACACTTGACAGCTGTTTGATGACATACTGGACGTCAATTTCATTTCAAGATGACCAATGACATGATATTGTGGCTGTTAAAATATACACCTTGGGAGATACAGAAAAGGACAAGATGCAGCACGAGACAGTTTTGGATAAAAAAATATTTCCACTGCAATTTACATGTTCTCCTATATTAACCCTTATCTTACTGTTCACGACAACCCCTATCTTTCCAAACAGTGTAGATCCAGATCAGATGGCTTCTTTAGATCCAGATCAGATGGCTTCTGAAGAAGCCATCTGATCAGGATCTACACTGTTTGGCATTTAGTTTATGAATTTGTAGCAATAAATTACATCAAGTAATTTGATTGGTTGATAGACAGAAATGGGTGTGGTTTAAATGAATATTCAGCAAGATAAGGGTTAAGCAATGATTGACAGATTAAGACAGCCAATGAGAGAGTAGTTTAAGACAAAGAAATAACACACCGTCATACAAAGGGATATTTACGGAACCCGGGAAGGGACATGATTTTTTTATAAGTTGTGCGCACAAGATAATATCTTGTGCGGACAAGGTATTATCTTGTTCGCACAGCATATTACATGTATGTTGTGCGCACAAGCTTGTGCGGACAACATAATATCTTGTTCGCACAACATATTAAGCAATGCAAACAAGATCTTATTTTGTCCTCACAAGATAATATCTTGTCCGCACAACATAAACCTCGTGCGGACATGATAATATCTTGTGCGCACAACTTGCGAAAAATGAAAATTTAAAGAGGAAAAAATGTGATATTTTTCTTATTTCTGCTTAAAATATAGATTGTGGATACAACGAGGCGGTTCTAACGAGTACCCACAATCTATATTTTAGAGCAAAAAAAAAAAAAAAAAAAAATAAATAAATAAATAAAAAAAATGGTTTACCCCAAACCAAAGTTTTACTATATACAAGTGGGGTTCAATGGGTCAATATTATATAGGCGTGTATTCGTGATGGTCTGTGTGAAAAATTGTGATATCGGTTTCTTATACAGCAAGCATATTTTGTGTTTGCGCGGTAGAGCCGTTTGGCCACAAATAAGGAAAACAACGTTTACGCTTGTTAACCTCACTTTTCTCAATGAGTATAGTTTGTTATTACAGATGACCCGCGTTATAACAGCAGTATTTGTTCCCTATTATTGTGTCGTATAATGAATTTGCCGTTATTAGGATTATGATAGGTTACAAAAGGTATTTTCAACATAATTACTCCAAGAAACAGACATTTGTTAGAATCGCCTCGATGCGGCGATTCTAACAAAATTAGTCTTTACCATTTGTTTGTTAGAGTATTAAATTGCAAGAATCTTTCATGAGAATGGATTCGATTCTGGCATTTCCAGCCCGAGGAAAGCCCTCGATGCACCGATTCTAACAAAATTAATGTCTATACCATTTGTTTCTTAGAGTATTAAATTACAAGAATCATTCATGAGTATGGAATCGATTCTGGCATTTCCAGCCCGAGGAAAGCCCAAGCCGCTCGGAATCGAGGCTAAATCTTGAGCTAAGAATTCCTACCATTAAAATTGTCGTTATAACGAGTTTTGCTGTTATAACGAATGTCGTTATAACGCGGGGCCTCTGTAAGGACGAAGACTTCCTACATGTACCAACGTTCGCTTAGCTGACGTATTCTTATGCATGCCCCTATTCCATATTCCGGATTTGAAGTCTAAAGCAAAACCCCTTACATTACGAAAACGCGCCTATATAAATGGATTGTACCCTTTACCGCCGAACAAAAAAAAAAAAGAAGAAGAAAATTTTAAGATAAAAATTTGTGAAATTTTTCTTATTTCTGCTCAAAATAAAGAGTGTATGCACTCGTTAGAACCGCCTCGATGATGCGGTTCTAACGAGTGCCCACAACCTATATTTAAGAGCAGAAATAAGAAAACTAATGTTTACCCCTGTAAACCGAAGCTTTACTGTATAGAAGTGGGGTTCAATGGGGGTCAGAATTATATAGTCGTGTTTTCATGCTGGATCAATAAAATGCAATTTGCTAGTTCCATTTCTATATGCAATATCGAATTCAGGTTTGTTTCAACATCAGGTTATGGAAATGTTTCTGATGGGGAATAGATATACTTGGCATATTTTTTCATCATTTTAACAAAGGGGATTTCTATGAGGACTTCCTGTTTGTGCTTCTGTTCTCTTTGCTGTTCCGAGAAAGGGGTCGGCTCTTAGAGGAAAGAATTTGCTCGTCAGGAGCAAATCCTTTCGTTTAAGAGTAGACCCAATTTACAAGAGATAGAAAAATAGGATTTTTACAGTCGCCTCCCCTCAAGGTTTACCCACGCCCTTTAATCGTAATGCGGTTTTAAATGCAATTGTTTTTCAACATTTGGAACGAAGACGCTATAGTAAAATTCTTACACGATTTACAATACATTTACATCGATTCCCAGGACGCAAATAAACAACCTCGGTTCAAAGAGAGATGACGCGACGTTTGTCAAAACCCACTGAGTGTGAGTGAGTGAGTGAGTGAGTGAGTACGTGCGAGCGAGCGAGCGAGCGAATGGGCGGGCGGGCGGGCTGGCCGTGGCGAGCGAGCGGCTGAATGAGTGAGTGAGTGGGTGAGTCAGTGTGTGAGTGAGTGAGCCAGTCCGTCACGGTCAGTGAGTGAGTGAGTCGGTCGGTCAGTCGGTCCGCAGTCAGTGAAAAAGCGAGTGAATGAGTAAACAAGTCAATTAATGAAATAGTAAATAAATGAATGAATAAATAAATATGTTAGTAAGGACGTAAGTGATTTATTTACTGAGGGTAGCTCAGCTGGACTGGACAATCTTCCCGAAAAGAAAACATTCTAGTACAAATAGTACGGAACCCGGGAAGGGACACGATTTTTTTTTATTTTATAAGTTGTGCGGACAAGATAATATCTTGTCCGCACAACTTCCCAAGATCTATGTTGTGCAAACAAGATAATATGATGTGCGAACAAGATAATATCTTGTGCGCACAAGATATTATGTTGTGCGAACAAGATCATAACTTGTCCGCACAAGATAATATCTTGTCCGCACAAGATAATATGTTGTCCGAACAAGATAATATCTTGTCCGCTCAAGATATTATCTTGTTCGCACAACATAATAAAAATAAAAAATCATGTCCCTTCCCGGGTTCCGTAAAATAGAGTCAAGCAGTGTGTTAATAAATAAAATATGGCTTTTCATTAATGTTTATACCCTTAATTCAAGATAATTGTGAACACTGAAAAATTCCACCCAAAGTGTTAGTGTTCACGGGTTATATACAGTTCGAATAACAATACGAGAGACACGAGTTTTCTGTGCCGATACATACATGTACCAGCAAGCCAGTCACGTGAACAAGTCCGTGAAATGAACATCCACCTAAACCCCAGTTTATATAGAGAAACTGGGACTTACGGGGGTAGACATTATTTTTTCTTATTTCTGCTCCCAGACATAGGTTGTGGGTACTCGTTAGAACCGCCTCGATGAGGCGGTTCTAACGAACACCCACAATCTATATTTGCAGTATAAATAAGAAAAATATCATGGATTTTCATTAGACAAGTAGCCATTTTGGAGATGTGAAAAATGCATTATATCGCACGGGTGTGTTATCGTAATGGGCCAATGACCAGTTTGATACAACGTCATTTGCGCTCAGTGAATCGAAACTGCATCTGTGGAAATATGAGCTCAGCAGAGCTTCACACCAGTCTGCGCACATACTTTGTGAAAACACAACCTTACACTGTTTTGGATCACAACGCATCTATTTGGCGCTCAGCGAAGGCTCTCATCAGACTCCGCATCGCAGTCTGACTCGAGTCTCTGCTACATTACGAAATCACGCCTATCTAAATACATTGTAATTTTCAAATCTAAATGCAAATACATTGTAATTAAAAAAAACAACAAATAAGATGAAAAATTGTGATATTTTTCTCAAAATATAGATTGTGGGTACACGATTTCTGCTCAAAATATAATTGTGGGTACACGTTAGAACCACCTCGATGAGGCGGTTCTAACGAGCACCTGCAATCTATATTTCAGAGCAGAAATAAGAAGTATAAGTTTTACCCCTGTAAACCCCAGTTTTTTTTTCGCCCCTGCCAATCGGAGCTTGGAGAAAAAGATTGGGCTGCATGTTGCTTCCACGCGGAGCTGAAACTGACCACCCATGCACGAGTATTGGTAAACCGCTTAGAAGGACTAAGCCTGCCCAGGCAATGTGGTGTGAGTCGGAACGTCCAGTGCATATAAGTCTTTTGCTTTCGTTGGGCGGCAGGGCTTGAGAAGTCATTTCATCTCAGTGTCCGGTAAAAGTCCCACAGAATTGGAAGCAACGTCTCCAAAATGACCTTAATAGTGTTGACGGGGGGCGTTAAACATCAACTACAAACAAAACCCCAGTTTTACTATATCAAAATGGGGTTCAATATAGGCGTGTTATCGTGATGAGGCGCCCACATTGCAGGCACAGAACGTTGACTCAACGTTTAACGAACGTTGAAACAACGTTTTCAACGTTGTTTAAACGTTCGTTCAACGTTGAGTGCTTGCTTGGCATGCTCTTAGAAACATTTTCGCTTGGCGCTGGCGCGTCTGCTAAAGTGCCACATAAACTGATGGAAATATCAGCTGTATGATCTATGTAATGACCAACCATGGGATAGCGTAGAAAAAAGGCGATATAAAAACACAATGGCATTTGGAAAATATAACAGGCCTGTCCCGGAAATTTGTTATATATGCTTTTCAGTGAAATATAGTGATTTCTCAGTAAAATCGAAATCAATATCATTAAAGCGGTTCTACGAGTACCCAAAACCTATGTTTCGGAGCAGAAATAAACAAATAATATATACCTCAGTAAACCCAAGTTTTCTCTAAATAAAGT
Source organism: Lucinisca nassula (assembly GCA_963580285.1). Taxonomy (NCBI): domain Eukaryota; kingdom Metazoa; phylum Mollusca; class Bivalvia; order Lucinida; family Lucinidae; genus Lucinisca; species Lucinisca nassula. The sequence goes on along the minus strand of OY757013.1, from coordinate 174,755,982 downwards.
GGTGTTTACAGGGGGATCATGATGCGGTCTTGCCATCATGATGCACCCACTTTGCAGACTTGAGATTCATTTCATCTCAGTGTCGGGTAAAGTCCCGCAAAATCGGCAGCAAAGTCACGAAAATAATCAAAATAGAGTTGGCTGGGGCGTTAAACCACGATCAAACAAACGTTATCTTAGATTAAATGAGCAATACACTCCCTACATCACCTCAGCTGACAGGGAAATAAAGACTGATTCTACTCAAAACATGGAGAGAGAGAGAGAGAGAGAGAGAGAGAGAGAGAGAGAGAGAGAGAGAGAGAGAGAGAGAGAGAGAGAGAGAGAGAGAGAGAGAATCATGAAAAAAAGCCGTTTTCTGACGTCACCCGTAGATTCTGGGTCATTACGAAAACTCGCCTATACAAATACACTGCAAATTTTACCGCCACAAAAATGAAAAATTTAAGATGAAAATTGTGATATTTCTCTTAATTGTGCTCAAAATATAGATTGTGGGTACTCGCTAGAACCTCCTCATCGAGGCGGTTCTAACGAGCACCCACAATCTATATTTTAGAGCAGAAATAAGAAAAATAAGGCTTACTCCTGTTAACCCCAGTTTTACTGTAAAAATAGCGTTCAATGGGGTTAAAACTATATAGGCATGTTTGCGTGATTAAACGTAATTGTCTCGTGTCAAAATCGTTACAAAACGACATAGAATCATGTTTTACAGACAACAATTTTGGCGGAATTTATTCTAACAATGGCGAAAGGTTGGGGTAATATGAAGAAAAGAACAATATTATCGTCGATTTCCAGTGTGTTACCACAGCAGAGAGTTGCTCGTTGAATTTCCTTTATCAGTGTATTCAAACGGATCAACTCTGGTGTGTCAGTTGTTCAGTAATAACCCAGAGCTTGTCGGTCAATTGTAAGTAGATAAATAATTAGAGCTACGCGCTTATGATTTAATCTACTTTACAACTGACCTCCAAACTTTGTTTGTCGGCCAGTTGAAAATAGATAAATAACTCGCGCTACGCGCTCGTGATTTGATCTACTTTACAGCTGACCTTCAAACATGTGATTTATTATTCTTCGTGCTCGTAATTTATCTACATACAAATGACCTCCAAACTGTCATTTACATGCAGAACTCAACACGTCCGTGTTTTTTATCTACTTACAACTGACCTCCTAACTGTGATAATTACTCTACAATTCACTGCAAGAGTAAAGCTTTTTCTTTACCCATAAGACGCCAATAATGACCATTGTCGTCTGCTTTGTCTGATCTAGGAGCAGTCTGATCTAGGGTCCACAGTGTGCAAAAAAATAACTAAATAAATAAATATATAAAATGTGTGTAAGAAGATTCAACAGACGACATCAGCAGACGACATCTTCAGATGTCGTTGTTTTTCTCAGCAGCTTAAGGGTTAATCCTTGTTCGAGTAATTCATATGTATTACGTTTGCCCTTATCTTGCTGAATATTCATCTGAGCCACACCCATTTCGTTATATCAACCAATCAAATTACTTGCTATGATTAATTGCTACAAATACATAAACTGAATGCAAAACAGTACACTGTTTGCAAAGATAGGGGTTGTCGTGAACAGCAAGATAAGGATTAATGTCTTTTTATTTTGTCTGTACGAGGGTCGTTCAATATTCAAGTGGCCTAACTAAGATACTGACTCCGAGGCAAGTGCACGCTTTCCACATGTTATACATCAATGCCCTATACATGGTTAACCCATATATGCCTAGCGGCCCTTTTCTGGGACATTGGCAAACAGTGTAGATCCAGATCAGACGCCGCAGAACGCGGCGTCTGATCTGGATCTACACTGTTTGCTTAAGGAACATTCGTTTTTGTAAAATTTGCCACAAAGAAAACCAAACATGACACCCCTATAATTGAAAATGGACCACTCCAAACTAACTAGGTGGAAGATTCCATTGTCATATATGGGTTAAACTGAAGTTTATCGGCCAGTCTAGTAGTTTGTAGTCCGTGCGAGACAAAATAACATGGCAGGGGTTAGTGTTGCTGAAATTTCTTCACAGATTGAGCTCAGAACAGTGATTAGATACCTGTTTTTGAAATTGTGTGAAATTTACGGTTCTTATTCCACTGTTAAAATGCGATGGCTGGTTTGAAACTTGTCTGGTAAACAGACATGCCTTGTCCATACCATATAGCATGTCCGTGACGCAAAGTGCATTTTATTATTATTATTATTTATTATCTCAAAAACGGACATGTTTCTGATAAGAAGTTGTGATATTTTTCATAACTTTGCCTCAGGCATGGGTAGGTGGTTCCCCGTGAACCTCATTTGTTACGGTTCTAACGTGTATCCAAGACATGTGTTCTGTGGCGGAAATAAAGAAAATAATGTTTGACCCCCGTAAACCCCACCTTTCTCTACATAAAGTGGGGTTTGGGGTATTCATTACACGGACTTGTTGACGTGATACATTGTGTTGTGTTTTTGACATTGTGTTAACATTTTTGTTATTGTTATTACTACTATTATTATCAATAATAACGGTGGTGATGATGATAAATATTGTAATTATAATTTTCCACTCATATGTCATATGCATGACCTGAGTTTGTCTTAATAAAGAACTATTATGTTATGTTATATTATGGTAACGCTAGAAGATGAGCACCGTAGTTGAAGACCTGTGGACGCTAAGCACTGTTGCTGTCACTAGTGAAAATCTAAGGGAACTAGTAAAGCAGGACTTCAGAAATGGCTAGAAGATCGGAAATTTCTGAGTGTAGCGTTTTTACCATTTTACATGAGCGGCTGGGTATAAGGAAGCTTTCAGCGCGTTGGGTGCTTAAATGCCTTTAAAGAACAACGAGTTGCCCGAGTGTCCATGTCTGAGATATGATTCTGATCGGGAAGACTTTCTTGAAATAAGTGTTACCGGGGACGAAACTTGGATCCATCAGTGTGGTCCTGAGACTATAATGGACTTGTCACGATTCAGCGCTTCGAAAGAAATTAAAGACCCAACCTTCAGTTGGCGGGGCCATGGGAACTGTATTTTGTATAGCAAGGGGATTCTATTGGTAGTTTATGTCCCTCATGGCAAGACTATTAATTGGGACTGTTATGCTAATATTTTGGACCAATTACGTGCAGCTATAGTACCGAAAAGGGGTAGAAAGATTACAAAAGGTGTGTTATGCTAGGTCCACACTTGCTAAGATTCTGTGGACGCAGTGAAGCGGAACGATTTCAAACCCTTACCCCATCTACAATATTCTTCCTATCTAGCACCCATTGATATAATCCTTTTTGTTTCCGAACTTGAAAAAAAGAATAGTATGGACGTCACTTCCGGTCAGATGAAGAGCTTAAGGCTGACTCTAAATACCCCGAATTTTACAAAAATGGAGTTTCAGCCTTGGAACATCGACGTAGAAAGTGCTTATTGCTGCAGGGTGACTATGTTTGTTTGTCTGTTTGTATTTGGAGTTTAACGACCCAGTCAACACTACTTTAAGGTCATTTTTTAGCCGGTCAGTCTACCTAGCCACACTTTTTTGGGTAGGCTTGTACGTAACCAGAAACTGACAACTGCCCTTCTTGAATCAGCGGAAGGGAGAGATTGACCGTGGAAAAGATTTCAGTCTCCATGAAAGAATGCTGCCGACCCCGACAGGTATCGAACCCGCGTCCTCCTGATCACCAGTGAGACGCGCATCCAACTAACCTACCGAGGCAGGTGGCGTGAATATGTGGATAAAGACGTCAAGCGTGGATCTAAGTAGGTAAGGCCAGATACTCATTGAACGACCCTCGTATCTTACTTTAAGTACTCCTTGGAACCTCCTCGGTGTAGAGATTATTACGTTACGGTCAATCGGAATCAGAATCAGAATCAGAATTGTTACTGGTGACACGTCAAATGATATTCATATACCAGGACCTGTGATGTGGGAAGTTGGTCCCTAGCTCTAACCAAAGAAGTAAATTTAGCTACACAATCATCAGCATCTTCAGCTGTCGAAATAATCGAATCGGGAAGGGCATTCTAATCTCTAATGGTTCTGGGGAAGAACGACTCTTTATAGAAGTCAGTTCTTGCAGTAAGGGTCTGAAATGCCAACGAATGGTGATTTCTACAGTGTCTAGCTGGGGGAACAAGGTCATCTGTTGGAATGCTGGCAGCACCCTTGAAGCCTTTGTATAAAAGGAAAAGCCTACTGTCTTTTCTCCTTTTCTTGAGAGACTCCCATTTTAAATTCCCCAGTATTCCAGTCATGCTTCCAGTTTCAAAACAGTAATTGCCTGAAAGAAATCTAGCAGCTCTGTTCTGAACTTTTTCAATTTCATAGTTGAGGACCACTCCACTGGGGTCCCAGATACAACTACCATATTCCAAGATTGGGCGAACAAGACCTTTATATGCTGCCTCTTTTACATCCTGAGGGCACTGATTAAGATTTCGCCTCAGAAAACCAAGCGGCCTCAGGAAACCAAACGTTCTATTTGCCTTAGTACACATGTTGCTAATATGAGTATTTCATCTTAAGTTGTGTGAGATTGTCACTCCAAGGTATTTAATGGAGTCCACATTCTCGAGGAGCGTTTCCTCTAAGGTGTAAGAAGCCTCAACTTTATTAGATCTCTTCCTAGTTATCTGCATACTATTGCATTTAACTGGCTGAAATCGCATGCCCCATTTTCGGGCCCAACATCCTGATCTATCTATGTCAGCCTGAAGTTTCAAAGAGTCATCTGTATCTCTAATTTCCCGATTACAAACACAGTCGTCTGCGAACAGTCTTATTCCTGAGTCAATATCAGTGGAAATATCATTAATGTACAGGGAGAACAATAGTGGACCAAGAACAGTCCCTTGCGGGACTCCAGACAAAACTGGAGCCCACCCTGAAGACATTAACAACCATTAACAACAACACGCTGTTTTCTGTAGCAAAAAAAGGAATCTATCAATTTGTGGATCTCCACCCCCCCCCCCCCCCAATTCCATAATCAAATAACTTAGATTTAAGTAGTTCATGAGGAGGGGTGTCAAAAGCCTTCTCGAAGTCCAGAATAAATGTGTCCACCTATCCCCCATTGTCCAAGATTTATGCCCAATCATTAATAACTGCGCTCATCTGAGTTTCACAACTATGCCTTTTCCTAAATGCGCGTTGTCTGTCTGACACAGGGCGATAATTATCGGCAAGAGCACTATCTCCTTTTTTGAAGAGTGGACAGATGTTTGCGAAGAGCCATTCTTTTGGGATATCACCCGTATCAAGAGACTGTTGAATCAAGTCTGCAAAAACTGGTCCTGACGCATTTGATAGTTCCTCCAGGACTCTAGGATGAAGCTCATCAGGTCCTAGGGCCTTACTGGGGTTTAAGCCTTGCAGTAACTTGATCACTCCTGCAGCTGTCACAACAATATTATTTATGAATGGGGCCGATCTTCCAGTCAATGGAACCTCCACGAACTGTTTTATTAAACGCATCATTGAATTGACCGACTAGTTCCTCTGCCCTTTCAGAGTCTGATTCAGCAACCCCGTTCCCTCCTCTTTTGTTAAGGGCCCGGGAGGGATACCTTGCCTGTCTTATTGATATATCTTTAAAAGTCTCTGGGATTTAGAGGGAAGAACAGTGAAGGTAACTGTCTGTCCCAACGTGACCTTAACTGTTGACTGGGCCTTAAAACCACTAATCAGAATTTTTAATGTTAAAGATACATCACATCCGTGAAAGGAATACCCCATAAACCCCACTTTATATAGAGAAAATTAAGGTTTACGGGGTATGGATGTACATGATTTTTCTTATCTCTGCACGAAGACATGTTGCGGGTTCATCGGAAAGGTAGCCATTTTGGAGATGTGAAAAAATGCACTATGTTTCATGGCTGGGTATTAGGGTGCATGTTTCATCGGCTTTCTAGAACGTCGTGGATTTTAATTCTTGCTTTGACACTGTGGAGTTTGAGTTTTCGGTGGCTTTGGAAAATAAGGAAAATATTGCATCAAAAATATTTAGGACTCGCATTTACAATCTGAATGTTGCCTGTACCACAACTTAGATCATTTATACTTACAACAACTCGAATACCTTTGGGACCAACTTTGAAAGCGTTTTTGAGAGAGGGGTAATTCGCACATAGGCCAGGAATATGAGGCAAAATGGGGATCACTTAAGGGGAATGGATACACCTGCCAGATTTTTCCGCCTTTTTTCCAAGGGAGACAACTTTCGGGACTTCCTGCTCGCTTTTGTATAAACTCTGTCCAATTGAAAAAGGGATTTACACTTATAGGAAAAAAATTGCACATTGTGAGCAAATCGTTTCCTTTAAGAGTTGACCTCTATTGGCATGGGAGACAAAAATACTTATGTTTGAGTTGCCTCCCCTGAAGGTGTATGCATTCCGCTTAAGCATACGTTTACGGTCTTTAAAATAAATGTGTTATGCGTACTCATTAAAATTGCCTCATTGTGTACCCACAACATTCCTTTCAGGAAAACCTTTCTAAAGAATACACATACAATTTCTATATTAAGACAACCTTTGGGACTGTTCAAAAGTGGCCCTTAAGACAACCTTTGGGCCTTTCAAGCGTTTAACAGCAGATTATTTCTTAAGTTTAGGCGGTTTTAAGGAGAATAGGAAAATCTGCCGAAAATCTGGCAGATTTTCCCGACCTTTTTCAAAGGGAGACAACTTTCGGCAATTCCTGTTCGCTTTTCTATAAGCCCATCCTTAGAAGCAATTCTTTCCTTTAAGAGTTGACCCCCATTGACATGGGAGACAAAATACTTTTGCAGGAGTTGCCTCCCCTAAAGGTGCATCTATTCAACTTACTATCGGAATTTTGGTGCACACAACGATAACAAACCCGTGCGACTTAGTGCATTTTTCTCACATCTCCAAAATGGCTACTTTTCTGACGAAAATCGATGATATTTTCCTTATTTATAAAGCAAACATAGGTTTTGGGTGCTCGTTAGAACCGCCTCATTGAGGCGGTTCTAACGAGTACCCACAACCTATGTCTAGGAAATAATGTAGACCCCGTAAACCCCTGTTTTCTCTATATAAAGTGGGGTGTAAGGGGGTGTCCATTTCACGGACTTGTTAGCAAGATGTATGGATACCGGAAGCTATTGGAAGAGGTCAGTGGGGACTAAAGGCGAGTTCGAGTTAGCCCAGGCAAACGAGTAATTCGTGTTTGGGTTACTGAGGTTACACTGTTTATGTTAACCCTTAAAATACCGAGAAAAACTACATCTAAAAATGTCGTCTGCTTTTATCGGCTGCTGAATCTTCTTGGAAGCTTTTTAAACATATTTTTGCAGACAGGCAAACAGTGTAGAGCGGGATCAGACTGTTCCTAGAGGAGCAGTCTGCTACTGCTCCTAGAGGAGCAGTCTGCTCTTGGTCCACATTGTTTACAAAAATGAAATTTAAAGAAACTGACAGACGACCAAGCAGACGACAGTTGTCTTGATTGGCATTTTATGGGTTAACTTGCTTACATGTAATAGTTGGAGCACGCGTTGCGTTTATGTCCCACTTTACCGCCATGTACTTAAGTCATTGTCTTCACTTCTTTCCGTCAGGGTGGCTTGGCTGGATGAGATGAATGCGCAATGAAACTTACGTCACTCGGCGCCCAACTGATATTGGCTTACGGTTGGGCAATGCCTGCTGTCCTTGCAGCTGGTAAGGGTTTGAGGGGGATGTTTTGATTTATTTCTTTTGCTTCTGCTTTTACATTCATTTTCCTCTGTAGCCCCTGTCCATCTACTAGCTCTTCTGTCTTTTTCGCCGTTTCTGTGAGAGGCGACTGAAATGACCTGCTGGTATTGAAGTGCCATTAATCCCATCTTTCCGACTTGGCTTGAAATGACTGTGCATCATTTTAACTAGTTCGTGTAATGAACATTTTTCTGAACCTCACAGAATAAGAGAGAAAACTGGAGTGTACAGGGGTGCACATTATCTTTCCTATTTTTGCTCCAAGGCATAGAGTATGGGTATAACCGCCTCAGACTTTCATCACATTACGAAAACACGCCTATACCAATACATTGTAACCTTTATTGCCGAAAAAAATGAAAATTTTAAGTTGAAAAATTGTGATAGTTTTCTTATTTCTGCTCAAACTATAGATTGTGGGTACTCGTTAGAACCGCCTCATCGAGGCGGTTCTAACGAGTACCCACAATCTATACTTTTAGAGCAGAAATAAGAAAAATAAGGGTTACCCCTGTAAAACCCAGTTTCACTATATAAAAGTAGGGTTCGAGGGGGTCAAAATTATATCGGTGTGTTTTCGTGATGAGAAAAGTCACCATTTTTAAGATATGAAAGACTTCACTATGTTGCACGGGTATGTAATCGTAATGGCGCTGTGACAGGGCTGATACCGAAACACGCCTATACAAATACATTGTAAATTTAAACACCGAAATATCGAACATTTTAATATGAAAAATAGTGATATTTTTCTTATTTCTGCTCTAAAGTATAGACTGTGGGTACTCTTAAGAACGGCCTCGATTGATACTTTTACTTATTTTTGCTCAAATTACAGAATCTGGGTATTGGTAAGAACCGCCTAATCGAGTACCAACAGTCTATATTTTAGAGCAGAAATAAGAAAAATAAGGTTTTACTAAGTTCTTAAGGAGGGTTGGGAGTAAATCATTTTTCTTTAGATTTTTTTTATTTGCTTATATTTTGTAGCTTGGAATCTCTGCATTCGTTTGCCGGTATAAAAATATAGGCATACCATGCTTTTTTTCGAGCTGTTTTAGCCTTATAGAGGGGTACAGTTTTCGAAATTATCGAATGTTTCAATAATTATCCCAGTCATTGACAAAGTGTCGATAACAATTGTTTAAAACAATATTTCCAAGTTTGGTTAAAAAAACAAAACACAATGCAGGATAATGTCGTGTTTGCGTACTTATGTGTGAAAGACAAACTCTTTGACAGATTTTTGTCGAAACACCTATTTACAAATGTCCTTTTCTGCATGTTTTGCTGTTTTGAGATGCAATTTTCGCTATATTTGAAAAAATAATGCATTTTCGTCTTTAGATTTTTCTTATTTTCACATATATTGGGTAATAATATTAGATACACGAAATAGGCGTGAAATTTAACCATGTCACCAGGCATCTGAGAGAAAAATTGCAGAAAAAATTGCCCCCCCCCCCCCCCAAATGAAAATGGCTAAAAAGCATTAAGATATTGTTTAAATGACAAGAACAAGGATTATACCTTTATTATTGCACATACTTTTGCTTCCTAAATGTGAATGTGATATGAATCAAAGTATTTCATTAGAATTGAAACACAATTTCATTTTTAAGTTTTATAGTGTGAAAAATGGATTTTTCTGGCCAAAAAATGCATGTTCTGATATAGCCATATTGTCGTTTTGTTCACGTTTAAAAGATATGAAGCCATTAACATTGTCGCAGACGTTCAAACAATGTCAGATGTATGTAATTAATATACATTGGAAACATTATTGTACACTTTTAGCCTTCTTTTTTGACAATTTATTACCCTACCCCCTAATGAAATGGGTTGAAATTGATAAAAAAAAAAAAATAAAAAATACAATACAATAAGCTGATGCAAAAGAGTATAAAAATTTCCTTTTTCCCATTTAAGTTCCTGCCAACGTTATAGGGAAAGTAGAAAAACTTCTATTTTTTTTTTTATAATTTTGACAAGTTTTTTTTCATGCTATATTGACCGGAAACGCTATTTAATTATCTATTGCCTGTTTATGCAAACTGTGAATGGGAGGTGAGATAAGTTATCCTTTTTACTTTCCGAAAGTAGATAGAAGTGATGGCAATGACCAGGAATCGATACAATTACCCAACACCTCCGATCAGACACACCAAAGGGAAAGAACCACGAACATGAATAACTAGACCGTAATGGGAACATCACTAGCGGAAAGCCAAAATGGCAGTTACATTCCCACATAGTGGCTTTCGTGGACCTTGGGAAGGCATTTGGTTGAGTGTCTCGGAAAGTCATCTGGGAGGCACAGAGAAAATTTGAAGTGGAGGAGTGGAATGTTCGAATGGTCCAGTGGGTGTATGCTAGTTCGCGGAGCCGTATGCGTTTTGTGTTGGTTCCATCGAAAAATTCGATTTGAAGGTCGGTGTTCCTCAAGGCTCTTTTCTCAGCCTAATGCACTTCATCATTGCGCTTTATGTCTTGTTATGCGAGTTCTGCTCTGGGGTCCTTTGTAATCATAGCTGAATCACTTCAGTGTGCTATACCACTTCAAAGGCGTCGCCCAAAAACTTCTCATATACATAGTCTGTACAATGCATGATAGCCCCGAACTGGCCTTGAAGAAAAAGATTGTGCTGCATGATACTAACCCTATCAAACATGAGTACGAGTAGACCGCCCTGCCCAGGTAAAGTGGTGCAAGACGGACGGTCCTTATAAACATATAGATTGGTTTCACTGGCCGTCAGGTTTCATCTCAATGTAGGGTAAAAAGACCCACAAATTGGGAAGTAACCTCTCCAAAATGACCAATATTATTTTGACGTTAAAATGACATCTCAAGCCCTGCCGCTCAACGAAACCAATAGGGTTTATATGCATGGACGGTCCGACTCGGACCCATTTTCCTGGGCAGGTTTAGACCCTCTAAGCGGTTTACTAGTTCTCACGTGCGGTCGGTTTCAGCTCTGCGTGAAAGCATCATGCAGCCGGATGGGCTGGAACCGGTACATTGACAAAATTCTGTTATGATGGTGGATGTGTGGGCATACAAAGGCTCCGTGTGGCACAACCTAAACCATCATCTTTATATTCGAAACAGATCAAAGTGAATTTTTATTGTACACCTTTTTGCTTATTCTTGATTTTTGTTTGTTTAATTTGAGGTTTAACGTCCCGTCAACACTGTAAAGGTCATTTTGGAGACGTCGCTTCCAATTTTGTTGGACTTTTACCCGACCATAAGATGAAATGTCATCTAAAACCCCGCCGCCAATTGAACCAATAGAGTTTATTTACATGGACAGGCCGACTCGCACCGCTTTGCCTGGGCAGGCTTGGATCCTCTAAGCAGTTTACCAGTAGGCCTACACCTGTTGAGTGCAAGATCCTAATTATGGGTGCTGACACAGGCTATTTGTTCACTGAGATGGCTTAACAGTAATTGAACCGGAGACTGCGACTGGCAGTTAATAGAATAGTGTGCGCTGCCAGGCATAACAGTATGCACTTTTAGTTACCAAATATGGCAGTGTTTTCTTTCCATATATATGACGTCAGGCAAACTAAAATTAACGTCACTATTGATTCATTGTTTTGTTTGTGTTGACAAAGTATAGCCGCGGAATATGTGAACTGATAGACTCTTCGAGGCTATATTTTTGACACCAATGGAAAAACAAAGTAAACATCGTGCGTTAAAGAGAGTTCAGATTTGCTATGGACAGATGATGCACAGGCGCTTGGCCCGTTGATTTGTCCGAAAAACGTGTGGAATGTGTTTTAAGTCAAAATATGAGGGTTTTTTTTTTTCATGGTATAGAAAGCTAGACAAGGTTTTCAACAAACCAGCACCATTTTCTCGGTACACATTAAATAACAATTGGCACAGGCACATTTTTTTGACACAGGAAGGTATATTTTGTATGACGTTCAACCTAAGGCATGCAGAATTCCAACAAAATAATGCAGAACACCTGGATCAAGCCCCATTGTTATCTACACATCAAATTACCCCGGATATACTTTAGTAGGACAACTAACTGTCATACCAACTCCAAGGTTTTTCACCGTTTCCCTGCGATTTCCTGTTGAAATCCGATACTGTCAGCACAAAATCCATCACACCTATAAATATCAGTGGAAATGCTCACGCCTGATGCAAATTTTTTCGCCAGTTAACCGTTATAACCAGCAATTTTTTGCCTTTTTGTATGTGAGCAGGCACTTCTTGTTGCAATTTTGTTTTCATTCTATATCTTGAAGCTGATGCAATCCGAGCGCTGATTGGTCGAAATTGCTGGAGTTCCCAAATTTTGACCAATCAGAGCATTGATTACATCATCTTCAAGATACAGAATGAAAACAATACTGCAAAGAGAAATACTTGCTCACCACAAAAAGATGAAAATTGCTGGTAATAACGGTTATCTGTAGAAAACTTTTGCAATAGGTGAGAGCATCTCCATTGATATTTATAAGAATGTTGGCTTTTGTGCTGACATTATCTGATTTCTGCAGGAAATCGCAGGGGAACAGTGAAAAACCATTGAGTGGGTGTGACAGTTAGTTGTCCTACTAAGGTCTATCCGGGGTAATTTGATGTTTAGATCACGATGGGGCTTGAACCAGGAGTTCTGCATTGTTTTGATAGAATTCTCCAGGTCTTAGGTTGAAGTTCATACAAAATATACCTTCCTGAGTCAAAGAACGCGCCTTTGTCAGATGTCATTTAACGTGTACCGAGAAAATGACACTGGTATGTTGTGAACCTTGTCTAGCTTTCTATACCAGTATGAAAAAAAAATCTGGATTTTTTTTTTACTCATATTTTGACATTTTACCTATTCCACACGTTTTTCGGACAAATCAACGGGCCAAGCGCCTGTGAGCTGATGGCTGCAATCGGAGGAAACAAACGAGTAGCTGGAAAAATACAGGGTTTGTCTGTTTATCCCTCTATTTTCCTGTGCTTCCAGCCACACGGACTAGATCGGAAAGTAGTCTATGAAGTCGCAAAATAATTTATAACAAAATGCACATTGCAATGGTTATTAAATGTTACAAAAACCTCAGAAAACACTTTGAAAACTAAATAGAAACAAAAATCATTTTGAGGTACAAATTTGAACCTGATTACGACAGAGTCAATAATGCGCGACCCTCCTTAAGATAGTTATTACAATATAAAAAAGGGGTTCAAGGTGTGTGTGTGTGTGTGGGGGGGGTCACAATTATAAAGCCGTGTTTTCGTGATTGTGTTTCCTCACGGTTTCTCAATCCTCGCAGTGGTTGACACTTTCCCTGTCTTAACAAATGTGTTTGTAACGCGCCATCTGATTGGATAACGTTAAAAACTTGCGACAGTATATTGTAACCAGACGTAATCAAGTAATTCTAGCATTTGGTTTTACGCAGCTCACAGCGTTTGCAGTTTTGAGAAAAATAGTTAGCACTGAATAAATGCATAAGAATTGGGAAAACTGTGTTGAAAATTGTCATTTGGGGACGTAAATCGTCGGTTTTAACGTCGCGAATTCCGTTTTACGGCTCCGCTGCCGCGTCGCCATAAAATTAAATTTCCACCCGTAAAACTGCCAATTTACCTCACCAAATGAAAATTTTTATACAGTTATCCACTAATCAACGACGCCTTATGATAATCTGCGACATACTGTCGGAAACTCGACGTCATCCCGTAACGTCAATTTTCATTGGCTGACATTTAGTTTTACGCAGCTCAATGCGCTTGCTGCCTTGTGCAAAGTAGTACATTTTTTATTTAAAAGCCGAATACAATGTAAGTGTATTAGAAGGGGGATAACTTGCTTGAAAATTGTGATTTTGGGAGGTAAATCGTCGGTTTTTGGTCGCAAATTACGTTTTACGAAACGAAAGTTTCGACCGTAAAACCGTAATAACAAGTTTTTGAATACAGTTTTTCCCAAAACGAGCACCGGATTTTGCAGTACTCTGCTTCGGTTACATTTCATCCAGCCTATAATTCCTAATTTTATTGATGCTGAAATCAGAAAATTTGACGATACAGATATCTTTAGTTAGCCATATAAAATCTATAAAAGTCGGAAAGTCTGGTATATTATGTCTACAGAGAATCAGGTCTTCACACCAGCCACAAAGATTAAATTGAGCGGAGCTCCGATTTGACAAGTGTGCCGCGGTGGGAAAACAGTATCGTCCAGACAATAGTGTTTTTGAACTTTTCTTTTGTTTCGATTGTATCATGGCCCCTTGCGGCCTCCGCCCATCCGAGCTTGAAGAAATAGATTGGGCTGCATAATGCTTCCACGCAGAGCTGAAACCAACCACACACGAGTACTGGTACACCGCTTAGAGGTTCTATGCATGCCCAGGAAAAGTGATGCGAGTTGGGCCCTCCATGCATATATACTCTATTGGTTTAATTGGGCGGCTGGGCTTGAGATGTCATTTCATCTCAATGTCGGGCAAAGTCCCACAAAATTGGAAGCAACGTCTTAACTGCAGAAGATCGCCAGAAAAGTATTAACTCATTCCTGGGATATTGTTCACTTTGGAAGCGGAAAGTTAATGAAAGTAAAACAAAAGTAAGAATCTTCGGAGCAAGGAAAAAAACTCATTTCCTTTCCATCTCGGAAACACACCTTTAGAAGTTGTTGATAACTACAGATATTTAGGAACCTATTTTTCTAAAACTAGAAGTTTTTTACAGGCACGGAAATATATTGCCGAAAAAGCTAAGAAAGCTACGCATTTATTGCAGAATAGACTTAAGAATTTATATCTCCCAGTTGACCTTCAGCTTAAGTTATTTGACCAAACAATATTGCCTTTTTTGACATACTCATGCGAAGTCCTTGGGTTTGAAAACTGTGGACTGTTTGAATCGATTCATATACAATTCATAAGGTTTCTTATCGGTAAAAGTAAACTCCACTGCACATGCACTTTGGGGAGCTCGGCAGATACCCAATTAAAATCACTATTGAGTGTAGAATTGTTAACTATTGGGCTAAAATAACAAATGGAAAACAACACAAATTAGCTTCTCTTTTACATCGAAGGCTCTGCACCAATAACATTCAATCGAAATGGGCTGCAAGTATTAAGAATTTTTTTTAGGATTGCGGCAGACCAGATATTTGGATAAATCAGTCTGCAAGCCCTCATAGTGGCTCACTGTTTAAACAAATTTTACAAAGACAATTTTTGCAAACTTGGAGCGCCAAATTAGATAATTCTTCCAAAGGATTAAACAACAGACTCTTTAAAGATACAATAGTACTAGAACCTTATCTCCTGAAAGTACCACCCAGTTTTTATCTACATTTCGCTAATCTCCGGACCGGTAACCATGGATGTCCTTGCAAACGCGGTCGCTGGCTCGGACTCGAACTAAATGACAGAAAGTGCACTTTATGTAACTTACAAGAAGTAGGAGATGAATTTCATTATATGTTAATCTGTCCTTTTTCAAAACTGAAAGACAAAACTATATAGATAAATATTACTATAGGTCTACCAACGTGCTAAAATTTAGAGAATTGTTGAACTGCGAAAATGAGAACGAACTACGTAGCATTTGTATTTTCGCGAAAATACTTATTAAAATAGTTCAATGATCTTGATTTTATGCTTTTTCAAAACAGTCTTGCATTGTCACTTTTAGCATAATTATGTATTTCTGACAGAAACAAAACGCTCACACAACGTTGAAACGACGTTATCAACGTTGTTTAAGAGTTGATCCAACGTTGAAAGCGTTGATCAAGCGTTGAATTGGAGCTGATCCTATGTTGAGTGTCTGCTTATGTTCTTTTTTTTTTCTTCTTTACACTCATATGTCATCTGTATGACCTGAGTTTGTCTTAAAGGAATATTATGTTATGTTATGTTATGAGTACCCACAGTGTTTTGTTTGTTTGTTTGTATTTGGGTTTAACGGCCCAATCAAAACTATTTAGGTCATTTTTGAGCCAGTCAGTTCACTTATCCACACTTTTCCTGGGCATGCTTATACGTTAGCGGTTAACCAGTACAGTGCACATTCTTTCGCCAGAAACTGCCGACTGGCCACAATGATTTTTAGAGCAGAAATAAGAAAAAATAAGGTTTACCCCTGTAAATCCGAGTTTCACTATATAAAAGAAGGGTTCAAGGGTGGGGGCGCGGGGGGGGGGGGGGATTGGGTGGGGTTAGAATTATAAAGGCGTGTTTTCGTGATGCTTTTCGTGTAGTATTGTCACAAGGAGGATTCCTAACGAAAACACGCCTATAAAAATACATTGTAAAACTAAAACGCCGAAAAAATAAATAAATAAATAAAAAAATAAGATAAAAAAAGTGTGATATAGTTCTTATTTCTTATAAACCTGTTTGTTTGGGTTTAATGGCAAAGTAATGATGGCGTCTTATCGATGAACATTCGTACATGACTTTTGCGGTGCGCATAGATTTAAATGTCAAGTACATCACGAGATTTTGTGGGAAATATCGACCATCAATTAAGGGCAATAACTCCATCATGGACAGGAAAAGAATTGGACTTTTACAAACTTAGTTGTTTGGGTAAAACGGACATAGGCTTATTTTACTACAGACAGCAATACAAGATCCGGTATTCCAAATCAAAAACTGTATACTTTTTATTGCCTCTGAGTATATATATGAAGGATTATCTCTCCAAAAGGTGTACCCATTCCTTCGCTCTCGGCATTATCATCACTCTATTCTCAGAGACAGAATGAAATCTTGACAGATTGATGCAGTATTAATATAAATAAGAGCAATGAATCAACCCGTGATTATGAAAATTCAATACACTTGGGAATAATAAATTTCGTCTTCCTGACAGTGCTGATAAAATAGGTAAGATAAATAAATTCCGCGACTGTGAAAAATTCGTGTTTGTACGACGACAAGCAATGTCTCCGAACAGCCTGCACAGCCCCGTCTGAGTCTTAACTCCACCAGGTTAACAAAAAAAAAAAAAAAAAAAAAAAAACACAAAAAAATGGATAGAGAAAAATGGAGTCATTACGAAAACACGCCTATACAAATACATTGTAAACTTCACCTACAAAAATCGAAATATTTTAGATGAAAATTTGTGATTTTTTTCTTATTTCTGTTCAAAATATAGATTGTCGGTACTCGTTAGAACCGCCTCATCGAGGCGGTTCTAACGAGTACCCACAATCTATATTTTAGAGCAGAAATAAGAAAAATAGGTTTACCCCTGTAAACCCCAGTTTTACTATATAAAAGTGGGGTTCAAGGGGGTCAAAAGTATATAGGCGTGTTTTCGTGATGGTTTATTCATTAATGACCCACAGAGCCTGGGAAGACTCTCATCAGACTAGGATCGGAGTTGTTTAAAATCTGTCTGTCAGTCGCTATGATATTTGGACGGTCGACGGTGATAGAATGTGCTGGGACCGGTGATAACGACGAATAGATGTGGACAGACGATTGATTACGACTGGTAAATATGCACGGACGATTATCTACAATGGATGAATAAAGAAAGATGTTTGAAGGCGATGAATAGATGTGGATGGCCAGATGACTGACGATTACCGGTGGTAGGTGAGTGTTACCGGATGGAGACCGAAGAATGTGGCCGGAGAGGTGAAAGAGATGGATAAATGTGAACGGATGATTACCGACCATAGCTGGATGTTGGCAGAGGGTTCACGACGATGAATGAATGAGGACGGACGATTGATTAAAATACATGAATAATGACGGACGATTAACGACCATGGGCGAATGTAGACGAATATATACGATGACTGATGAATGAGTTCGGGCGGACGACAACGATAAATGGATTGGGTGGACGATTGACAACGATGGATGAATGTCAAGGTTGGCAAAAAAGCGGGAAATACTCATATTTCCCTGGACGGCGGGAAATACAGGGAATTCCCGGGAAATACAGGGAATTCCCGGGAAATACTGGGAAATATATATTAACATAGGTGGTACAAACTGAGACTGCTTAATATACCCCAACTACCTAGCTATTTGAAAGCTATTTGAAAGCAAAATTATTTCAAGTTCATGCAGGGCGTGAAAATTCCACTTGTCTGCTTGTACTTACAGAAAAAAATGAAGGACATATAAAAAGTTTGTCTAGTCATTATGACATTTACCAAAGTTTACATGCACTTAGTCATGTAGGACAAGAGAAATTTTGAAGAATTTTTCAGCCCTTTTTATATTGAATAACTTGAAAGAGCTACATGTATTGTATAGTCCATTGCCTTCATATATAATTTCAAATATGATTCTAAAATATAAGATTTTAATTTTCAGCTATTTCCCTTGACTTGTAAATACATGTAATTTTAATACTAAGGTGAATATCTGCAGATAATTAAAGACACCATTCATGCTTAAATTAACTGTGTTCTTTTAATACCTGTCTCAAACAAACAATTAAATTATCACACCATTTAGCATTAGGAGTATGATGACTTGACAAACTTGCAAGCAAACCTTTTATCTAATGTAAACATCCTTAAAATTTAAACATCCATGGAGTTGCTGAAATTTGAAGTATTTCCCAGGACGGTAATTACCGGTAAATACCAGTGGGAATTCCCACCACCGGTATTTACCGACCAACCTTGATGAATGTAGACGGACAAGTGACGACGGCGGACGGGTTTGTAATGTCATGTGGCGAGGGTGGATGGATGTTGTCTATGGTGGATAAATTCGAACATACGATTGTCGACGACGGATGACTGTTATTGGACGGGTGACGACGATGAATGAATGTTGATTGTCGATCGGCAGATAGATAATTGTTGACGGGCGCTTTAGGGCGATTAGGGACGATGGACAAATGTAGACGGACAGGGGTCGAGGATGGCGGAATATTTACGTTCGTTTGACGACGATTGATGGATGTGGACACGTCTTGTTGACCACAATGGATGAATGCGGACGGACAGGTGATGAAGGTGGACGGATGTGGATGGACAGAGGACGACTATGAATAAGTGTCGAAGGGCGATTGACATGAACATGTCGGATAGATGCGTACAGACGAATGAGGATGTTGGTTGAACCTTGGCGAGCGACTGATAATAATTTATTTATGTGGACATTAATGTGGACACGTCTTGGTGACGATGTTGAATTCTAACACAGCGCGCCTATATAGGCAATGGAAAATAACTGTGTTTTATTCTACAACAAATCACAGCTCGGAAGAGCGTGACGAGTGACGTCATTATAATTCCCAATTTATGACGTCACTAGTCGATTTCCTTGACGTTAGACGGTATAACGTCATTTTCTCGCAACGAAAACGTAAGAAAAGGATATAAATGCATGTGTTTCAGTCGATAATTTTAGCGGGATTTCTTCTAATAATGGCGAAAGGTTGTGAGATTTTGAAGGAAACAACAACATTATTGCCGATTTCAGCGTGTTAGAATCGAAATAGATCAGCTCTAGTCTGTGATTTGTTGAGTAATAAATCACAGTTTGTCGGTCAGTTGTAAATAGACAAATCACGCTCGCTACGCGCTTGTGATTTGATCTACTATAAAACTGACCTCCAAACTGTGATTTATTACTCAACAAATCACAGTTAGAGCTGATCTATTTCTTAATCAATGTGGACGGACGATTGACGACAATGGATGTATGTGTACGGACTAGTGGTGGCAAATATTGACGTGCGATTTACGACGATGAAAGAAGGTTGAAACGTATGGGTGGCGATGATTGATGAAGGGTGGTAAAATATACGTTGCGTTAACGATTCAATATAATGCTCAGATTGTACAAGGAGAAATTGCTTGTTTGATTTGAGGTTTAACGTCCCCGTCAACACTGTAAATGTCATTTTGGGGACGTTGCTTCCAATGTTGTGGGACTTTTACCCGACATTGAGATGAAATGACATCTCAAGCCCTGCCGCCCAATGAAACCAATAGGGTTTATAAGCATGGACGGTTCCGGCTCGCACTGCTTTGCCTGGACAGTCTTAGATCCTCTAAGCGGTTTACCAATACTCATGTGCGGGTCGGTTTCAGCTCTGCGTGGAAGCATCATGCAGCCCATATATTTCTTCAAGCCCCGATGGGTTTACATAGGGTATACACTATTTTAGTATCTTTACTCATCCAGGTGGTCTATCGATGGACAACAATATATACGTTATGCAGAAATAAGAACGCTCTTAACCCTTTTTGTACCAAATGGAATCTTCCTCCTTATATATAGCAGGAGTCCATTTTAAAATTTGGGGTGTCAGGCTGTGTTTTCTTCAAAATTTCTTGGGAAAATGACTGAACTTTTAGCAAACAGTGGAGGCCCTGATCAGACGCCGCGTTCTGCGGCGTCTGATCTGGGCCTGCACTGTTTGCCAGGGTACCCCTTTAGGGGCTTCTGGTACTGAATGGGTGAAAGGCAGTGAAATTCTACTATTAAGACAAGTTAAAACGCTCTTAAATGCAATCAAATTCCGCTATTAAAACAAATTAAAATTAAGACTAATTCTTCGTTTAAAACATATTGGAAATTTTCGGGTTTCCTTCTTTCTTTGTTTTCTTCACGCAGTATCTTAGACTAGTAAGAGACCACCTATAAGACCACTTTTGAACCGTTCCAAAGGTGGTCTTAATATGGGAACTTGTCTTTATTTTATTAAGAAAATGCATAATTACACACAGTTATGTTATCCTTATGGACGGCCCTTACCACCAATAGTGGCTCCCTAGGATTCGTCAAGCCAGGGAGTTAGAAAATTTGTTTGTTTGATTTAAGGTTTAACGTCCCCGTCAACACTGTAAAGGTCATTTTGGAGACTGACGAATCCTAGGGAGTTAGGGAATTTGTTTGTTTGATATGAGGTATAACGTCCCCGTGAACACTGTATAGGTCATTTAAGAGACGTTGCTTCCAAAGTTTTGGGACTTTTACCCGACATAGAGATGAAATGACATCTCAAGCCCTGTCGCCCAATGAAACCAATAAGGTTTATAAGCATGGACGGTCGGACTCACACCGCTTTACCTGGGCAGGCTTAGTTCCTCTAAGCGGTTTACCAGTACTGGTGCGCGGTCGGATTTCAGCTCTGCGTGGAAGCAACATGCAGCCCATCTATTTCTTCAAGCCCCGATGGGCGGGGGCCGGAGGGAGTTAGAAAAACTTTGTGTTAGATTCTTGATCGTTTCAACAATTATTAGGATAATGAACATCCGCGTGACATATAGAGTTTTCCTTTCATACACCACGTGAACAAGTCCGTGAAATGTAGACCCCCTAAACCCCACTTTATATAGAGCAAACTGGGGTTTACGGGGGTATACATTCTTTTTCTTTGTTCATCTCAAAGACATAGGTTGTGGGTACTCATTAGAACCGCCTCAGTGAGGCGGTTCTAACGAGTACACACAACCTATGTTTTGAACATTTATAAGAAAAATATCAAGACTGTTCATCAGAAAAGTAGCCGACGGGCCTCCGTGGCCTAGTGGTTAAGAGCGCTAACTCTTGATCATTAGGTCTCTCACCGCTGTGGTTCGAGCCTCGCTCGGGTCAAATGTGAGATGCCAAGTTCTGCAACGGAAGGTCAGGTGGTTTTTCTCCGGGTACTCCGGTTTTCGCCCACCCCTGATTAACGATCGGCTCGATATGAGTGAAATAATCTTGAAAGGGCCGTAAAACCAAACCCCCCCCCCCCCCCCCCCACACACACACAAAAAAAGAGAAAAGTAGCCATTCTGTGCACTGTGTCGCACGATTGAGTAATATCGTAATGAATATCTGAAATCAAATTATAGACAGCACTGGTTATGTGTGTGTGTGTGTGTGTGTGTGTGAATTCGGGTTTAACGTCGCTTTCAACAATTTTTCAGTCATATCACGACGGTGTCTGGTTGCGACAGGGAGCTCAATGCTCACGTTTATAGTGCTGCCTCACTGAAGTATCATGTCCCAGACACATTACATGATACCACACCCAGTCACATTATCCTGACACTGGATCGACCAGTCCTAGCTCTACCCCGTAAATCTGAGTGCCAAGCGAGGAGCAGCTAGTACCATTTTTAACGACTTTGGTATGTCGCGGCCCGGGATCGAACCCGAGACCTCCCGTTCCCCGGAGCGGACACTCTACCAACTGAGCTATCGGGGCCGGTACAGCACTGGTTAGTACATGTCTATGTGTGTAGGCTGGAAAATTGGGCCTGGACGGGGCTTTACTGTTTTGTTTAACATTTAAGTTCATGTATTGTAAGCAAACAGTGTAGGTCCCGAAGAGACGCCGCGATTTGCGTAGTTTGATCTGCATAAACGTTGCCGAACCCAACGCATGGTTGCAGTCCAGAATGTAGAGGTTTATTGTATCCCTCAAATTAAGGTTTGTAATTGTTATCATTATTGATATGTGTTAAACTGATTAAAAAATAACATTTTCACCAGTACGGAGATAGACAATATAATTCAGATTGATTATGACCTCTACAGTGTTGACGGTGACGTTAAACCTCAAATCAAACAAATCAATCAATTAAACGTCGAATGCGATACATGGCCTCAGTATTTCTGAAGTGCGATCACACTTCACTTCACGTTAATACATGTAAGTCCATGTCATTTACACCCCTGTAAACCCCTGCTTTAGATTGGAAAAAAAGGTTTACAGGGGTCCCGGTACTTAACTTTTTTCTGCCCCAAGACATAGGTTGTGTGTATACGCTAGAGACGAATATAGCACAAATTATGTCAATAGAATGTGCTAGTTCATCCGGGTGCGTTATCATTTTAGACAGGATTCACTGACAATAAAGACTGCGAGTGATATCTGCGAGGATGCGCAGCCTGATTCTGCGTCTTCGATGGTCTCGTACTCGTATATCAACTGTTTCTGTGCATCGTGTCGATACATTCCGTATTTTTAATTCTAAAGAGGGTTTATTGTCGAAATTGATGTTATTCTGGACTTGGCGGGGTTTGTGACTTACAATCTTCCATTTCCTCTTCTCTTCCCTACCTTCCACAAGCATTGTGCACTTTCAATTGTAACACGGGTCCACCACTTACGAAGATGGGTGGGGGATAACGGGGCTAATGTGCGGGGTAGTTATCCTCTGTGTTCCCCCGCAGTGCCGGGTTTATGCAGGGGTTTTGGTATTTTGCAATACCCCAGTGGAATTAACTATAATAAACAGCCGGGCAATGGCATTCAGGAGGTCCCGGAGTGCAGGGCTTCTAGCAGAGCTGTGAAAAGTGAAAAGTCACTATCCGCGCTATCCCCGTGTGTGTGTGTGTGTGTGTGTGTGTGTGTGTGTGTGTGTGTATGTGTGTGTGTGTGTGTGTGTGTGTGTGTACCGGGGGGAGTGGGAGGAGTGGTTAAAAATGACTGGTGCATTACGAAAACACGCCTATTTGAATACATTGTAAACTATATCGCAGTAAAATCGACAATTTTGTGATGAATAGTGGTGATATTTTTCTCATATCTGCTCAAAAGTATAGATTGTGGGTATACGTTAGAACTGCCTCGTCGAGGCGGATCTAACGAGTACCTACATTCTAATAATTTAGAGCA
The DNA here is from genome assembly GCA_963580285.1 of Lucinisca nassula. Classification (NCBI taxonomy): domain Eukaryota; kingdom Metazoa; phylum Mollusca; class Bivalvia; order Lucinida; family Lucinidae; genus Lucinisca; species Lucinisca nassula. The sequence goes on along the minus strand of OY757013.1, from coordinate 174,732,637 downwards.
AAAATAAAAAAAATAAGGTTGACCCCTGTAAACCCCAGTTTTACTGTATAAACGTGGGCTTCAAGGGGGTAAGAATTATATAGGCGTGATTTTGTGATGAGTCAATCCACAGTTATTCGTGCCGATTTAGAACGAAGGCGCAACTTTATTTCAAATCGAAGATGTTAAAGAGAAATTGACTTCAAAGCAACACCGTTCACAGAGAGTTATAAAATTGAAACCACTTCAATTTAATTTTAAATTGAGAAAATTATGCTTGCCTTTGGCTAAAGTATTGATAGAGTTTTCAGCTTAAAGCTACTTAAAGTGCTGATCTCATCAGAAATAATAAGAAATTCTCGTAGCGACAAAAACGCTTATTCCCGTGAAACATAGAATGTCAGCACAAGATCTGGCAAAATATCAGCCTGCGCACCCGCACAATCTGATGTAGGCCTTGGTTATCCGTATGAAGTATGAAGCGGTATGACGTATAACGTCATCCCGTACTTAATTTGAACTTTTCTTTCTTTGGGCCGCTCGAGCCCACTTTTCATCACATTAACACATTAGAAGTGAAGGCAATGATCAGGAATCGATACAATTAATCCACAGCTCCCATCAGAGACAACACAAACATGAAATAACTAGACCCTAATGGAAGCACCGACAGTGGAACGCCAAAAGGATAGTTACTTTCCCACGAAATGACCAATTGGCTATCGAAAACAAAAATATAAGCGATACACACACTCATACACAAACCATAACAAAAAAAAAAAAAAAAAAAAAATAGCGACAGAAGAACCGTCTTGGAGCGGTCAGTGAAACCATTTTCAAATTGAGGGCTTAAATCGATTTTACGCGGCCACAATCCTCGCCCTTACTTCCGTCGCGATTTAGACAAACAATTTGTTCAGTCCGCCTGAAGGCCTCCTAATTCATCAGAGCTCCTTAGGAGCAACTTCTTTTCTTTAAGAATTGACCCCTATTGACATGGAAGACAAAAATACTTTTGCAGGAGTTACCTCCCCTGAAAGTGTACCCATTCCCTTTACGGGTAAACATTTTTCCCTTATTCCTTTTCAAAAATGTGATTGTGGATACTCGTTAGAACCGCATTGGGCCGTCTCTAATGAGCACCGCACTGGACCGGCTCTAATGAGTACCGAATTGGACAGGCTCTTATGAGCATCGCATTGGACCGGTTCTAATGAGCACCACATTGGGGCGGTTCTAATGAGCACCGCATTGGACCGGCTCTAATGAGCACCGCATTGGACCGGCTCTAATGAGCATCGCATTGGTCCGGCTCTATGGGCACCGCATTGGGGCGGTTCTAATGAGCACCGCGCTGGACCGGCTCTAATGAGCACCGCATTTGGGCGGTTCTAATGAGCACCGCATTGGACAGGCTCTAATGAGCACCGCATTGGACCGGCTCTAATAAGCATCGCATTGGGGCGGTTCTAATGAGCACCGCTTTGGGCCGGTTCTAATGAGCACCGCAATTGACCGGCACAAATGAGCATCGCATTTGACCGGCTCTAATGAGCATCGCATTGGACCGGTTCTAATGAGCATCGCACCTGACCGGCTCTAATGAGCATCGCATTGGACCGGCTCTAATGAGCATCGCACTGGACCGGCTCTAATGAGCACCGTTTTGGACCGGCTCTAATGAGCACCGCACTGGACCGGCTCTAATGAGCATCTCATTGGGACGGGTCTAAGAGCATCGCACTGGACCGGCTCTGATGAGCATCGCATTGGACCGGCTCTAATGAGCATCGCATTAGACCGGCTCTAATGAGCGTCGCATTGGACCGGCTCTAATGAGCATTGCATTGGACCGGCTCTAATGAGCATCGCATTGGACCGGCTCTAATAAGCATCGCATTTGACCGGCTCTAATGAGCATTGCATTGGACCGGCTCTAATGAGCATCGCGTTGGGCCGGCTCTTACGAGCACCACAATCTAGCTTTGTTGCAGTAATGAGAGACATTTCATAATAGTTCGCCTTCAACAAATGAAAGACGCGATTATCTCACAAGGGCATACTATCGAAATAGGGGTGTCGGCCTCGGTAACTGAATCGGATGCGGCGTATCAGCGGTGATTGTTTGTTTGAAATGAGATATCACTATTTGGGAGATGTTGCTTTCAATGTTGTGATATCCCAAGCCTAAAAATGTTTTATATGTAGGTCAGGTTCTACTTTGCGTATGCAAGTAGATCCTTTAAGCGGTTTACAAATACTCATGTGCGGTCGGTTTCATCTCTGCCTGTTAACACCATGCAGTCCAATGTATTTTTCTCAAGCCACGGTGGCCGGAGGACCAAGACGGGTTCGCTAATTGCTGGGTTCGCTAACTGCTGGAGTCGGCAACATTCCGTCGTGGAGATTGATCACGGTCATTCTTCCTCCTGCCGATTCCAGAAGGGCAGTTATCAGTTTCTTGCGAAAGTGTTGGCACTGTACAGAATAATCTACTTAGTGAAATTATTAACTTGACGCTTCTGCACTGTACTGATCATGGTTAACCGCTTATGTATAAGCCCACCCAGAAAGTGTGGTTAGGTTAATAGAGCGACTGGCTCAATATGTCCTTAATAATGATTCGTACTGAGTCGTAAAAGTCCAAAACAAACACACAAAACAATAAGCCATGTCCCAGTGAAAAAGGGGTCCACTCTTAAAGGAAAGAATTTGCTCCTCAGGAGCAAATTCTTTCCTTTAAGAGTGTACCCTATTGACATGGGAGACAAAAATACTTTTGCAGGAATTACCTCCCCTGAAGGTGTTCCCGTTTCCCTTAAAATTGTTACGAAAAATTTAATACGCAATTTTGGGGACTTGCCAGAGGCTAGTTTCGTATGAAATGACCACGAATGTAAGCTCATCTATGCAGAGAAATCATGTCAAGACAACGCTATATGATAAATATATTTACGGAATCTACAGCTCTCCTAAAACTTGAGTGTGCTATGATTTATACAAAAAAAAAAAAAAAAAAAAAATGGCAGAAAGACACACAATGATTTGTTTGTTTGTTTGATTTGGGGTTTAACGTCCCCGGCAACACTGTATACGTCATGTTGGAGACGTTGCTTCCAATTTTATGGGATTTTTACCCGACATGGAGAAGAAATGCCATCTCAAGCCCCTGTCGCCCAATAAAACCAATAGGGTTTATAATCACCGCTTTGCCTAGGCAGGCTTAAATTCTCTAAGCGGTTTACCAGTACCCGTGTGCGGTTGGTTTCAGCTCGTCGTGGAAGCATTATGCCGCCCATCAATTTCTTCAAGCCCCGATGGACGGGGGCGGAGACACACAATGAATCTCATTAGTGAAAGAGACAGTCCGTCCTGGTGTTCACTACTTCTATATGTTGTATAGCAATAAGAGCAACGTCTTGAAAACTCCTGCTGTAACCATTTTCGAACAACGAAGATGAAAATCAGTCTGCGCATCTGCGTAGTCTCTACAACACCTAAGTGTCCACTGTGCAATACCTCAATTTTTTAACATGTTAGCAAAATAGAAGTGAAATCGATACAATTAACCCACAGCTCCAATCAGAGACACACACACAAATAATAATAATAATAATAATAATAATAATAATAATAATAATAATAAAAAATGAAGTAACTAGACCCTAATGGAAACATCAATAGCGGAAGACTCGGATCTTCATTACGCAAGCACGCCTATACAAATACCGCCGAAAAAAAATAAGATGAAAAATTGTGAAAGCGCGTATTTCTGCTCAAAGTATAGATTGTGGGTACTTGTTAGAACCGCCTTATCGAGGCGGTTCTAACGAGTACCCACAACTTATATTTTAGAGCAGAAATAAGAACAATAAGGTTTACCCCTGTAAACCCCATTTTTACTTTATAAAAGTGGGGTTCAAGGTGGTCAAAGTTATATAGACAGGGTTTCGTGATATTCATCAACAGCAAGTCCGTAAAATGAACAACCCCTTTTAAAACCAATAAAGAGAAAAGTTGGGTTTGCAGGGATACTCATAATTCTTCTTATTTCTGCTCCAAGACATAGGTTGTGGGTTCCAAGACATAGGTTGTGGGTTCTCGTTAGAACCGCCTCAATTAGGCGGTTCAAACGAGTACCAACAACATATGTTTGAGAAATAAAAATAAAAAAGAAATCACACATAAATAAGAAAATTACATGTAATCATTGGGCCCCCGCCCATAGGGGCTTGAAGAAATATATGGACTGCATGATGCTTCCACGCAGAGCTGAATCCGGCCCGCACACTAGTACTGGTAAATCGCTTAGAGGATCTAAGCCTGTCCAGGAACCACGGTGCTAGGCGGACCGTCCATGCTAATAAACCCTATTGGTTTCATTGGGCGACAGGGCTTGAGGTGTCATTTCATCTCAATGTCGGGTAAAAGTCCCACAAATTTGGAAACAACGTCTCCAAAATGACCTTTACAGTGTTGACGGGGACGTTAAACCTCAATCAAACAAATGCATGTAATCATTTTGGAGATATTAAAGAACACACTATGTGACACTCTAAAATATCAAGGCAGGTAGCTGACTGTGTAGGGTGGTGTATGTGTCACAGAAGGCAGATTTTCTGTGATGGTGCTTATATATTATCCTAGATATTGTATTCGGATTGTGACATTTTGCTTACGGGCCTCGTCAAACGAAGACTCAAAAATTAGCCAGCGCAAGACAACTATCGCTATCAGGCTTAAGGGATTTTAGCTCCATGTCATTAAAGCACACGGCGAAGACTCGGATCAGACTGCGCGAATGCGCAGTCTGATCCGAGTCTTAGCTGTGTGTACATGCTCCAAAATACTTTCTTGCTTGGCAAGGTCCATATTATATTATGTGATGCTTCAAATATCAAGAGGATTCAAGTGTATAATGTGCAAAAATAAGCTTCTTGATATATTCATGAAATAGCAAATACAATAGTACATCTGAAGGAAGAAATGAACATGATCAATCTTAGCAACAGGTCTTCTAGCAAACTCCGCAAATGTGGTATACTTGTAGAAGTAAAAACACAAGAAACAACGAAATCATTATATCCATGGCGTATATCGTAGTGGATGAGCGCTGTCTCTTAACCCATATATGCCTAGCGGCCCTTTTGGGGGGACAGTGGCAATTTCAGGCAGCCAGATAATAATAATAAAAAGCCAAGTTTTGGCATTGAAGCATACACCAGTGTAGCAGCAATTATACGTCGCTATCTTACAAATACCAGCAGATATCTGAAACCTGAAAGATTTCTCTGTAATTATCACTTTACCGTTAACCCTTATCTTGCTGTTCACGACAACCCCTATCTTTGGAAACAGTGTAGATCCAGATCAGATGGCTGATCAGGATCTACACTGTTTGGCATTCAGTTTATGAATTTGTAGCAATAAATTACATCAAGTAATTTCATTGGTTGATAGACAGAAATGGGTGTGGCTTAAATGAATATTCAGCAAGAGAAGGGTGAAAATTGTATTTCATGAATCATCGGATCCGACATAATCACTTTCGCACTGCAGAATGGAATTAAAGCACTGAAGGGCTGGTGGTTCGATGTTCTCTGAGTTTAGGCTAGAAACATTTTCCCGACAGGGACTTCACTTAACCCTTAAATTCCAATATTTTAAACAGACAGTGTAGATCCTGATCAGACGCCGCGTTCTATCAAGCCTAACACATGATTCCAGTCCAGATTCTATAGATAATTCGCGAAAGGACCACCTGAACTCACAGCGATATGAATAGCGCGGTAACTTTCTTTAACCCTTAACCAAGTAATCTGATTGGTTGATAATCAGTAGTGGGTGTGGCATATTTAAACATTCAGCAGGACAAGGGTTAATTACCGCTAACTGGATATCCTACAAATCAGTGATAGCCATGTAGCTATAGGCAATGAAGACCTGCGGTCTCGTTAGCTCAGTCGGATGCGCGTCTTACTGGGGATCAGGAGGACGCGGGCTCGATTCCTGCCGGGGTCGGCAACATTCTTTCGTGGATAATTGATCATGAAGTCTTTTCTACCGTCATTTTCTCCCTTCCGCTGATTCAAGAAAGACAGTTGTCCGTTTCGGGCGAAAGAATGTGCACTGCACTGGTTAACCGCTTACGTATAAGCCTGCCCAGGAAAATTGTGGATAGGTAAACTGAGTGGCTCAAAATGACCTAAAACAGTATTGACTGGACCGCTAAACTCCAATACAAACAAACAAAACAAAAAAACAAACAGACAAACAAACAAAGCACTGAAGACCTACTTGAGCTTAATAACTTTGGGTCGACTGACAAACAATCGGCCCAAAAACTGAACAGGAGACAATTTGAAACTTGCAAAATGTCGAAGTCCACAACATGGGGACATAAGCGGTTACTCAGACCAGCCTGCGCTTCCGCGGATCCTGATCAGAATCTATTATGTGTGTAGATTATTGGTGTAAACAACGAATGCTGACACAAGACTGAACTGACTAAAAACAGAGCTAATACACCGGTTTATGTAGGTTTCCTTGATCTTCGGCTTAACAGTCAGAAAATCTGGGCCTTAATGCCACCATAATGTAATGATACGAGCTAAACTGAAAAGCTGGTACTTGTTAACCCAGTGTGTACCGGAAACCCCAACACGGGTACCTGGCAAAGAGTGTAGGCCCAGATCAGACGCCACAGAACGCGGCGTCTGATCAGGGCCTGCTCTATTTGCTAACAGAATTTTCTGTCAAAAATAGAATAAATACAAGAAAAAGGCCTGACACAAATTTTATGACAAATGGACTGTGCTAACATATAGCAGGGGAAGAGTCCACTATTATACAATGGGTTAAAGCAACAGTGCTACGTATACAGTAAGCTTCTATGGCTCAAAACCCTTATGACTACTGTACAGAGGTTGTTCGAGCCCCTTTGGGTTAATCACGGGAACTTACGCATGCTTAACGTCCCATTTTGGGAATACTGGCAAACAGTGTATACCTAAAGCAGACGCCGCAGAACGCGGTGTCTGATTTGGGTTTTCACGGTTGGCTCAATGCACATGCATTTTTGTACAAGACACTTTAAAACAAACATGACACCCCTTTGATTCAAAATTGACCACTGCAAACATACGAGTAAGAAGGAAGATTCCGTTGTCACATATGGGTTAATAAGGAATACCTTTTCCATCTTCTGTAGAATAGACGTGCGTGCATTGTGTGTGCGTTCGTGCGTCCGTGCGGTGGTGTGTTCGTGCGTGCGTGCATGGTGTGTGCGTTCGTGTGTTCGTGCGTGCGTGCATGGTGCGTGTGGTGGTGTGTTCGTGTGTGCGTGCATGGTGCGTGCGGTCGTGTGTTCGTGCGTGCGTGCATAGTGTGTGCGTTCATGTGTTCGTCCGTGTGTGTATGGTGTGTGCGTTCGTGTGTCCTTGCGTGCGTGCATGGTGTGTGCGTCCGTGTGTTCGTGCGTGTGTGCATGGTGTGTGCGTTCGTGTTCGTGCGTGCGTGCATAGTGTGTCATTCGTGTGTTCGTGTGTGCGTGCATGCTGTGCGTTCGTGTGTTCATGCGTGCGTACATGGTGTGTGCGTTCGTGTGTTCGTGCGTTCGTGTTTGTTTGTGTGTGTATTTATCTGTGTGTGTGAAGAGTCACCTCATGGAGATGATTCTAATCAGTACACACAAAATACATTTTCAAGATTAAATAAAAAAAATCCCTCATAACTTAAAGATATCGGTATCTGGAGTTCTGTTAAGAATTCCCTAGAGAATCAAGAACGAGTTCAAGGAGAACCATGGTACCCCAGCCATCAGTGTCCGAGTCTTGAAAATAATGAAAGACTTAATGATTTAAATGAATGGATATTTCATAGAACTCCCTCTATTTTGCATGTAATGTAAAAATGCATTTTTTTCACTTCTGAAGAGCATAAAGATTATACATTATGGTCATGTCAGAAAGAGTGTGAAGCTCACCTTTCTACTTGACAATATTAACATAAGATTTGTTACTAAGTTATTTAGACACATTGTGGGTATTCCGATGGGTACGAATTACGCACCTCTTGTGGCAGATCTGTTCCTGTTTTGTTATGAAAGAGACTTCATGATGTCCCTTTCCGTTGAAAACCAATCTGAAATCATTGAAACCTTTAGTTCGACTGTTCGGATGAGCGACTGACTGGTGATCAGGAGGACTATATATTTTTCTATACAATCTATTCATTTTTGGAATCCATCTTGAAACCATGTTTTATCCAAAACCGTGCAATAAAAACTGTGTAATAATGAGGTTGTGGTGTATTTTACGGAATTTCTACTAAACTGTTGCACAAAATAATAGAATTTATCATATTTTCCGACTAGTGTTACTGAATTTATTTAGCAGATGCCTTCTATTCTCATGTGACACTTTAATCTTTGAATTTTCCATTTTCATTTGACACAAAAATTCCTTTAAAAGCTTTATTGTTTATTAAGGTCCCACAGGGAGTCAAGCTTCACGGACTGCTATTCCTTGTTTCACCATTTCAACCCCGAAGACCCCTACAAAGCATAGATCTAGATGAGACGGTAAAATTCGAGCCGTCACACCAGGAGCTTCATTGTTTAATGATTCTGTCGCTGCGAAAACATGCCTTTAAAAATACATAGTAAACTTTACCGCCAAAAAAAAAAAAAAAAAAAAAACAACTAAAATTTAAGATGAAAACGTATGGTATTTTTAGCTCACCAGAGCCGAAGGCTCCGGGGGAGCTTATAGCATAGGCAGTTGTCCGTCGTCTGCGTCTGCGTCGTCTGCGTCTGCGTCTGCATCTGGTGACGTCAACACTTTTAAACGACATCTCCTCTAAAGCCGCTAAGCCGATTGGGCCTAAATTTCATCTGTAGCATGCTTGGGTTAGGGGATTGAAAGTTTGTGTTTTTTATGAAATTCGGCTCATTAGTTTGGTTGCTATGGCAACTTAGAGTTTCCATAGACTTATAATGGGGAAAATTGAAAAATGCTATTTACTGCCAAGCCGCTGCAGATATTTTGACAGAACTTTCATAGAAATATTCCTTAGGCAATCTACTATCTGCCGTATGATTTTAGACCTACTGCTCATTTGTATTGGTTACCATGGAAACCAAATTGAAAAAATAGAAGAAAAAAAACCAAAAAAACTTAAAATCATCTCCTCAGAAACCGTATGCTCTATGAGGCTGAGAGTTTATGAAAATATTCACCTTTACAGGTTTTGTGTTTTTTTATGAAATTAGGCTCTTTAGTTTGCTTTCTATGGCAACTTAGATTTTCCATAGACTTATAATGGGGAAAATTGAAAAATGGCATTAACTACAAAGCCTTTGCAGATATTTTGACAAAACTTTCATAGAAATGTTCCTTCAGTAAACTTCTCTCAGCAATATGCTTTTATGTCAACCTGGGGGTTCAGTAGGTTGTGCCGGGGCCATTCCCCGCCCCCAGTACTTCATTAAATGCCGTATATCTCAGAAACCTTACAGATCCCCACCCTAAACCATATATTTTCTTGTTCCTTATGATAAGGTGCATTAAGTGACACCAACCTGGGGATCCCCCCTGGATGTGCCGGGGACATGCCCAACCCCCTCCACTTCATAAAATGCCATTTATCTCAGAAACCATTCAGATCCCCACCCGTAAAGCGTATATATTCTTGTCTCTTATGATAAGACGCACTCAGTGACACCAACCTGGGGTCTCCCATGATGTGCCTGGGCCATGCCCCACCCCTCCATTTCACAACAGGCCCAATATTCCAGAAACCTAACAGATCCAAACCCCTAAATGAAATATATTTTTGTTCGTTATGATAAGTTGCATTCAGTGACACCAACCTAGGGGACACCCGGGATGTGCCGGGGACATGCCAAACCCCCTCCACTTCATAAAAGGTTGGCTCCCGCCCATAGGGGCTTGAACAAATATATGGGCTGCGTGATGCTTCCACGCAGAGCTGAATCCGGCCCGCACACAAGTACTGGTAAACCACTTAGAGGATCTAAGCCTGTCCAGGAACCGAGGTGCGAGGCGGGCTGTCCATGCTAATAAACCCTATTGGTTTCATTGGGCGGCAGGGCTTGAGAAGTCATTTCATCTCAATGTCGGGTAAAAGTCCCACAAAATTAGAAGCAACGTCCCGGAAATGACCTTTTCCGCCCCCGCCCATAGGGGCTTGAAGAAATATATGGGCTGCATGATGCTTCCACGCAGAGCTGAATCCGGACCGCACACTAGTACTGGTAAACCGCTTATAGGATCTAAGCCTGTCCAGAAACCGCGGTGCGAGGCGGACCGTCCATGCTAATAAACCCTATTGGTTTCATTGGGGGACAGGGCTTGAGATGTCATTCCATCTCAATGTCGGGTAAAAGTCCCACAAAATTGGAAGCAACGTCTCCAAAATGACCTTTACAGTGTTGACGGGGACGTTAAACCTCAAATCAAACAAACAAATAAAACAAAACCTTTAAAGTGTTGACGGGGACGTAAAACCTCAAATCAAACAAACAACAAAACTTCATAAAAGGCCAAATATTCCAAAACCTTACAAATCCCCACCCCTAAACCATATATATTCTTGTTCCTTTTGATAAGACACATTCAGTGACACCAACATACGGTTCCCCAGCGCTCGCCTGGGCCATGCTCCATTTTTCAACTTCACAAAAGACCATATATCTGAGAAACTGTTCAGAACCCTACCCCTAAGCCATATATTCTTGTTCCTTATGATAAGATACAATCAGCGACACCAGCATGGGGTCCTCACCCCCCCCCCCCCTGTGGTGCCACGGGCCATGCCCGACCCCATTTACTTCATTAAAAGCCATATATCTCAGAAACCGGTCAGATCCCCACCCCTTAACCATATATATTCTTGTTCCTTATGATAAGACCCCACTTCATAATTGGCCATATATCTCAGAAACTATTCAAATCCCCATCACATAATCACATATATTCTTGTTCATTGTTATTAGACACATATTCAGTCAACCCACCTTGTGGGGTCTGCAGGGGCCATTTCTCTCCCATCCACTTCATAAAAGGGCCTCATATCTCAGAAACTGTTCAGCATTAGGTTGCAACAATCTTGGGCTTTTCTGGAATCCACCATGCCCGAATCCCTCCACTGCTTAAAAGGTCTTACATCTCAGGAGCCATACATATCCCACCGCTAAACCATATATGTCTCTGTTCTTTTTTTATAAGACACATTTAGTGACACCAACCAGGGCTCCATTGGGTTCATGCCCCACCCTCTCTACTGTATAAAACACCTAATATTTCAGATACAGTCCACATGAGTGCTCATTAGGGAATTGGGAGACTTTATAATTGGTAGATTAAAATCATATCCTGTTAAAATACATGTCTGCCAGTGGGCAATGCCCATCTGAGCTCCGGTTTATGAAATTTGGCTCTTTGGTTTGTTTGCCATGGCAAGTTAAGAGTTTCCATTGACTTATAATGGGAAAAATTGAAAAATGACAATTATACCTTTCAAGATATTTTGTCAAACTTACATAGAAATGTTCCTTTAATAATGTTCTTTTAGGCCTATTGGTTGCCACAGATGGGAAATTGTCAGTTGTCATCTGTTGTCCTACAACAACACATTCAAGCGACATCAGACCTATGAAGCAACTAGGCTGATTGGGTCCAAATTTCATCTGTAGCATCATTGGGCACAGGGCTTCCATGGTTAATTAAAATACTTTGCTGCCAGTCGGCAGTGCCCCCCTGAGCTCTGGTGAGCATAGTGGCCCATGGGCCTCTTGTTCTTATTTCTGCTCAAAAAATTGATTGTGGATACACGTTAGAACCCCCTCGATGAGGCGGTTCTAACGAGTACCCACAGTCTATATTCTAAAGCAGAAATATAAAAAATAAGATTTACATCTGTAAACCCCAGTTTTACTACAAAAGAGGGGTTCAAGGGGGTCAAAATTATACAGGCATCTTTTCGTGATGTAAGGGTGTTCCTCTAGAAACCCGGGTGTGTATGTTAGTTAACACGCGTTATTACCTATCTCCAGCGACGAGAAGGAATTTAGAATTCATATGTTAAACTATGGAAGCCCTGGAGGGACTTCTAACTTTACCACTTCTGACTTCTTACTTCTGTCTTCTAACTTCTAACTTCCGACTTCTGACTTCTGACTTCTAACTTCCAACTTCTAACTTCTAACTTCTGACTTCTAACTTCCGACTTCTTACTTCCGAATTCTAACTTCCGACTTCTAACTTCCGACTTTTGACTTCTGACTTCGAACTTCTGACTTCTAACTTCTGATTTCTAACTTCCGACTTCTAACTTCCGACTTCTAGCTTCCGACTTCGAAGTCGGAAGTTAGAAGTAAGAAGTCATGAAGTTAGAAGTCATGAAGGTAGAAGTTAGAAGTAAGAAGTCATGAAGTAAGAAGTCATGAAGTTAGAAGTCAGATGGATGGATGGATGGATGTTTTGTTTTAAGACGCCCAACCCTAATAGGGCATATAGCGTCTTAAAATAATTAGGTATTAGATATAAAATTGTTATTGAAGTTTAAAAGTTAAAATATTAATGATTACAGTTTGTTAAAAAGTCCGATTTCTTTAAGAAAATTTATCAATTTATAAGATGGTATGTCGTTTAAAAGATCTTTCATTGTTGTAACATTAAAATATTTTGAGTGTAAATGATAAAATTCTACACATGAAATGAGAAAGTGTTTAACTGTAAATGGTTAGTTACAAGATATACAGAAAGGTGCTTGTTCGTTTTTTAATACATGTAGGAATGAGTGAGTCTTGTGTGTCCAATACGGCATCTTGTGAGTTTAGTCTGAGCTTTCCTGTTATAATTCGAAAAAGTGCATTTGGTATGAAAATTCGGTTGCATTTTATTTAATTCATTATTAGTTTCTTTTCCCAAATTGATTGACAGTTATTCTATATATATATGTTAATGTTCGATTTTAAATCTGAAGAAGGAATTTTTAAATTGGTAATAGTTAACGATAATGCTGATTTGGCTTCCAAATCAGCTAACTCATTTCCACGGATATTTACGTCACTGGGATGCCAGCAGAATAGGATCTTCTTTGAGACGGAAAGATAGTGATATTTTCTTAAAATTTGTTGAATCAATGGGTTTCTGTGCTGTTGATCTTTGAGAGTTTCAATACAGAAAGAGAATCGGAATAAATGATGAAATGTCTTTCAGATTGATCTCTAATGTGATAGAGTGCAATATCAATTGCTTTCGCTTCCGCGGTAAAAATAGAGCTATTATCGGGTAATCTAATGCTGTCAGTGAAATTCGGACTAATGACAGAACAAGCAACTTTCTCATCTTGTTTGGATTCGTCAGTGTAAATGGAAATGTGGTGTTTAAAATGTGATTTGATTTCTAAAAACTCATTTTTAAACATATGTGAATCAACTTCGGATTTCTTATTTTTATGTACGTCTGATATTATCTTTGGATTAGTTAATGTCCATGGTTCTTTCGATGGTAATGAAAATAATTGAATATTTTGGACATTAATATTGGCCTCTTCAAGTAATGGTCTTATTCTTAGGCTAAGAGGTTTAATGGCGGATGGTTTATTACGGTAAAATCTTTCATAATTAGGGTTAAAACACATTCATATGCTGAATTGCGTGGAATTGCAGCTAATTTAGTAGCATATTGAAGAGACAATTTCTCTCTTCTAACATAAAGTGATGGTCATTAGATTCAGCATAGAGACTATCAACGGGTGAAGTGCGAAAGGCACCTAGTGCTAAACGTTAACCTTGATGATGTATAGTAGCCAAAGATTTTAAATAAGATTTCCTAGCAGATCCATAGACTCTGGAGCCATAGTCCAATTGGGAACGAATAAACGATCTGTACAGATTTAAAAGAACAGTGCGATCTCGTTCCCAGTCGGAACTGGACAGGACTTTTAGAATATCAAGAGCTTTTAAACATTAAGCTTTCAAAGCATTGATATGGGGAATAAAAGACAATTTGTTATCGAATAAAAGACCCAAAAACTTCGCCTAAGTGACGACTGGAATTGGACTGCCGTATATAGTTAGTACAAGATTTAAATGCAATTTTCCTTTGCAGTTTAAATTCAATGGTTTCCATATTTTTGGATTGATAAAAAATTCCAAAATCGTAGACGAGAAGCGAACAATCTTGGTCTTTTACATATTTAACTATATTATTAATTTTTAATACTGAACAAGGTTGGTGATAAAATGCTACCTTGTGGTACACCTTGTTCTTGATTAAATATGTCTGATAATGTATTTCCTATGCGAGCATTAAATGTTCTATTTGATAGGAAATTTTAAATAAAAAGTGGTAACCGGCCTTTAAGGCCCAAGGTGTGTAAATCTTTCATGATGCCATATTTTCAAGATCAAAAAATACAGCTACGACATGTTCTTATTTAATAAATGCATCACGTATAAATGGTTCTAAGCGAATCATGATCGTTAGTAGAGCTGTTTTTTTTTTCTAAATCCAGCTTGAAATTTAGTGATAAGCTGGTTTGATTCTAAGAACCAAACCAGCCTATCATTAATCATTCTCTCCATTGTTTTACATAAGCAACTTGTCAAAGCAATAGGTCTGTAATTAGTGGCTTCAGTATGATCTTTATTAGATTTCGGAATAGGAATAATGGTAGCTTTTCTCCAGTTTTCAGGGAATTTTCCAGTGATCCAAATATCATTCAAAATATTTAATAATGTTTCCAATGTCTTGTTGGGTAAATGTTTTAAAAGTTGATAGTGTTGTCGTTAGGACCAACAGCAGTATCATGAGATTTATTGAGAGCATCTAATAATTCTTTAGTAGTGAAAGGTAAATAATATTTATCGTGATTTAATGATGAAAAATTAAAATTCTTTTTCTCTTGTTCTTGTTTAATATTTTGGAAGCTTTCTGAATAATTTGAGCTAGAGGAGTTTTTCTGAAAATTCCCCCCCCCCCCCCAAGACATTGGAAATATCTTTAGGCGTTGAACATATATTTCCGTTCGATTTGATATGGACATGTTCATTTGATTTGTTTTTGCCACTAATTTTTCTAATCATGTCCCATATTTTCTTTGTTGGTGTTCTGGTATTCAGTTTGGAGACGTATTGCTGCCAAGATGCTTTTGTGGCCGATTTTATTGTTTTACGAGCTTTAGCTCGCATATGTTTGGCATGAATAAGATTTTCTTTTGTTGGTTGTTTATTAAATGTTCGTAATGCAGATTTTCTTTTATTGATTGAATTTTTAACTTTGTTATTAAATCAAGGTTTGTTTCTTTTTGAAAATGTCGAGGATTTAGGAATACATTTTTCAGCAATATCAATCAATTGATCAGTAAAATCTTGTATATCATTTGCAATTTTAAAAAATTCAGGTTCGAGTTTTTCATAACATAATTGGTTAAAATTTTCCCAATTTGCTTTACTCAAATTCCATCTGGGGTGACGATCCTCATGGGTCGATTCAATTTCTTCAATTACTATCGGAAAATGATCGATTCCATGGAGATCGTCCACAACAGACTAATCAAAATCTAGATTATATAAGGACTAGGTAATTGATTAGTTAGATTTTCTAATTCTTGTTTAGAAAAATTATAGTGTGGTGGAAGGTAGACAGAACAAATCGTTATAGATTTGGATAAAGTGACGTTTACAGCAGCAGCTTGTAAATTAGTGTTTACATCTATTTTTCTATGAGGAACGTTAGATTTTACCAGGATTGATGTACCTCCTGATGCCTTCTTATTATCCGTTGTGATATGATTGCACATACTGTAACCTTTGAAATTAATATTATCTGTAGCTTTCAAAAAAGTTTCTTGGAGACAAATGACATTAGGAGAAAACGTGTAGTAAAACTTAAAAGTTCGTTAAAATTGGCTTTCAGTCCTCGACAATTCCATTGAATTATTGACTTTTTATCCATGATTGATTGGAGAGAAGATTAAAACAAGGAATTTAATCCCTTTATCTTTTATTATTCTTTGAGAACGTGGAGGGATCAACGTCCAACTCCATGTCCTCAAGGGCGCCGTACTGATTATCCAGTTTTACTGGATCAGCCGACGCCCCTTTACTGTTTGGATTTGATCCCTTATGGTTATCTTTGCCGTTTTTGTCTTTTCGATCCGCTGTCCCTGACGTGGAACGAGAGTGAGATCTGCTTGAAGTTGGGTGTTCGGTTGTGAACTGGTCTGTGAAATTTGTCTATATTGCACGACCCGCAGAAAAAGCGACCGACTGAAGTCGGTTGATTTTCTAAGAGTGGCCTAAAATCACCGTGTCATTCTGTCAGTCTGTCAGTCTGTCTGTCCGTCCGTAACCCGTTTGTGAAAATTGGTGATAGTGACTTAACCGCTTGGAATATTTAAACAATTTTTGGCATACTGATAGATATCAATGAGATCTAACCAATGAGCTTGCGAAATATTACATTCCATTTAGTATAGCCTCGCCGAGGCGAAAAATGTAAAAATTTTCGAACTGCTTCTTCTCGGAAACTCTTGGGCCGATTTAAGTCAAATTTCATATGGAGCCTCTATGGGATGGGGAAAAACAAAATTTGCTCAGGGGTCCAGGTCACATGACCAAAATGGCCGCCAAGCCATATATGATCTGTCTGTCTGTCCGTCCGTAACCCGTTTGTGAAAATTGGTGATAGTGACTTAACCGCTTGGAATATTTAAACAATTTTTGGCATACTGATAGATATCAATGAGATCTAACCAATGAATTTGCGAAATATTACATTCCATTTAGTATAGCCTCGCCGAGGCGAAAAAATGTGAAAATTTTCGAACTGCTTCTCCTCGGAAACCGTTGGGCCGATTGAAGTCAAATTTCATATGGAGCTTCTATGGGATGGGGGAAACCAACATTTGCTCATGGGGCCCAGGTCACATGACCAAAATGGACGCCAAGCCATATATGGTAAAAACCCTTCAAAAATAGTCTTCTCCAGAACCACTGGGCAGATTTCCACGATAAATAGCATCTGGGACGTAGGCCCATCATAAATTGCTAAAATGTTGACCCTGGGTTGACGTTGACCTTCTTTGTGCCTAGGTCAAACTTTGACACATATGCTTTTGTATTTTGAAAAGTGAGAATGCATTTTATCCTGCAAACGATTCAGAATACAGTTCTAAAGTATAAGATATATATTTTTGCTCCTTACGATAAGGGGCATTTATTGGGGGAACCGTTTTAGGTCCAGGTCACATGACCAAAATGGCCGCCATACCCATATATGGTCACACTCATAAAGCAAAAAGCATCCGGCGGGTCGTGCACTTCAGCTGAAGCACTGGTTCTGTTCTTGAATGATGAGTAGATGTAGGTTGTGACGATGTAGTAGGTTGCGACGATGTTGTTTTTGGTTTTACAGTGGAGGTTATTACTTTTGAATGGGTTTTAATTTGAAAATCTTTTACGTTGAATTGTGTAGATGTTTCTTTGGTTTCAGGTTTGCTGGCAAGAGATTGTACAACGTTTGCGAATGTAGTTTCTGGTTTATTTTGTTGAATTTTCTTGGCTTTCAAATATGTGACGTTTTCAGTGACTTTGATTTTCATAATTTCTTTCTCCGTTTTCCAAACTTTACAGACATTGGATTTTGAGAGATGATTTTTTTCCGCAGTTCAAGCACTTTGGAGAATTCTTGCAGTTGAGAGTGTGATGATCCGTTCCACCACACTTCTCACAAACAGATCCGTCAGGGCCAGTACAATCATTTTCGTGGTGCCCAAACCTCTGACAATTAAAACATCGCAGTGGATTGGGCACGTAGATTTCGACCGGTATTATTCTGTAAAAGATCTTCAGTGATTTCGGCAACGTTGTTGTGTTGAATGTAAGAAGTAATGTGTTGGTGTCGATTAGATTTCCGTCTTTTTTAATTTTGAATCGTTTACAGGCTGTAACTCCTTGTTCTTTCAAATATTCAACAATGCTGGCTTCTTTTTCCTGTTTTATCATTCTGTCACGGATTATTCCTTTGCATGAATTTAATGTTTTGTGCTCCGTGACAGAGACGTTGAGGTTGAAGAATTTGTTTATTTTAACAATATTTTCCGTTTGAGATTTCCCATTTGTTTCTATTAAAAGTGTTCCGTTTTTCAATTTTTTAACATTTTTGGCGTTCCGATTAATGATTCTATCTGTTTTTCAATGACAAAATGTGAAAGTGTAGTTACGGCCTTTTCTTCGTTGCTCGAAACCACAAAAATTCTCGCGAAATTTTCATTTGCTATGAAATTGAATATAGCCGGTTCAGGGTCATCAGATAAGTCCAAAAAAAATGCTCTTTTCCTAGTGTTGGATCCCATGGTTGAAATTTATGATTCGATATCTATGCGCCCCACCCTCCTTGGAGCCCTACAAGGGGACCTTTAATTGAACTGGATCTCCTATTTTTAACGCCAAGGCTACACTGCTATAATACTCGATGACAGGACCAGAGTCCTTCCGCTCCACCTCTGTTTTATGAATCTCAACTATGCACCCAGATTTCAATGAAAAAAAAATGAGGAAAAGTTGGGACCCATCCCCACCCGTATTCTCTCCCTCACAGAAGTTTCTGCTGAAATTCCCCAGTACAAGCCCACCAATTAATCCATCAGCCGCCGCCCATCAAACAACACTCAAAGGTAGAGGAATAAGACAAAATTACACCCGGTTTGTACCATAAAGATACGTAAAAAGAAAGAAGGAAGATAAGAACAAGCTGTGCGATTCTAGAGCTTGGCACCACTGAGCCGATTGATTAAGGCCGGATCTAGCCCAAACCCCTCGTCTATCTGAAATATGGGCCAAAATGATGTGTTGAAAAGCTGGAGATCCCTGGACTTTTCTCAATCATCAGGATCCCTTCTTCCAGCATTGGAGACGCCACTCACGGCAAACAGGTGGCTCCTGTTTCAACAAGGAATTTCATCCCCATTCACTACACAAGGAAAGTGACCTGTATATTTTATTCCCTACAGACAAGGGAGGCCGATAACGTTTGCTTAAATAAAAGCTTGGCTCTGAAAAACAGGAGATCCTTTGCTAAATATTTGATCCACGATTATGATAAGAAATTATTGAGGTGATAAGTTTCCGAGAGAACAAAGGATTTTATAAACTAATAAAGAAATAAGCTGTGTTAGATGATAACGTACACTTCAGAACTTCGGAGCATGAAAAAGTGACACATACACAGTACAAACACAAATGTTAGACACAGATGAGGTTGTCTTCTGTCCAGTGTGCGGCCCACCAGCACAGATGATACACGTACAAATGCAGCATGGTAGTAACATGAGACAGGAACGGTTTAAAAGGATAGATCTCGCGTAGTGAATTGTTAAAAAAATGGTAAGATCCATTTGAACAAATTGATTCACAAAATAATACCGGTCGAACGGACGATTGTTCTGTATGCTGGAGGCTTTTACCCAACTGCCACAGAAGCTGAAGGCAGCCACCTATTTCGAGGCACCGGGTGACTCGGCAGGGGTACTGTTTTCGGTGGGGTCTAACCACTCTGCCACAATCTCGAGGGCAGCCGCCATATTTCTACCCCCCCCCCCCCGGCTGGCACGGGGCATAGAAGTCAGAAGTGGTGAAGTTAGAAGTCGGAAGTAAGAAGTCGGAAGTAAGAAGTCGGAAGTTAGAAGTCGGAAGTTAGAAGTCGGAAGTTAGAAGTAGGAAGTTTGAAGTCAGAAGTCATGAAGTAAGAAGTTAGAAATCATGAAGTTTGAAGTAAGAACTCGGAAGTTAGAAGTTAGAAGTAAGAAGTTTAAGTAAGAAGTCGGAGGTAAGAAGTCGGAAGTTAGAAATAGGAAGTTAGAAGTCGGAAGTAAGAAGTTTGAGTAAGAAGTCGGAAGTAAGAAGTCGGAAGTTAGAAGTAAGAAGTTGGAAGTCGGAAGTTAGAAGCCGGAAGTTAGAAGTCGGAAGTTAGAAGTAGGAAGTTGGAAGTCAGAAGTCCTGAAGTAAGAAATCATGAAGTTGGAAGTAAAAACTCGGAAGTTAGAAGTAAGAAGTTTGAAGTGGGAAGTCATAAGTTCGAAGTTAGAAGTAAGAAGTCATGAAGTTAGAAGTAAGAAGTCATGAAGTGAGAAGTTAGAAGTAAGAAGTCATGAAGTTAGAAGTCATGAAGTTAGAAGTCATGAAGTTAGAATAGTATAAACATATTTTATTGCATCATAAATCAAGCAACAGGGTCGGGCCACAAGTTCTGCCAACATTAGTTACAGCCCTCTCCTACAAAACAGTATTACAGTAATATATACATGCACATGATAGTGGCAAATACAGAGACATTTTGAATACTTCATATGGAGTGATATAACAAATATACATACATCACATTTTCCAAAGATGATGAGAAAAAGAAAAAAAAATGGTGAGAAAAAAATGTATAAGATGTATAATGAATAATTAAATAAAGAAAAACAGTGTGATAAAAAATAATAAAATGAAAATGGAATGAGATGTCATGCTCGCCTAAGTGAACAGCAGCCTAGTTGGCGAACCTTCTAGTATCCTTAATAAATGTTTGTACGGCTGTAAAGATGAGAGTGTTATCTTCTAGGGACAGACTAACAGCTCCAAATAAAAGAATATTAATATTGACTGGATGAAAAGCTCTGGTTGATTGGAAAAGAATTACTCTTTCGTTAGTGTAATGTGAACAGTGAAAAAAATAATGAGCAGCAACTTCGGCTTCGTCCGAGCAACTACACGTGAAATTAGGTGATAAGTGATTAATATATAAGTCAAGACATAAATTACTACAATTATTTCTAATTCTTGCGTGTAAGGCAGACACATATCTGTTATCAGTTCTATAGTGTAATGGGACTTTCGAGTTGTTTTGATGCCTTTTCAATTGATACTTAAAACTTGCCAGAGACGGTGAATTACGTAATTCGACGTCAAGAGAATTCCATGCTAAAATTGAGGATGGAATACAAGATTTGCGAGAGATTTCAGTCCTGCAGAAAGGAGCGGTAACATCTGCTTGGTTTCGGAGATTGTAAGCATTTGGTTCTCCCACTAAAGGGGGAATTAGATCGGATATATATGTAGGAACGAACCCATTTATTGATTTATACATAAATACAAGTTTTTGCTGTCTGTGACGTTCCAAAAGGGACACACAGCCACATTCTCTGTACAGATTGTCCAGAGAAACTGATCTGGTTAAGCCTGTAACTATGCGGGCAGCTTCATTCTGAAGTTTTTGATGCGAGTTAATATCCTCTACAGTACAGCCGTCCCACACATCACGTGAGAATTCGATAATAGACAACAAGTACGATAAATAAATTTGATTTAATGCAACACGACTAAATGTATATTTCAGTTTCTTCATTATGCCAATAACTTTTGATGCACTGTTTTAATATTCTCAATATGGGAATGCCATCTACCGTTACTACTGAAGGTTAGACCTAAATGTTTATGATCTGTAACAAATTTTACGGGAGTTCCATCAAATATTATATATGGAAGTGATTCACTTAGTTTTAAAGTGAAAATCATTGCTTCTGTTTTAAATGGGTTAAATTTTATCAACCACTGAGATGCCCAATTTACTAACATTCGCAAATCATGGTTAATGATACCCTCAATGTCATTTAGAGTAGCTGCAGCGCAGAATAGGGAGCTATCGTTGGCAAATAATCTAGTAAGGCTAAGCAGAGAATCAAATATACCATTGATGTAAACTAAAAATAAAAGGGGGCCTAGAACAGACCCTTGAGGAACGCTGGCATTTACTCTCCTTAAGGTTGAAGAACTGTTTCTTATAACGACTTTTTGCTTCCTATCATTGAGTTGTCAGTAATCCAGTCCAATAATTCACCGTCTATGCCATTTTGTTTTAATTGAAAAACTAGTCCCTTATGCCACACTCTGTCGTAGGCTTTAGAAACGTCTAAGAAAACCATACATGAAAATTGATTATTGTCAAAAGTCTGGCAGATGTGATGATAGATGTCTATAAGTTGAAAGGTTGTTGAATGATTGGGTAAAAAACCAGATTGGTATTTATAAAGTAAATTATTTTCATGTAAAAAGTTATAAATGTGTTTAAAAGCTATTCTTTCTTGTAGTTTGCCAACGTTACTTAAGAGAGAAACAGGTCGAAATGTCGAAGGATCAGAATTATCTCCCTTTTTGGGTAAAGGTATAACATTTGAATATTTATAGATCTCTGCAAACTTGCCGTCTCTGAAAGATCTATTAAAGAGTGTACACAGAGGAACAGATACTTCTTTTGCTACAGATTTTAGCATTTTGGTACTAATACCATCTGGCCCTGTAGCCTTGTTCGGATTTAAAATTTCAATCAAAAATGCGACCTCTTGTGGTGCACATGCAATGCTTGATAACCGACTTTGTCATTTATATTGAAAATCAGGCAAGTCGACGTTTTCACCATTGACTTTGGAGATAGATGTAAAATATTCGTTTAATAATTCTGCTTTATCTTCTGATGAAAAACAAAAGTCGTTTTGCCCAGTAACTGGGAATGAATTTAGAGGTGGAATTGAAGCGGAGCTGGAATTGCTTTTAACAAAGTGGCGTACCACTTTCCAAAATTGTTATTTATCATTAGCGTGAAAATCAGAAATAGAAAATTCAAAATTGTTGTAGAATTGCTCTTTTGCGTGTCGCTTTAAATTGTTAACTTTATTACGAAAGAACTTATATCTTGACAGAGTGTTAGCATTACCTGATTTGTTGAATTTCCGTTTTAATCTATCTCGTTTTCTAGATACACGTCTTATTTCAGAATCGTACCACGGCTTGTCATCAGGTCTAATAAGTACATTTTTGGATGGAACACAAGAGTTAACAAATTCAAGAAAGGTATCATTAAATTTAGAACAGACCTCATCTAGAGTACCTTCGCTTAGACATGATCAATCATAATTTGAAATTTTTTGTTTTAAAAGAGTAAAATTAGCCTTTTTATATAAAAATATTAGTCGATTGAAATCGCCTTCAGTATCATACTGAAAAGGTAGTGTTATATATGTCGCTTTGTGGTCACTTATACTGGCTGGAATAGTTAAAGAACCAGAATCCAGGAATGGCATGTCGTCTGGAATAATGATTGGGTCAAGAATGGCATGTTGCCTTGTTGGTTCTGTTATAACATAAGTCATCGAGTTAATCAATAAAACATCTTTTAGATTGTGATAATTTGGATTCATTAGATCTTCGTTGAGGTCTCCAACGATTATCAGATTTTCGGAGTGTTCGAGAGCCCTTTCAATATTTAAGTTTAAATTGTTAAAAAACTGTATGTCAGCTGTAGAGGGACTATAAAATAAATAAATTAAACATAGCTAATTTTTACCTTGACTTCTATCCATAAAAACTCTTCACAAACAATCTTAAGTGTTGGTTTTCTCACGTGAAGTAAGCTTGAATTGATATATGCTAAAACCCCCCTCCATGATTTGTTCTGTCCTTTCTGTAAGATACACTGAAACTGTTTGAAAGAAAAAGCATTTCTGCTGGAAAGTTGGCATCTAGATGAGTCTCAGAAAAACATAATATATTAAAATCAGAAAAATTATCAAGAATAAAGTCTAATTTGTTTCTAATGCTTCTAATATTTAAATACAAAAATGAAAGATCGTGTATATTTTCAGGCCCTGGATTAGTTTCTATGCCACCAGCTTGAAGTGGTATATTAAGAAGAATGACAAAAAAGCAATATATATTGCAAAATTCAAGACCATGAGAGCATTTGCGTGGTGGCAAATACATGAAAATAGCTTGTAAAGTGTCACCATTATTAAAAAAAAACTGAAAGCATATTTAGAGTGACCTTAAACATTTTCTTGCTGCTAGTGATGCCGTGGTGAAACAAACCAACCGAGACCCTCCACTGGTTAAGGGAAATACCCATTTTCAACCATAATAATCAGACATTTTGGCATTGGATCTCAGTGGTATGTCCCACAACTGCATCTGACACCCAGACAGCATGACAGTGATATGTGAAAAGAAAATGAGATACATATAATATAGATGAATACATGTATTAATGGAGCATTTGTAGAAAACATGTGTATGAAGGTAAACTTTGGAAGAAACAGATAAAAATTGGTGATAAGTTGTGAACTTAGCTACCATTAGGAAAACACGTCCATGTCAAACAGTAAATAACATGGTTACTGAACTGACTAATGGTGGGTTAAACTGTAACCCCACTTTCCCAATCCTGCCCCTCACACAGACCGTGGGTGACCGCAAGAACCGCCTCAGTGAGGCGGCTTCAACGAGCATCCACAATCCATGCTTTTTAAGCGAAAATAAAGGAAAATAATGTATACCCCTGTAAAGACCATTTTTACGTGTATATGTAAAAGTGGGGTTTAAGAGGGTCACAATTACATAGACGTGTTTTCGTAATGTTATTAATCGGTTGATATATCTCGGACAACTTACAAGACATTCATGGTGGAATGCAGTGAGCTAACATTGCCTCATTGTTGTATGCAGTGAGCCAACATTACCTCATGTAGGTAGAGGAACACAATGTAATGTATCTGAACAAAAAACATGTAGTAGACTGTCAAATGGAGCACATTCTTTGCAACAAGTTGACATGTGAAACCAGAAGACAAGCTAGCCAGCAGACCGTGAAGATCAAAGTTAAATGTTCTGTAGTGCTGCCTGACCCAGTTCGATAAGGTCCACTTTGCTATTGACCTGCCTAGCATTAAACTTACCGAATACTGTAGGACTTTGGTATCAGAATAGTTACTGGTGACACGTCAAATGACATTCATACACCATATCCCTAACACCTTTGGGACCATAAAATGTTGGTTGAGGTGGTGGTAGTTCGGATTATTGAGAGTTACACATAGGCCAACTGCCTGTCCATGCTCTTTATGGTTTACTTAAAACTTTTTATAGATGTATGTTGTGTCTACTCATTCGTATCGCCAGAATGAGGCGATTCTAATGAGTACACACAACACATATTAAACAAATCTCCATAAATATACCTCAAATCGAATATCTGAAGCTATCAGAACAATTCTATAGGGACCAAGAGTGAGTACAAATTATCCATAGTAAACGAATTTTCCGTGTTCAAGTTATCAAATCTTTACCTGAGCAACATGTTCAACCCTTATCCTGATGAATATTCAGTCCAGCCACACCCATTTCTGACACTGAACTAATTAGATTTCTTGATGTAATTTATTCTTTCAAATTCATAAACTGAATGTCAAACAGTGTGTATCCTGATCAGGTCGCTTCGTCAGAAGCCATCTGGTCTGGAACCACACTGTTTTCAAAGATAGGGGTTGTCGTGAACAGCAAGATAAGAGTTGACTGAAAATACAAATAAAGTCACACAAATGTAAAGATCCCATAATCCAGTCTTTTCAGATGATACCAAGTTTTATGCGAACAGGGCAGATCTGGTCAGACAGCTTCCGATGGAGCGGCCTGATCAAGATCTCCACTGTTTGTCTAGAACCATGGAACATTCATCCGTATGGTAAAATCAAAAGTGTTAAATGTTTGAGGAAAATTACTTCATTCATAATTGGTGATTCAAATTTAACCCCTATTGTGCCAAACGGAATCGTCAGCCTAGCACATAGCAGGAGTCCATTTCAAAATGTAGGGGTGTTAGGTTGTGTTTACCCCCCAAAACTAACTGGAAATTTGGCTGATTTTTGAAAATTTGGCTGATTTATTTATTTATTTATTTTATTTTATTTTATTTTTGCAAACAGTGTAGGACCCGATCGGACGCCGCACTATGAGGCGTCCGATCTGGGTCTGCACTGTTTGCTGATTGCCCATTTTGGGGTTTCCGGTGTTAAATGGGTTAGGACTTTCTATCAGGTTTTTGTAGAAATTTGAATAAAGCATACCTGACCAATTTATACAAGAATACCAACAAGACCGCGTAAAGAACATACATGAAAACTCCAACCAACCAATTCCGGCTGCCCTAACAAGCACCCACAGTCCATGTTTAGGACATGAACAAAGAAGAAGAAGAAGAAGAAGAAGAAGAAGAAGAAAAAGAAGAAGAAGAAGTTGAAGAAGAAGAAGAACAACAACAACAAGGTCAACATGTCTTCATAAAATGCCAGTGCTGAAGCTGTAGGAGCTGTACACACGGTTAAAAAAAAAGATAAAAAGGAGAATGAGTGAGTGACAGAATATATCAACGCAGAAAAAAGTGCTTTGCCCACTAGACGTATGTCCATCAACCATAACGTCCATATTTCCCAATTCGGTGAAAAACCTTCTCAAATCCCAACTCAACATAAAATTAGAAGTCAGAAGTGGTAAAGTTAGAAGTCCCTTCAGGGCTTCCATAGAAATGTATCCATTTGGGAGATATGAAAAATTCACTATGTCGCACGGGTGTGATATCGTAATGGAATTTTGCTTTATAAATACTTTTCACTTTTTGAGTCAATAGATAAAGTTACAAACTACAGTGTATTCCCGCCTGATATTGTTCAAAATTATGACCTTTGGGTGAATTTTATATACATTTATATACATGCAAAACTCTCTCTCTCTGAAATAAGCCGCACACACACATTTAAAGGATCCAGCTTAAATTTTTGAGTTAATTGCCATAAGGCTAGACCATGGGCTGTGGGAAATGACTGATAAAAAATAAAAACATCACATTTTTTTTTTTCAAAATAACAGCTAGAATTTGCATTGCCTGGTGGGGTAAGTTTCAACATTCTGACACAGATCGACACCCCAGAAGGTGAAATGTGATAGTTTAGCTACTGAGTTTTCACAAATTGTGACAAAATGATGGATACTATGAATTTCAGAACTGGTATACTCAGTGGTATTAATTACGATAGCACACCCGTGCAACCATAGTGCATTGTTTTCTGATCTCCAAAATTACTACTTTTCTGATGAAAATCTGTGATATGTCTCTTATTTATACTGCAAACATAGGTTGTGGGTGCTCGTTAGAACCGCCTGCATTGAGGCGGTTCTAACGAGTACCCACAACCTATTGTCTTGGAGCTTAAATAAGAAAAAAAATTACAGAAACACCCATAAACCCCGATTTTCTCTATAATTATAAAGTGGGGTTTGTGGGTGTTTGTTGCACGGACTTGTTTTCGCAATGTGCTATTACTTAGGGCCCGACCTTTTTGCCTGGATAAATTGTTATAAGTAACAAAATATGTTAAACTCTACCCATTCTTGTAATCCCTCCCCGTGAGAAGAGACGGCCGTTTTTCATCACGTGAACAAGTCCGTGAAATGAAGACCCCCTATACCCCACTTTATATAGAGAAAACTGGGGTTTACGGGGGTATACATTATTTTTCTTATTTTTGCTCCGAGACATAGGTTGTAGGTACTCGTAAGAACCGCCCAAATGCGGTGGTTCTAACGAGTACCCAAAACCTATGTTTGGAGCAGAAATAAAGAAAATATCACAAATTTTCATCAGAAAAAATACCCGTTTTGAGGTTTGAAAAATGGGTAACAGGACACTTCGGTCCCAAAACCACCTCGGCCCCTAGACACCTCGGCCCCAAAACCACCTCGGCCCCACATAAAATTGAAACCCTAGACGGGTCGGCCCCTGGACACCTCGGCCCCTAGACAAGTCGGCCCCATATACCTAGACACTTCGGCCCCACTTCGCTTTTCACGGGGTTTCCACTTAAATAGGAGATCGGGTTGGATGCCGGACGAGTTTTTTTTTTTTATTTTTATTTGCTGATTTGATTATTTTGATAGGGAGCCACGAATATTTTCAAGAACCTATCATATATATATATATTTATTATATATTATAACGTAACTAAATAGAAAATCTATATGTCCATTTAAGAAGAATGGAAGATACATATGAAAACTCCCCTATTTTATTTCAATGTATAATTCTAATTGCATTGCAGCATGCTTTAGAGCAGGCTCTTTTTTCTACTTTTCAGCTCTTTTGATCATCTATATGCTTTTTTATTATTCGAAATAATTCCACACCGCTAAAATACTTTTTAAATTAATTTCAATAAGTTATCCTTACTAATTGGATGGAAATCTGGATGGATCGGTGGATGGGGCCGTAAAACCAAAAAAATAAATAAATCATTCCTCGGTTTCGCCAACCATGGTGATGATTGGGGATAATCTTATATTTGTTAACATATTTATATATTTATTTATTAATTTATTTATTTATCCGGCCTCGGTAGCTAAGTCGGATGCGCGTACGACTGGTGATCAGGAGGATGTGGGTTCGATACCTACCGGGGTCGGCAACTTTCTATCGTGGAGATCGATTATGAAATGTTTTCTTCGGTCATTCTCTCCCTTCTGCTGATTCAAGAAGGGCAGTTGTCACTTTCTGGCGAAAAAATGTGCACTGTATTGGTTAACCGCTTACGTATAAGCCTGCAAAGGTTAAGTGTGGATAGGTAAACTGACCGGCTAGAAAATGAGCTAAAATAGTATTGACTGGGCCGTTAAACTCCAAAACAAACAAACAATTTATTTATTTATTTATTTATTTATTTATTTATTTATTTATTTATTTATTAGGTAATTATCAGTGTTCAGGTTCGCTGAACTAAAATTATCCTCGTAAGCAAACCAATTTATATAATGTATGCATGCAATTCAATCACTGCATGAAAAACGGTGCAGATCCGGTTCAGAGGGCAGAAGCAATCTGATCAGGATCTCCACTGTTTGCAAAGATAAGGATTATCGTGTTCAGCGGGGTAAGGATTAATGAATTTCATGTTAGTACACTATTAAGCAAAAAGTTTTACAAGGACAATTAACTAATGACTTAAATTAGTAAAGTGTGAAGCTCAATAAACAACCAGGCGTTACTAATCCCTTTACTCCAATAAAGAGATCCTTGATGATAAACAGATCATTGTTATCAATTTTCACACATTTGATTGTTCTAGCTCTTATAAAAGACAGTAACGAGTATATTGTATACTTTATTTATTAATATATTAGTCACACTTCTGACTATCAGCTACTCAAATTACTTGATACATGTGTACTATTTGTGAAAAACAGTGTAGATCTGGATGTGCACTGTGTGCAAAGTCTTCACTGCTCGTTTTTTTGTAGGAATTGCTCAGTATGTTTCCATTGTTATCAATTTTCACACATTTAGAAATTCCTATCAGCTCATATTTAAAGACGGACAGTAACAAGTATACTGTACAATTTATTTATTTTATTTATTTATTTATTATTCACATTATTCACATTTCTGACTATCAGACCCTCAAATTACTTGATACATGTATATTGTATTCATTTAAAATTCGCAAACTGAATGACAGTGTAGATCCAGATCATATGGATCTGGATTGCACTGAGTGCAAAGTCTTCATGGCCCTATATATTCGTGTAGAAAAGGCTCCTTGACTATCAATATCAAATATTCACAATTAGAGCAACCCGCTAAACCCCACTTTTCGTGATGCTGACTCAAGGTCAACGTCACGGTTGAAGGCGGCGGGGATTATCTGTCCTTAAGAGTGTAGTCCAAGTTAACCTGAAAATGTCGTGTATGCGTTGTTATATTTATTATAAACGTCTCATTGGTTATTTGTTATTTCTTATATGAAATAAAAATAGCAATAAAATAATTTGATCTTGTTTCATAACACTTTAATAGAAGATTGCGTAAAACCAAAATTATATAACGCACAACCTCTATCTTGGAGCAGAAATAAAAATTACGAAAACATGCCTATACAAATGCATTGTAAACTTTACCGCCGAAAAAACGAACATTATAAGAGGAAAATTGTGGTGTTTTTATTATTTCTGCTCAAATAAGGTTTACCCCTGTAAACCCCAATTTTACTAAATAAAAGTGGGGTTCAATGGGGTAAAAATTATAAAGACGTGTCTTCGTGATGTAAATAATGTATGCCCCTATGAGCCCCAGCTTTCCCCATATAAACTGGGGTTTAGCGGGGTCTTCATTACACGGGCTTGTTAACATGATGTTTTGTTTGTTTGATTTGACGTTAACGCTCCAATCAACAATGTAGCGGTCATTTCGGAGACGTTGCCTCCAATTTTGTGGGAATTTTACCCGGCATTGAGATTAAATGACATCTCAAGCCCTGCAGCCCAATGACACCAAACGGTTTACAAGTATGAACGGTCCGACTCGCCCCGCTTTTCCTGGCCGGGCGTAGAACCTCTAAGCGGTTTACCAGTACTCATGTTACAGGCTGTCGGTTTCTTGAAGTCCCGATGGGCGGGGCCGATATAAATGCTCATACCCTAACATATATCAAAAGTGGGGCCGAGGTATCTTTGGGGCCGAGATGTCTAGGGGCCGAGGTGACAGTGGGGCCGAGGTGTCTAGGGCCGAGGTGACTAGGGCCGAGGTGTCTAGGGCCGACTTGGTTTTGGGCCGACCTGTCTAGGGGCCGAGGTGGTAGTGGGGCCGAAGTGTCTGGAAATCGAAAAATGCACTATATCACACGGGTGTGTCATCGTAATGTTTTTTTAATTTTCTTACGCGCTTCTTGCTAGTGAAAAGTGACGATAAAGATAATAATTTCTTTTAAATTATATATATGCCGAGAAATCACTCAACAGTTACACTAACAATCACACGTCCAGCGCTGCTGAGCATGAAGTATATCCTATTCATACGCTCGTTTCGAAAAACAAGTACCAGTTGAATTAAATATTTACAGACACTTGCCACTTTAAAAATTAGTATTGATGAGTAGTCGGAATACAAATTAAAAAAAATCTCTTTCACAGCCTCGTCTTATCGTTCTCATCTGCTTTCAGTTAAGTTATTTTTCTTCACTCTTTCCTATTTGGCCCCTGCCCATCGGGACTTAAAGAAATAGAATGGGCCGCATGATGATGCTTCCACGCAGAGCTGACACCTACCGCACGCGAGTACTGGTAAATCGCTGTGAGGTTCAAAGCCTTGCTATGCATATAAACCCTGTTGGTTTCATAAGGTGACAGGGCTTAAGATGTCTTCACATCTCAATGTCGGGTAAAAGTCCCACAAATTGGAAGCTACGTCTCCAAAATGACATATACAGTGTTGACAGCGACGTCAAAACCCAAATCAAATCCTACGAAATTCTGGTGAAAAGCCTTGATGATTTAGGAAAACAATTAGGCTGTTTTTAAGTTACTGTCAAAGAAGGTTTTTTCGTAGTTGACATCTGAGTCATTGTTTAAGGTCTGTGTGTGCTATCTGGGAATGGCAAAAACAAATGCTGTTAGAACTTAGTGCCCGACCTTTTTGCCTGTATAAGTTGTCATAAGCAACAAAATATGTTAAAATCAACCATCCTTGTAAAACCCACCTAAAAGGCTTATTTTCACTTTCACTCCAATATATAATTTACTGCTACTCGGATTAACAGCCTCATTGGCGCACAATCATATAATGAAAAGCAATCACTGTCTCTAATCATTGGGACCTGAGCACTCCAGCTCCAGCCAGGCCCAAGAAGACAATGAAGAAGCAGCCTACAGCGACGGAGAGACCACTCCCGGAAACAGCCCCTCCAATGTCTGTGACCATCGAGATTCAATCTTCGGCAATCACCAGACCATCTCCCACAGCCAGAGCCGAACCCGCGCCCGCGCCGACACTGCAGCGACCAATGCCTTCGCCTGGACCAGCGCCGTGCTCGCCAGAGCCTTCTCAACCTACACAGACGGAGCCACTAAAGAAGCAACGACGCAAGTCTTCGCCGCCGAAGCCAGCCCACCAACCGCTCGCACCAGACATGTACTTCGTAACAATCGACCAGCTTTTCCGGGTACAATGCCACTACGACTGTCAAGCTGCCCACCGCTATGGTGACCACGACCTCTACCTGCTTAGCAGGAAGCCTACGGTCAAACCTACCCGTACGTGACAACGTGCTGCGCTTTCC
Source organism: Lucinisca nassula (assembly GCA_963580285.1). Lineage (NCBI taxonomy): Eukaryota > Metazoa > Mollusca > Bivalvia > Lucinida > Lucinidae > Lucinisca > Lucinisca nassula. Next base: position 174,700,660 of record OY757013.1, on the reverse strand, counting down.
AACATTTGGAGAACGGCATTCTCTACGTGTCGAGGTAATCGGATTCAAGGGACGACGAGTTCGTCCCAGGAGATTGGCGGTTCTACAAGCAGCACTTCTGCATAGCCAAGCCGGTAGATGCTGCGGCTTGTGCCAACGCCTGGATCGTTACGCATTCATCCTGCCTGCTGGTTGGGAATCAGACTTGCGCCCAGTCTTCTTCCTGAACTTCGCGTGTTTTCCTGCATGGAAACTTGCATTGACATGCTTCATTTGCAAGTCCAAAATCGCGCGGCCATAAGAGAGAGGACCGTTGATCTACTTTCTGCTCTCGAGCACAGTAGAGAAATCACGATCTGCAGCCGAATTGACACTGATTACTCTACATTTTTTGGCTTAATTTTGACCGGGCTTCACAATTTCTAAAACTGGCAGTGCTTCACTTTCCTCGGTACGGCACAGGCACTCCAACGAGATTGATTCTCACTGTGGAGCTATGGAGTTCTTTCCGCCGTAAAATGCCTAAACTTGAACGAACGAACGAACGAACGAAAGAACGAAAGAACCACGATGGTTTTCATGTTTACACAGCAATCTGACAACAGAGGTAGACAAACGCTGCTATAAATAGCCGGTACCTCATCACGAAAACACGCCTATATAATTTTTACCCCCTGAAACCCCAATTTTATATAGTAAAACTTGGGTTTGTAGGTGAATTCCTTATTTTTCTTATTTCTACTCTTAAATATAGATTGTGGGCACTCGTTAGAACTGCCCCGATGAGGTGTTTCTGACGAGTACGCACAATCTATATTTTTTTTAACAGAAATAAGAAAAATATTACATTTTTTTTTTATCTTAAAATTTTCATTTTTTCGGCAACAAAGGTTACAATGTATATGTATATGCGTGTTTTCGTAATGTGGATTTTGCACATTGTCAGTGTAGTCACGTGAACATTACTAGGCGGGAAGCTACTGCTGCAATTAACATTGGGTCGATTGTTAAACAAATGGCCTACGGATAACTTAATAAAAACTACTAACTTAATCAAGGAGCCATGAAAGATAATACTTTCGCACACAGGCGCGTTTTCCTAATGGATGCAAAAAGTTTTGAGGCTTCTGTGATTAATGATGTCTGAGATAATTACTTGAGCCCCTTCAAGACATAACCTATCTTCAGGGACTTTTACCAAGTAAGACAGAAACCAGCCTGCTAAGCTTCACGGACTAGCAACACAGGAACCAGCCTGCTAAGCTACACGGACTAGCAACAATCTGGATATTTTAGATATTGAAACCACGAAAACACGCCTATATAACCTTGACCCCCATTGAACCCCACTTCTATACCAGTATAGTAAAACTGGGGTTTACAGGTGTAAAACTTATTTTTCTTATTTCTGCTCTAAAATATAGATTGTGGTACTCATTAGAACCGCCTCATCGAGGCGGTTCTAACGAGTACCCACAATCTATAGTTTGAGCAGAAATAAGAAAAAAAATATTAAAATTTTCGTCTAAAAATGTTCTTTTTTTCGGCTGTAAAGTTTACAATGTATTTGTATAGGCGTGTTTCGTAATGCCACCACTGTATATCCCACTTTATTTAGTGGGATTACACTGTAACAAAGGTGAATATTGTTTCGCCATTTTCACTAAAAAAATACATTTCTAGTCAAAATAGTCGTTGCATACATTACGATGGCACATCGGTGTGCGTCAATGGTGACTTCCATATCTACAGAACAATCATTTTTAGAAGAACAAAATGCGATCATTAAAATTACACATCCGTGTGATATATTGTATTCATTCATACGCCCCCCTCCCCTCCCTCCCCCCGAAAAAAAAATTAAGATGAAAAACTTTGATATTTTTCTCATTTCTGCTCAAAAGCTCTATATTTTGTAGCAGAAATAAGAAAAAAAAAATATTTATCCCTGTAAACCCAAGTTTGACTAAGAAAAGTGCGGTTCGTGGGGGTCAAAATTATATGGGCGAGTTTTTGTGATGTAATGTGGCGTCTGATTAGGGTCTAAACTGTTTACTAAGGGGATGCCAGTCAAAACGAGAATATAGAACGAAAAAGTAGACCCCGCCCATAAATGACAAATGATCTTGTCCAACATACAGCAGAGTCCAAACCGGTTAAAGGCATTTATTCTCGTAATAGTGGGACACACCGTGTGGACATAATTGCTTTATTGCCCCCTGTGATATACTCTCTGTAGCAGATCAAAGGCAGCCCCTAATATGGTGATAAGTAGCTCTTGTTGAATCCCTGACTAAGGCACTTAAGAGGAAAATCAATAAGGTACACTCTAGTCATCAGTTAGTAAACTATTGATTTTTTTCCCAAAGAAGGCCCCTTACCTGTTGAAGACAGAGGACTTCTCTTCAGTCAGCACTGAGGGCTATATAATATTATGTAATGCAATGATGGTTCTCAATGATCAAGAATAAATGCCTTTAAGACCTTCATTTAATGTTGACTATTTGCATGCTAGTCACGTCAACCAAACAGATGTCTTCTATCACATGCACACAGCTCAGAGTAGGGCCTGTCTGACCTTAGCCTTCACCATCGGGGCTTCGAGAAATAGATTGGGCGTTATTATGCTTCCACGCAGAGCAAACACCTACCGCACATGGGTACTGGTAAACCGCTTAGAGGGTCTAAGGTGGTGCGAGTCGGCTTTCCCCGTGTAAAACTCCCACAAATTTGGAAAGAATGTCTCCAAAATGACCTACATAGTGTTGACGTGGACGTAAACATCAATTTAATTCAAACAAATCAACAAGTCACGACGTCGCAAAAGTAAGATAATTCTCGAAGTTAATTTCCACACCAAGAGCTCATATAAGCTCCTTGGCCACACTAATTTTTGGCTGTTAATCAATCAAATTACTTTGTATAATGTGAACTTTCAAGCCACAAACTGAATTACGATCAGTGTAGATCCTGATCAGAGGACTCATCTGATTTGAATCTGTGCTATTTGCAAAGTTAATATCGTGTTCACGGTTAAAAATGGACATGCATCAATCATTGATAATATTTTCCTAAGTTTTGTTTAAACAAGACCGATAGAGGTGATTCGAACATGTAGAAGTCTATGGTTGCCAAGGAAAACAACAAAGATGGCGAGTCCCAGGGATTTTGCTTTTGGGGGAGTTTTGATATTTTGTGCGTGCGTGTATGTGTGCGTGCGTGTAGGTGTTCACGGACATATATGAGCCACGATACTGAACAAGTAATGAAACGCAAATTAAAATACAACACAAAGGCAAAAAGTGATTTGGAACGTTACGTCTAATATTCTTCGTCGCCAATCATATAACTCTACCACGATAATAAATCTATGTAACGAATACTGTTGTAAATCCCGCTTTATTTCGAGAAAAAGCGTGGTTTACAAGTGTAAACATCATTTACTTCTTTTTTTGTTTTGGAGGAAAAATTATTAAAATCATCAAATCTGTCCGTGTGCAGATGAAAGGGGTATACACTATTTTTCGTTTTCAGCTCAAAGACATTGGTTGTGGATACTAGTTAGAACCGCCTCATTGGGGCGGTTCGGACGAGCTCACACAACCTATGTTTAGAGTTTAAGGTATCATTGCACTAAATACTGGGAGGTGCCGGGTTTTATCATTTTTGGACCGAGCTTTTAGTTGCGTTCTAAATACCAGACTTGCTTCCATTGGTTATATATCCCATGTTTTATTTCAATGTTAGAAAATGATAGGTACAAGGGACTAAAATGATGCATGTTTTATAAATATATCTGCAAGCTCAAAAATTTTTTTGCTGATTTTATATGGTAACCCCTCCTTTAAAAATGTTGGTTTGTATTTACTCCGTTCTAGTAGGTAAACAAACATGGTTGACTGTAACTTGAAAAGCAACAGATCAACATGTGTTTTTTTTTTCTCATTAACTGGTTGGGCTAGGATGCCTCTATAAACAAGTAAGATTGAAAAGTTTTGTATGTGTAGTTTTTGTGGGAGCAGGTAAAAGGTTATTATTGTCGCCTATGGAAAACATTTAGTGGAAAGCTCCCTTAAAGACAAATGCTGCGAATTCGCATTTTTTGTATGATCATCAAAAAATGATAGTTATGCCAGAGCCAACATTGTACCGTTCTTGGGTCACTGAAGGAAATGGTTGAAATTTGTGGAACAGATATTGTTTTGGGTTCATTTCATTACTGAACATGTTCAGCTTGGCTAAAAACTTCACAAAAAACAGTAACATTGCGACGTTTGAAATTTTTAATTTTTCGGCATTTATTCAAGATCAGATCAACCTAAATGGTTACAGACAGACTCTCCGTTGTTTCATCTCTGTGGTTGTTTGATTTTTTGTGTTCACGGGGATGTTGCACTGATGAGTTAGGAGGCCTTCATGCGGAATGAACAAATTATTTGTCTAAATCGCGACGGAATAAGGGCGAAGATTGTGACCACGTACACGTAAAATCGATTTAAGCCCCCCTACCCCCACCCCCCAGTGGAATTCGTTTCCGCTGACCGTTCCAAGGCGGTTCTTCTGTCGCGGTTTATTTTTGTTATGGTTTGTCTTTGGGTGTTTGTGTCGCTTATGTTATTTTATTTTGGCTAGCCTTTAGGCCATTTTGTGGGAAAGTAACTGTCCTTTTGGCTTTCCGCTGTTGGTGTTTCCGTTAGGGTCTGTTGTTCCATGTTTGTGTGTCTTTCCCTTTGGTATCTCTGATGGGAGCTGTGGGTTGATTGTATCGATTCCTGATCATTGCCTCCACTTCTATTTTACTTAAACGATTTGCTGTAATGCATTTTATGGTCAGCAACTTTTTAAGAAATAGATCAGCTCTAGCTGTGGTTTGTTGAGTAATAAATCACAGTTTGGAGGTCAGTTGTAAAGTACAGCTCTAGTTGTGATTTGTTGAGTAATAAATTACAGTTTGGAGGTCAGTTGTAAAGTAGACAAATCACGAGCGCGTAGCGCGCGTGATTTGTCTACTTTACAACTGACCGACAAACTATGACTTATTACTGAACAAATCACAAACTAGAACTGATCTATTTCGATTCTAACAGGCTGAAAATCGGCAATAATGTTGTTGTTTCCTTCAAAATCTCACAACTTTTCGCCATTGTTAGAAGAAATTCCGCTAAAATTATTGACTGAAACACATGCATTTATATCCTTTCCTAACGATTTCGATGCGAGAAAATGACGTTACACCGTCTGACGTCTTGAAGGAAATCGACTAGTGACGCCATAAATTGGGAATTTTAGTGACGTCACTCGTCACGCTCTTCCCAGCTGTGATTTGTTGCAGAATAAAGCACAGTTATTTTCCATTGCCTATATAGGCGCACTGTGTTAGAATTACAAGTAAAAATTATCTGTCAGTGATTCACCAGCTTTGCAAAGAATTGATATGTATTTTTATATGTATTTCATCTGGGGGTAGGGGAACGGTTTGTTTAATAAAACAGAAGTTAGCACGGTGACCCATAGTTGTTTTTTTTTAATTAAGAAATAGATCAGCTCTAACTGTGATTTGTTGTGTAATAAATCACAGTTTGGAGGTCAGTTGTAAAGTAGACAAATCACGAGCGCGTAGCGCGCGTGATTTGTCTACTTACAACTGACCGACAAACTGTGATTTATTACCCAACAAATCACTGGCTAGAGCTGATCTATTTCGATTCTAACACGCTGAAAATCGGCAATTATGTTGTTGTTTCCTTCAAAATCTCACACCTTTTCGCCATTATTAGAAGAAATCCCGCTAAAATTATCGACTGAAACACATGCATTTACTTCCTTTTCTTACGTTCTCGATGCGAGAAAATGACGTTACATCGACTAGTGACGTCATAAATTTGCAGTTTTTAATGACGTCACACGTCACGCTCTTCCGAGCTGTGATTTGTTGCAGAATAAAACACAGTTATTTTGCATTGCCTATATAGGCGCGCTGTGTTAGAATTTTCTTTTCTGTGAAAACATTCCCTAGAGAAAAAACCTTGTTTTGTGAAAAATATAATGTCGCATTTTTCTGTTTGGTCCAAAATGCTGCAGACAATGAATTATTTTGAAAGATATTTGGGGTGGTGACAAAATCGGTCTTGCAAAATTGTTTCTGAACTTGGAAAATAGTTGTAAGATAGGCAGCAGTGTCTGTTAATATATCATTCTGACTGAAATAAATGTTTAAAAGCTAGGCAAAAGTCATTTTTGACACGTATTTACTAATATGGTTGTTTTCTGATCTTTCTGGGAAAAACGTTTGAGGTGATTTTCCTTCTTGTTCAGATTACTTAAGATTCAGCACGGTGACATATGGTTTTTATTTCAAAAGTGGTAAGCCAATATATGATGCTCAACATATACAGACTCTTAAACAGTTTTCAATGTAGGAAGTATTTCGTAGCATATGCCCTTAAATGTAAAATCATTATAATTTTAGCAGAAAATGACCGTTTTGGGGAGTATGAATGAATACGATTTATCATATGACGTCGCGTCTGAGAGTGTATTAACGCCATGCATTATTTTTGATAATCCACTAGTAGATTAAATATGCAAATTAGCTAGATACGTTCCGTAACGTTACATGTACGACGTCCTTAACGGCGGAATACTGACATTTTTGTAAACAATCGTGAATAAAATGCGTTTTAAATGTCATATGATAAATAGAATCTTGCATTCGTGCTCATGTATGACTGAATTTATTAAACGAGTTGAGGAAAAGGGATAAAATGCTCGGCAAAGCCTCGCATTTTATCCCTTTTCCTCAACTCGTTTAATAAATTCAATAATACATGAGCACTCATGTAAGATCCTCTATATATCACACGGATGTGTAATTTTAATGATCGTGGTTTGTTCTTATAAGTTCTTATAGGCGTGTTTTCGTAATGTCTTGTACCTTTCATGACTTTCCGGCCAGGAAAGACAGGGTTAACGTACCTAGTTTATGGGTCGACTGGCAATTGTACTGCTTTTGTTTGTTAGAATTCAGGTTTAACCATTACGAAAACACTCCTATTCAAATATATTGGTAACGTTTTACCACCAAAAAAAAAAAATGAAAATTTTCCGATAAAAATCCGGATATTTTTCATATTTCTGCTCAAAACATAGACTGTGGGCACTCGTTAGAACCGCCTCGCCCACAATTTTATGTTTTTGAGCAGAAATAAGAAAAATAATGTATACCCATGTAAACCCCAGTTTTACTATATAAAAGAGGGGTTCAAGGGGCCACAAATATATAGACGTGTTTTCGTGAAGATCTCCGTCATCACTATTTAGGTCATTTTTGAGACCCTGCTTCCAATTTTGTAGGACTTTTACCCGACATTGAGATGGAATAACATCTGTTCACGAAAACACGCCTATATAGTTTTGACCCCTTGAACCCCACTTTTATGTAGTAAAACTGGGGTTTACAGGGGTAAACCTTACTTTGCTTATTTCTGCTCTAAAATATAGATTGTGGGTACACACAATCCATATTTTGAGCAGAAATAAGAAAAAAAAAAATATCACAAGTTTTCATCTTAAAATTATCGTTTTTTTATCGGCGGTAAAGTTTACAATGCTTTTGCATAGGTGTGCTTTCGTAATGGAAAGTCATGAAGGGGACAAGGCATCACGAAAACACGCTGCGAACATACTGTAAATTTTGACCGCCGAAAAAAAAAAACAAAAAACAAAAAAAAAAAAAAAAAACACGAAAATGTTAAGATGTAAAAATGTGATATTTTTCTCATTTATGATCAAAATCTCCACAGCACTCTGACTCAACAGGACAAAAATAGGGCGGCTATGTCCTATAAATAACCATTACCTGGATGTCCTACCAAATCAATGAGAGTCACGTGGACAGCAACATCAACCATTACGAAAGCACGCCTATACAAATACTTTGTAAATTTTACCACCATATAAAACTAAAATTTTAGACGAAAAATTGAGATATTTTTCTTATTTCTGCTCAAAATATAGATTGTGGGTACACGTTAGAACCGCCCCATCGAGGCGATTCTAGCGAGTACACACAATGCATATATCAGAGCAGAAGTAAGAAAAATAAGGTTTACACCTGTAAACCCCATTTTTACTATATAAAAGTGGTGTTCAAAGGGGTCAAAATTATATAGGCTTTTTCTCGTGATGGCTTAACTCCGAGTCGACTGACCATCGCGTGAACAAGTCCGTGAAATAAAGACCCCCCCTAAACCCCACATTATATAGAGAAAACTGGGGTTTACGGGGGTAAACATCATTTTCCTTATTTCTGCTCCAAGACAAAGGTTGTGGGTACTCGTTAGAACCGCCTCATTGAGGCGGTTCTAACGAGCACCCAAAACCTATGTTTGGAGTATAAATAAGAAAAATATCACAAATTTTCATCAGAAAAACTGCCTTTTTGTGGTATGAGAAAATGCACTATATCACACGGATGTGTTATCGTAATGCAAATAGAATTGCCAGTCAACCCTTAGAAACAGTCGAGCCACCAGTGCTGTCAGGGCTTTGATATCAATTGAGGATGTGTCGCCATATTGTCTCCAATGATCAATAACACACTTCATTACTCCCAATAGGTCTTACGTTAATGCATAATAGATTAACTCCTTCGGCGCCATGAAAACAAATGACAAACTTGGCAAACAGTGTAAATGAAGATCAGTATGGACTAAAAGATGCCCCATTTTGAGCTCACCTGGGCCGAAGGCTCCAAGGGAGCTTATAGGATGGTAGTTCCTCCGTCGTCCGTCCGTCCACACTTGCGAGCAGTTATACGTCTGCAGCCTGCAGGCTGATCTCAATCATTTCTCATTTGTAGCATGCCTTTGGTGGGGGCATTGATGACATAAGCTTTTCGAAATCGCACGAAAACTTTGGTTGCTATGGCAACCACAAAGTCCCATAGACTTACAATGGGGAAATCCTTGTCATCACCGTAGCGCCTTCTGTTTTAATCGGATCTTTCTGAAACTTATATGTAAGGTGGCTGTGGATAAAAACTCGGATGAGTTCGAAAACCGGCCAAGTCGGCCTATTTATCATAGAGTTACGTCCCTTTGATTCCTGAAAATGCCGATTTTTGACCTTGTCATCACCTTAGCCCCTTCAGTTTTGATCGGATCTTTCTTAAACTTATAAGTAAGGTGGCTGGGGATAAAACATCAACTGAGTTCGAAAACTGGCCAAGTCGGCCCATTTATCACAGAGTTACGTCCCTTTGGTTACTGAAAAAGCCGATTTTTGACCTTGTCATCACCGTAGCCCCTGCAGTTCTGATCGGATCTTTCTGAAACTTATATGTAAAGTGGCTTGGGATAAGAACTCGGAAGAATTCGAAAGGTGACCAGATGGGCCCATTTATCATAGAGTTACGTCCCTTTGATTGCTGAAAATGCCAATTTTTTACTTTGTCATCACCGTAGCCTCTTCAGTGAGGATCAGATCTTTCTGAAACTTTTTTGTAATGTGGTTGGGGATAAAAACTCGGATGAGTTCGAAAACCGGCCAAGTCGGCCCATTTATCATAGAGTTATGTCCCTTTGATTGCTGAAAATGCCGATATGTGACCTTGTCATCACCGTAGCCCCTTCAGTTTTGACCGGATCTTTCTGAAACTTACATGTAAGCTGGCTGGGGATAAAACCTCGGACGAGTTCGAATACCGGCCAAGTCGGCCTTTTTATTATAGCATTTCGTCTCTTTGATTGCGGATTTTTGACCTTGTCATCACCGCCGCTTCAGTTTTGATCGGATTTTTCTGAAACTTATATGTAAGGTGGCTGGAGATAAAAACTGAGATGATTTCGAAAACTTACCAAGTCGGCTCATTTATCATAGAGTTACATGTACGTCCCTTTGATTGCCGGAAATGCCGATTTTGGTCTTGTCACCGTAGCGGCTTCAGTCTTAATCGGATCTTTCTGAAACTTTTATGTAAGGTGGCTGTGGATAAAAACTCGGATGAGTTCGAAAACCGGCCAAGTCGGCCTATTAATCACCGAGTTACATCCCTTTGATTGCTGAAAATGCCGATCTTTGAACTTGTCATCACCGTAGCCCCTTCAGTTTTGATTGGATCTTCCTGAAACTTACATACAAATAAGTCAGGGTTAAAAGCTCGGATGAGTATGAAAACTAGCGATGTGGGTCGATTACTGACGTTGTTATGTCCCCTCATTTGCTGAAAATGCTTATTGTTTACCTTGCCATCACCGTAGCCCCTTTAGGTTTGATCGGATCGTCTTGAAACTTACAAACAAGTCAGTGATAAAAGATCGGAAGAGTTAAAAACTGATGGGGTTGGCTCATTTATTGTATAGTTAGGTCCCCTTTACATAGTGACAAGGTGAGCTTTTGGGATCACTTTTTGTCCGTCGTCCGTCGTGCGTCCGTGCGTCCGTGCGTGCGTGCGTCCGTAAACTTTTCTTTAAACGACATCTCCTCCTAAGCCACCGATCGGATTTTGACCAAACTTCACAGGGATGATCCTTAGGTGGTCCCCTTTCAAAGTTGTTCAAATGGTTCCGGTCCGTTGCACATATAGGTCACAGAGCCAAAAAAATTTTTTTTTCATCGAAAACTTAAAAAATCTTCTTCTCTGAAACCGCAAGGCCCAGGACATTGATATTTGGTGTGAAGCTTTATCGAGTGGACCCCTACCAAGATTGTTCAAATTATAGTGCTGGAGCTAAAAATGAACTGAATTACAAACCGTGTAGATCCTGATCAGATGGCTTCTTCAGAGGCAATTTGACCTTAAACTGCACTGTTTGCAAACTTAGGGCTAATCGTGCTCAGCAGAATAAAGGTTAATACTCTTTAAAAGTGCAACTGTGCATTGGAAGAGATTGATTGTGACCCCTGTTCCTGGCTACTCGAAAGTCTAGTGAAAAACATCTTTTTTTTTTTACTAGAAGCCAACTGTTTATCTCTTTTTCAGCATTTTTTAAAAGAATGCACAAATCCAGCAGCCTTCTGGCTCAAAATGTCGTTTAAAACTATTTGTTGCCCGAAGCCTAGTAGATGTGAATTAGTCCTACAGATCAACTTGAAGTACACTTCAAGATCCAGTTTATCCATATTCTAACAGTATATTGTTTGCGGAGTTCTTTCTCGTCATTGACAATGTGCGCAGACAATATCTTTGGTAAAGCTGCAGCTTGGACACTCGGCAAATTAAGTAGGCTTCGAGTGTAAACTGAAAAAAAAAAAAAATAAATGTACATTTAAATTCCTGTACTATAACTGGTGGCTGATCAAGGTCTACACTGTTTGTTGAACCAGAAATAGCTCTCATTACGCTAATGTCAAAGAAAAACAAATGCAGCAGAAACGGAATTACGTTGTTTTCCAGTTCCCCCGTGTCGCGGGTTGTCAGCTGGTGGGATCCCAGGGAAAGAATCCATGCTGGCACTACACCGTAGCCGTTCCGTGGTACCCCTATTCCCCATTGCCGGTGAATAGGGAGACCATCGCTCGGCTCCAGCCCAAACGGAATTAACCAAGGCTACTCTTATAGGAAAGAATTTGCTCCCCTCAGGAGCAAATTCATTCCCTGCCCAGAGAAAGATGTTTTTACTAGATTTTCCTTGTACTATGTAATGATAATTTTGTTCTGGCTACGCAACTGAAACTAATGAGTGCATCAATTAGAAACAATATCTTTGTCCCTTCTACCGATTTAAGGAGGGCAGTTGTCAGTTTCTGTCGAAAGAATGTACACTATAATAGTTACAGAGCAAGCACATGTCGTCATTGTGACGTCACTGTAACGACGGTACAACGTCATGATGTTTATACAACGTCACATCAACGTCGATGATCTGTCATGACGCATGACGTTGCGCCGACGTTGATCCGACGTTGCCCCAGCGACGTGTTGCTGCTTGGTTAACAGGCTGCTGGGTTAACAGCTGACATATAAGCCAGCCGGCCAAGGAAGTGTATATCGGTAAACGGACCAGCTAGACCTAAATAGTGCTGATCGAACCGTTAAACTCAAAAACAAACAAACAATGTGTCTGCGATTCAACAAAGACTAAAAAGCAGAGGACTCCACAGATACAGATGCGTTCTATTGTCGCAAAATTAAAGTTTAACGAAATAATGACTGACAGTCTCAAGCAATACGATTATCCAGAAACATACGCTCTAAATGGCATTCCCCAACCACCTGTCATGCCTGTTTCAGAATCAGAATCATTGATAATTGCTTATTCAAACTTACCTGCATATAAATCCTAATTTCTCATAGCCCATCTTCTACCGACTGTTGTGCAAAATGTGTGATGGTAGAAACGGGAATACACAAAAGATTTTCAAAAATGCAGAAATTGGATCCACATGTACAATGTGCCAATCTTCAGAATCCAAATTTGATCACGTGGCGTATTTGTGTTGTCGGCTTAACATACGTGTTCAAAGCTCGGAAACACATGTATTTTCAAGTGAAACACGTGCGTTTGCCGGTTTTGCTTGGGGTCAAGAAGATTTTTTTTTTTCTGTACAAACAGCGTTATTATTTGGCTAAATATGTGTTCTGGCAACAACATTTAAATGATAATTATTCATTAAATAATGTAAGATATTTTTTCAGAGTTTCTTTTTCTACACTGTGTTGAAGTTGAAAACACCGGCGTTTTTCAACTCTGAAGCTCAAAACGGTTTTCGAAACATGTACAAAACATATGCGGTTGCCTTGAAAACGTAGGCGAGTTAGTCTAAAACACTAGCAAAACACGTGTAGTGTTCCCAAAATTTACAGTGTATGAATTCGCAATTTTTGTATGATCATCAAAAAATGAAAGTTATGCCAGAGCCAACATTTTACCGTTTTGGGGTCACTGAAGGAAATGGTTGAAATTTGTGGAACAGATATTGTTTTGGGTTCATTTCATTACTGAACATGTTCAGCTTGGCTAAAAACTTCACAAAAAACAGTAACATTGCGACGTTTGAAATTTTTGATTTTTCGGCATTTATTCAAGATCAGATCAACCTAAATGGTTACAGACAGACTCTCCGTTGTTTCATCTCTGTGGTTGTTTGATTATTTGTGTTCACGGGGGTGTTGCACTGATGAGTTAGGAGGCCTTCATGCGGACTGAACAAATTATTTGTCTAAATCGCGACGGAATAAGGGCGAAGATTGTGGCCACGTATACGTAAAATCGATTTAAGCCCCTCCCCCCCCCCCCACCCAGTGGAATTCGTTTCCGCTGGCCGTTCCAAGGCGGTTCTTCTGTCGCGGTTTATTTTTGTTATGGTTTGTCTTTGGGTGTTTGTGTCGCTTATGTTATTTTATTTTGGCTAGCCCATTGGCCATTTTGTGGGAAAGTAACTGTCCTTTTGGATTTCCGCTGTTGGTGTTTCCGTAAGGGTCTATTGTTTCATGTTTGTGTGTCTTTCTCTTTGGTGTCTCTGATGGGAGCTGTGGGTTGATTGTATCGATTCCTGATCATTGCCTCCACTTCTATTTTACGATTTGCTGTAATGCATTTTATGGTCAGCTACTTTTTAAGAAATAGATCAGCTCTAGCTGTGATTTGTTGAGTAATAAATCACAGTTTGGAGGTCAGTTGTAAAGTAGACAAATCACGAGCGCGTAGCGCGCGTGATTTGTCTACTTTACAACTGACCGACAAACTGTGATTTATTACTGAACAAATCACAAACTAGAACTGATCTATTTCGATTCTAACAGGCTGAAAATCGGCAATAATGTTGTTGTTTCCTTCAAAATCTTACAGGTTTTCGCCATTGTTAGAAGAAGTCCCGCTAAAATTATCGACTGAAACACATGCATTTATATCCTTTCCTAAAGATTTCGATGCGAGAAAATGACGTAACATCGTCTTACGTCAAGGAAATCGACTAGTGACGTCATAAATTTGCAGTTTTTAATGACGTCACTCGTCACGCTCTTCCTTGTCGTGATTTGTTGTAGAATAAAACACAGTTATTTTCCATTGTCTATATAGGCGCGCTGTGTTAGAATTACAAGTAAAAGTTATCTGTCAGTGATTCACCATCTTTGCAAAGAATTGATATGTATTTTTATATGTATTTCATCTGGGGGTAGGGGAACGGTTTGATTAATAAAACGGAAATTAGCACGGTGACCCATAGTTTTTTTTTTTAATTTTCTGTTCTCTGAAAACTTTCCCTAGAGAAAAAACCTTGTTTTGTGAAAAATTCAATGTCGCATTTTTCTGTTTGGTCCAAAATGCTGCAGACAATGAATTATTTTGAAAGATATTTGGGGTGGTGACAAAATCGGTCTTGCAAAATTGTTTCTGAACTTGGAAAATAGTTTTAAGATAGGCAGCAGTATGTTTTAATATATCATTCTGACTAAAAAAAATGTTAAAAGCCAGGCAAAAGTTATTTTTGACATGTATTTACTAATATGGTTGTTTTCTGATCTTTCTGGGAAAACCGTTTGGGGTGATTTCCTTCTTGTTCAGATTACTTAAAATTCAGCACGGTGACATTATGGTTTTTAATTTCAAAAGTGGTGAGCCAATATATGATGTTCAACATATACAGACTCTTAAACAGTTTTCAATGTAGGAAGTATTTCGTAGCATATGCCCTTAAATGTAAAAATCATTATAATTTTAGCAGAAAATGACGGTTTTGGGGAGTATGAATGAATACGATTTATCATATGACGTCGCGTCTGAGAGTGTATTAACGCCATGCATTATTTTTGATAATCCACTAGTGGATTAAATATGCAAATTAGCTAGATACGTTCCGTAACGTTATATGTACGACGTCCTTAACGACGTCGCGTTTACTAACGGCGGAATACTGACATTTTTGTAAACAATCGTGAATAAAATGCGTTTTAAATGTCATATGATAAATAGAATCTTGCATTCGTGCTCATGTATAATTGAATTTATTAAACTCGTTGAGGAAAAGGGATAAAATGCTCGGCAAAGCCTCGCATTTTATCCCTTTTCCTCAACTCGTTTAATAAATTCAATAATACATGAGCACTCATGTAAGATCCTCTATATATCACACGGATGTGTAATTTTATAATGATCGTGGTTTGTTCTTACATGTTCTTATAGGCGTGTTTTTGTAATGCCTTGTACCTCTCATGACTTTCCGGTCAGGTAAGAGAGGGTTAACGTAGTTTGTGGGTCGACTGGCAATTGTACTGCTTTTGTTTGTTAGAATTCAGGTTTAACCATTACGAAAACACTCCTATTCAAATATATTGGTAACGTTTTACCACAAAAAAAAAATGAAAATTTTCCGATAAAAATCCGGATATTTTTCATATTTCTGCTCAAAACATAGATTGTGGGCACTCGTTAGAACCGCCTCGCCCAAATTTTATGTTTTTGAGCAGAAATAAGAAAAATAATGTATACCCCTGTAAACCCCAGTTTTATTATATAAAATTGGGGTTCAAGGGGCCAAAATTATATAGGCGTGTTTTCGAGATGGTCTCCGTCATCACTATCTAGGTCATTTTGGAGACCCTGCTTCCAATTTTGTAGGACTTTTACCCGACATTGAGATGGAATAACATCTGAAGTCCTGCCACTCAGTGAAACCAAAAGGCTTATATGCGTTTGACGGTCTGATTCGCACCACTTTGCCTGGGCAGACTTACCATGGAGCCCAGTCTATGTCTCACAGCCCCGATGGGCGGGAGGATAATTATACTGCATCAAACTCTATTTCTGTTATCCATGCTAATAAACCCTATTGGTTTCATTTGGCGACAGGGCTTGAGATGTCATTTCATCTCAGTGTCGGGTAAAAGTCCCACAAAATTGGAAGCAACGTCTCCAAAATGACCTTTTCAGTGTTGACGGGGACGTTAAACCTCAAATCAACCAACCAACCAACCAACGGCGACTGTCACTCAACGTGACCGTCACTAACAAAGTGAAAAACACACGTAAGATAATCAAAGCACTGACGGCACTGTCGGGTAGGACTGGCTAATCGGAGCTGAAAGATAATCGAATATCAGTCCTGTCGTTGCGATCGATAATCGATTAGTAATCGCTGAGGTTTTTGTCATAATTCTACCTGTCTGGCTTTGTGTCTGAGCATGACTCTGTCCATATGTTGCACTTTACCATATGTATATTTGAACAGACAGGCCTGAGCAAAAGTGTAGACACAGATGAGACGCCGCAGAATGCGGCGTCTCATCAGGGTCTGCACTGTTTGCCACTCATCCAACTATTTTAGGCTTAACTTTGGGTAGTAATTTTTACCTATCAAGTAATCGATTTAAAGCAAATCAGAAATGATAATCATTTTTATGGAATTTATCGATTGATTAATCGATTATACGATTAATCGTGTCAGCCTTACTGTCGGGTCGATTGTTTCAGAGCTGCACGGATGGTTTGGCTGTTTTGTTTAATACTTAAATTCCCGTATAGTAAATAAACCGTTAAAACCCTGATCAGACGCTGTAGAACGAGGCGTCTGATCAGGATAAAAACTGACTACTTACATGATAAGGTTCTTATCTGTTTACCCATCACGAAAATACGCCTATATAATTTTGACCCCTTATACCCCACTTTTATGCAGTAAAACTGGGGTTTACAGGGGTAAACCTTACTTTGCTTATTTCTGCTCTAAAATATAGATGTGGGTACACACAATCCATATTTTGAGCAGAAATAAGAAAAAAAAATATCACAAGTTTTCATCTTAAAATTATCGTTTTTTTTATCGGCGGCAAAGTTTACAATGCTTTTGCATAGGTGTGTTTTCGTAATGGAAAGTCATGAAGGGGACAAGGCATCACGAATTTTGCCCGCCGAAAAAAACAAAACAAAAAAAAAAAAAAAAACAAAAAAAACCCCCGAAAATGTTAAGATGGAAAACTGTGATATTTTTCTCATTTCTGATCAAAATCTCCACAGCAGTCTGACTCAACAGAACAACAATAGGGCGGCTATGTCCTATAAATAACCATTACCTGGATGTCCAACCAAATCAATGAGAGTCACGTGGACAACAACATCAACCATTACGAAAGCACGCCTATACAAATACTTTGTAAATTTTACCACCATATAAAACTAAACTTTTAGACGAAAAATTGTGATATTGTTCTCATTTTTGCTCAAAATATAGATTGTGGTTACACGTTAAAACCGCCCCATCGAGGCAATTCTAGCGAGTACCCACAATCTATATATCAGAGCAGAAATAAGAAAAATAAGGTTTACCCCTGTAAACCCCATTTTTACTATATAAAAGTGGTGTTCAAAGGGGTCAAAATTATATAGGGTTTTTCTCGTGATGGCTTAACTCCGAGTCGACTGACCGCATCACGTGAACAAGTCCGTGAAATAAAGACCCCCCTAAACCCCACATTATATAGAGAAAACTGGGGTTTACGGGGGTAAACATCATTTTCCTTATTTCTGCTCCAAGACAAAGGTTGTGGGTACTCGTTAGAACCGCCTCATTGAGGCGGTTCTAACGAGCACCCAAAACCTATGTTTGGAGTATAAATAAGAAAAATATCACAAATTTTCATCAGATTGCCTTTTTGTGGTATGAGAAAATGCACTATATCACACGGATGTGTTATCGTAATGCAAATAGAATTGCCAGTCAACCCTTAGAAACAGTCGAGCCACCAGTGCTGTCAGGGCTTTGATATCAATTGAGGATGTGTCGCCATATTGTCTCCAATGATCAATAACACACTTCATTACTCCCAATAGGTCTTACGTTAATGCATAATAGATTAACTCCTTCGGCGCCATGAAAACAAATGACAAACTTGGCAAAAAGTGTAAATGAAGATCAGTATAGGCTAAAAGATGCCCCATTTTTTAGCACACCTGGGCCGAAGGCTCCAAGGGAGCTTATAGGATGGTAGTTCCTCCGTCGTCCGTCCGTCCACACTTGCGAGCAGTTATACGTCTGCAGCCTGCAGGCTGATCTCAATCATTTCTCATCTGTAGCATGCCTTTGGTGGGGGCATTGATGACATAAGCTTTTTCGAAATCGCACGAAAACTTTGGTTGCTATGGCAACCACAAAGTCCCATAGACTTACAATGGGAAAATCCTTGTTATCACCATAGCGCCTTCTGTTTTAATCGCATCTTTCTGAAACTTTTTTGTAAGGTTGCTGTGGATAAAAACTCGGATGAGTTCGAAAACCGGCCAAGTCGGCCTATTTATCATAGAGTTACGTCCCTTTGATTGCTGAACATGCCGATTTTTGACCTTGTCATCACCTTAGCCCCTTCAGTTTTGATCGGATCTTCCTGAAACTTATAAATAAGGTGGCTGGGGATAAAACCTCAACTGAGTTCGAAACCTGGCTAAGTCGGCCCATTTATCACAGAGTTACGTCCCTTTGGTTACTGAAAAAGCCGATTTTTGACCTTGTCATCACCGTAGCCCCTGTAGTTCTGATCGGATCTTTCTGAAACTTATATGTAGGGTGGCTTGGGATAAAACCTCGGAAGAATTCGAAAGGCGACCTGGTTGGCCCATTTATCATAGAGTTACGTCCCTTTGATTGCTGAAAATGCCATTTTTTTACTTTGTCATCACCGTAGCCCCTTCAGTTTGGATCAGATCTTTCTGAAACTTTTTTGTAATGTGGTTGGGGATAAAACCTCGGATTAGTTCGAAAACCGGCCAAGTCGGCCCATTTATCATAGAGTTACGTCCCTGTGATTGCTGAAAATGCCGATATTTGACCTTGTCATCACCGTAGCCCCTTCAGTTTTGATCGGATCTTTCTGAAACTTATCATTATATCTCAATGTCGGGGAGAAGTCACACAAAATTGGAATCAACGTCTCCAAAATGACATAAATAGTGTTGCTGGGGACGTTAAGCCTCAATCAAGCAAACATGACTGTGCATTCTTGTATATCTCCCAATTCGCTTCTCTTTCAGATGAATATTTGTTAGAATTTTCTTATTAATGTCTCAAATATGGATTGTGAGTGCTCGTTAGAACCGCCCCATCGAGGCGGTTCTAACGACTTCCCACAACCTTTGTCTTGGAGCAGAAATAAGAAAAAACAATGTATACCCCCGTAAACCCCAGTTTTATGAGCCGGCAATTCAGACGCCCAAACGCCTAAAATTTCGTTATTTCTAAATAAAAAACCTGAAGTATGTGGTATGCATTT
The DNA here is from genome assembly GCA_963580285.1 of Lucinisca nassula. Taxonomy (NCBI): domain Eukaryota; kingdom Metazoa; phylum Mollusca; class Bivalvia; order Lucinida; family Lucinidae; genus Lucinisca; species Lucinisca nassula. The sequence goes on along the minus strand of OY757013.1, from coordinate 174,681,480 downwards.
TTTTGTAATTAAATCAAAAGAAACAGTTTGGTATCAACGTTTCTCAGCTGGTGTGTGGGAATGTGTGGCGGCGGTAAAACGTCTCCCTGCCCTACATCATAGTGTAGATTATATTTTCTTGTCCTTTGGGATCATTGATTCCATTGTGGAATTTTGAAAATATCTGAGGGTCACTGATGAGGCCTAATTGGCCGAAACTAGCTAGTCTGGCCCAGAAAACATGTACACTCCATATTTTTCACTTCTGTAGTGTATTCCTTGCTTCCAAAGGATAACCCTTTTATAGAACATATTCACTTCACTATAGCTGGTGTGTGGGAATGTGTGGCGGCGGTAAAACGTCTCACTGCCCTACATCATAGTGTAGATTATATTTTCTTGTCCTTTGGGATCATTGATTCCATTGTGGAATTTTGAAAATATCTGAGGGTCACTGATGAGGCCTAATTGGCCGAAACTAGCTAGTCTGGCCCAGAAAACATGTACACTCCATATTTTTCACTTCTGTAGTGTATTCCTTGCTTCCAAAGGATAACACTTTTATAGAACATATTTATTATAATTTCTGGTTTTGACTTTTTTTCTTTCTTCAAACCGTACGTTCACCTAAATCCGCGCTTGTGATTTTTTTTTTCACTATCACTCTGGCAGGAAAATACATCACGCAAACCATGCAAACCATTACTATATAATTCTGACCGTGGAACCCCTCATTTATATAGTAAAACTGGGGGTTACAGGGGTAAACCTTTTTTTTTACTTATTTTTGCTCCAAAATATCGATTACGGGTACTCGTTAGAACCGCCTCGATGAGGCGGTTCTAACGAATACCTACAATCTATATTTTGAACAGAAATAAGAAAATTATCATAATTTTTCATCATAAAATTTTCATTTTGTCGGCGATAAAGGTTACAATGTATTCGTATAGGCGTGTTTTCGTAATAAAACTATCTCAATCAGCCCTATGGGAGCTTTGTGTGGGGAAGTCAGTTATATGTCATAGTATAATTTTTCGTTTATTTCAGACTTTGAGGTACCTGTTTCGTATATTGTGTTGGCGGTAACCACATTCACTGCTATATTCCTACTGATTCTGGGCTACATTACCTGGAGATTCTGTCGGAAAAGTACGGAAAGTAACGGAAATGTACGACGCTATTCGAGCGACCAGTCACCAGACTCTACACTAATGAAAAATCTCAAAATCAGCCAAAGTACACCTGAGCTGGCCCAGGAATGCGCGGCACTTGATTCTTACTCTTCCAAAGCCAAGGGAATACTGAAATCACTGCGCCAGTCAACATTACCCACAGTTCCTCAGCGTCATCAAACATTTCAAAGGCAACTTCCGGTGTCTCATAAATTGGATATAACGAACATTGAATTTTCCGTTCAAAGTGTTAAACATAGTGAGCAGCCAAAATTGGGGGCGATCAAACCGGAACTTTATAAACAGGCATCTATAGATAGTATAAAATCTGAACATGCAGTATGCGGGAAATTATCTTTCAGCATGCAATATGCCCCAAGTACAGAAACCTTAATTGTGAGCATCACAAAAGCTGAGGATCTACCCGCAAAAGATTTTTCCGGAACGTCCGACCCTTACGTTAAAGTTTATCTTTTACCTGACCGAAGAAATAAATATCAAACTAAAGTTCACAGAAAAACTCTTAACCCTGAGTTTAATGAGACTTTCGCGTTTAATGTGCCATATAAAGATTTAGAGAACAGACTCCTACAGTTTAATGTGTACGATTTTGACAGATTCTCTCGACACGATCTCATAGGTACTGTGGTGGTGAGGAATGTGGTCCCCAATGAGGATAAACTTTCAGCAAAGAATTTCTTCGTGCGGGATATTCTTAGTACAAACCAGGTATATAATTAATCGTTCTGATTGATTTACAAAAGCACCCAATTCACAATACATCACGAAAACACACCTATATAATTTTGACCCCCTTGAACCCCACTTTTATATAGTAAAACTGGGGTTTCCGGAGGTATACATTATTTTTCTTATTTCTTCTCTAAAATATAGATTATTCGATGAGGCGGTTCTAACGAGTGCCAACAATCTATATTTGGAGCAGAAATAAGAAAAATATCAAAATGTTTCATCATAAAAATTTCATTTTTTCGCCGATAAAGGTGGCAATGTATTTGTATAGGCGTGTTTGCGTAATGACATGTACTACTACTACTACTACTACTACTACTACTACTACTACTACTCCACTACTACTACTACTACTTACTACTACTACTATAACTACAACTACTACTACAACTTCCTCTACTACTTCTACAACAACAACTACTACTACTACAACAACAACAACAACAACTTTTACAACTAAAACTACATGTACGACTATTAATGCTACTACTACTACTACTATTCATTATCATTATTTTTATTATCGTTATAATTATTATAATTATAATTATTATTATAACGTACTATTTCCAATATAATGCATTGTTTTAGGCCGTGATTACATGTTGCGAGGTATCCCACCACTTCAACGCGTCGGTAAATTAAATACGCTTGTAAACCACGGAAGGGGAACACCTGGAAGATTTTTCTGCAGACAACTTTCGGGACTTCCTGTTCGCTTTTCTATAAGCCCTGTCCCACTGGAAAAGGGTTTACTCTTAAAGGAAACAATTTGCTCCTCAGGTGCAAATTCTTTCCTTTAAGAGTTGACCCCTGTTGACATAGGAGACAAACCACCCTTGCAGGAGTTCCTCCCCTGAAGGTGTTCATATTCCCTTAAAGCAGAGGAATATAAGAATCTTATATGGGTGTGAGGGGTGGATTGAAAAATCCGTCCCAAGGGTCACTGTCCGGCATCACGAGGCTTGCCGAGTGATGCCGGACAGTGATCCCGAGGGACGGATTTTTCTATCCACCCCTCACACCCATATTGGATTCTTTTTCTTGCATACCTTCGATTTCTTAAGGCGGATTTTTAATGCTGCAGTCACTTCGGTTACCATCGTCCGCCATATTGTGTTGATACTGCAGGAATGTTTAGTGACGTTGCTGTGACGTCATCCTTAACGACGGCGCATACGAGGTCGTAATCAACCAGTGCATTTATCAAACACGCGATTATATTCGATTTTGGGTCGGAATACCAGGGTCAGAACATTAATTTCTATCCCAGGGTAAAATCACGGATTTCCTTGTCTGGTGTGCAAGAACGTTTGTTCCAACACATAAAGTGCGTGCTCGTGCGGACAATGAGGCAGTTGTAATGAGCAACTACAATCAATGTCTGTACCATATATGAGAAAACTATCACTTATTGTCAACATGCTCAAAGGTAACATACATAAAACGATAACACACTCTTGTGTATACGATAATACACTCATGTGTCATGGGTTATCATAACGATACCACACCTTTGCGCCATTGTGTATTTTTATATCTCCAAAACAGATACTTTTCTGATGAAAATCCATTTATACTGTAAAGGTAGGTTGTTAGTGCTCGCTAGAAGCGCCTCAATGAGGAAAAACAAACATGCCTTTAAAACATAAAATTTATTGACAAAATCTTTTAACTTTAAATTGTAATAAGTAAAAGAGTCCTTTACTCTGAACCTTAAATATCCTTAAAATCCTATTTACTTGCACACCAGACAAGGAAATCCGTGAATTTACCCTGGGATAGAAATTAATGTTCTGACCCTGGTGTTCCGACCCAGGCAACTAACATAAATGCGCTTCAGTTCTATTCAACTGTCGGAACTACTTCCGCACTACTTTTATTTTGTAAACAATATACATGTGCTAGCTGTCAAAACTAACCGGAGGTGTTGTGCAAGAAAAAGAATCCAATATGGGGTTCTGTTGTAGATGGGCGTTTCCAACCCTCGGGATGACCGTGCTGAGCGGAACCTCGGCGTAGCCTCGGTTCCGCTCAGCACGGTCATCCCTCGGGTTGGAAACGGTCATCTACAACAGAACCCCATATCAGATTCTTATATTCTGACCCCACAAATTGACCACCGAGTCCAAAAAAAATAATACTTATCAAGTAATCCAACACAGAATTTAGAATGAAATTTTTATTAAGACACCTGGTCTGAAACTAGTGTAATTCTGATCCCTCTTATGTAGTAAAGGAAGATTCAGGAATATTAGTGAATGAAATGACCTGACATGCTAAAATAATGTGATCCGAAAATTTCTTGAATATAATCTCCTTTCTTGTAAATAACATGTTTACCACTATTATTCTCTGACTCAATATTCTAGAAAAATCTTTCTTAAAACATGTTGGTAAACAAATCCACTGGGTGTTTTACGAGGAGCTGAAAAAATCTTATACACAACACTTCAACCTCTTCGAAGAAAGAAAGAAAAATGAAATATAGCTTTCTTTTGTCATTGAAATAATTAAACATTGAGTATAATACATAAAAGATACATGTATGAATTAAAGGTATATACAGTTGACATTAAATACGACCAATCCACTTCAGAATGTAGCAAAACATAATTCCTGACACAGCTCAAGCTTCTGAAAGGGCATCAGGGATAATGTTATCTCTCCCTCTGATATGTATTATGTTTTAATTATACTCCTGTGACATATGACTCCATGTGAGCTACCGCTGGTTTTTGTTTTTCATTTTATTTATAAAAGTAAGTGGATTCTTGTCACTGATAACAAAGATTGGTGTATCCGAAGAAGTTAGATCAACCTCAAAACGTTGAAGAGCAAGAGTAAGAGACAAGCATTCTTTCTCCATAGATGAGTAATTGCTCCGCTCCTTATTAAACATTTTAGGATGACCTACACCATTATCGTCTGCCTGCAGCAAAACACTACCTGCAACATTATCACTTTCATCCACATATAGCTTAAGCTCATTCTCAAAATGTGGTGCATAGAGAACTGGCTCACTCTTAAGTATGGCTTTAAGCTTATCAAAACAAAAGTGAAGGCAATGCCCAGGAAAAGATACAATTAACCTACGTCTCCCATCAGAGACACCAAAGGGGAAGAAACATTAAATAACTAGACCCCGATGGAAAAAATCAATGGCGGAAAGCCAGATGAATTTCCCTGTGGGGGTGGGGTGGGGGCTTAAAATCGATTTTACACAGCCGCAATCTTCGTCCTTACTTCCGTTGCTAGTTAGACAAACAATTTATTCAGTCCGTATGAAGGCCAGTGCAACGTCTCCGAGAACAAAAAATCAAACAACCACAGACAAGAAACCACTGAAATGCTGGAGCAAAGAAAACCAACAGTTGTCTCTGATGAGCCCTACCACAGACAGAGCACCAGACACCAACCAAATTTACATAAAATTATAATCTAATTCTCATTTAGCCATTACGCTGGAACCGTCATAGCATCTGAGGCCAGACCCCCAGCATGCAGTCAAAGAGGGAAGCAAAGTTGTTAACCATGACTGGGTTAACTACCATGCATACAGTCCGTTGTATTACATTTATGTTTTCCCATTCTTTTAATATCGAAGAATGTGTTTACGAAACTGGGTGCTGAAATCATTGCAAGAATATATTTTCTGAATATATACCCTAAGTCACCATAAAATTCAGGCTGCGAAAGAGCTTGTTGCAGGAGAGATTTAAGTCAACACTGAATTTTGAAACCAAATCGGAATGGCGTCTATAAAATTTAGAAAAAGGCTTTGCGTGTGTGGGTTTAATATGACTACCTATAAAAAGTAAAACAAAATGTCATTCTGTCGCGTTTTTTTTTTTTTTTTTTTTGTTATGGTTTTTTTGAGTGTGTGTATCGCTTATATCGTTCTGTTTTGGATAGCCAACTGGCCATTTTGTGGGAAAGTAACTGTCCTTTTCGCTTTCCGGTATTGATGAACTGCCAGACGAATTACTGGGATAGAACCTCTTGGACCTCTCTATGGGTTACATCACGAAAACACGCTTATACAATTTTGACCTCCTCGAACCCCACTTTTATATAGAAAAACTGGGCTTTACAGCGAAAAACATTATTTTTCTTATTACTGCTCTACAATATAGATTGTGGGTACTCGTTAGAACCGCCTCATTGAGGCGGTTCTAAGGAGTACTCACAATCTATATTCTGAGCAGAAATAAAGAAAAATATCAAAGTTTGTCAGCTAAAAAATTAGTTTTTTTTTTCGGCGGTAACATTTGCAATGCAATTGTATATGCATGTTTTCGTAATGTAAGGAATCTTAGGATAAGGCCTGTTCACAAGTGAGACTTAATGAGTCAAAGCATAATTATCCGCCAAACGAGAAGCTGTGTCCAAAGTTTCAACCTGCTTTTTATAAAAAAGATTTAATATAAAAAATAGATGTTGGGGCAATGATCAGGAATCGATTAATCTACCCACAACTCCCAACAGAGATACCAAAGGGAAAGAAGCACAGACATGAAACAACAGACCTAATGGAAACGTCAGTAGCGGAAAGCCAAAAGGACAGTCACTTTCCCACAAAATGGCGAAAAAGGCTATCCAAAATAAAATAATATAAACGACACAAACACCCAAAGACAAACCATAACAAAAATAAACCGCGACAGAAGAGCCGCAATGGAACGGTCATCGGAAACGAATTCCACTTCGGGGCTTAAATCGATTTTACGTGGCCACAATCCTCGCCCTAAATTCCGTCGCGATTTAGATTAATGATTTGTTTAGTCCGCATGAAGGCCTCCTAACTCATCAGTGCAACATCTCCGTGAACACAAATAATGAAACAACCACAGAGATGAAACAATGGTGAGGACTCGACAGCAAGAAACCACTGAATGCTCGAGCAAAAGAAAACCAACAGTTAGACAACCGATGCAAGAATATATTTTCTGAATATATTCAATAAGTCACCATAAAATTTAGGTTCCGAATAGATCTTGTTGCAGAAGAGATTTAAGTCAAAACTGAATTTTGAAACCAAATCGGAATGGCGTCTATAAAATTTAGAAAAGACTTTACGTGCGGGGGTTAAATGTGACTACCTATTGAAGTAAAACAAAATGTCATTCTGTCCCGGGTGTTTTGTTATGGTTTGTTTTTGAGTGTGTGTATCGCTTGTATCGTTCTGTTTTGGATAGCCAACTGGCCATTAATGTCTGAATTTATGCAACTTTTGATTTTTCAGCAAGAACAAGCAGTCTAAGTTTGTCGTGATCAGATCCTACTTTTTAGAAGAACACCACCTATCAAATAACTTCTTTGTTTGGAGCAAAGTATACATGGTTTTGTGGAATTTCCTTTTTACAATTCCTAAATATTTGCCTATAAGCATCAGAGACTAACTCATATGCGCTAAGGATAAGTTCTTTTACCAAACCATAGTCTGGGCTTTGCTCAACAGTCAGCTGAATGTAAATGTTTCGAGCTGTCCAAACAAAGCAAGGTTCAATGCTCGTTCGGCCATTTTAAATTTTCAGCTACTTTCTCAAAATGCAAAAATCTACTAGGCTACAACATTTTCTGAAAAAGGAGGAACTAATGTGATGTACTTTGTTACATTAAAGTAACTACAAGAGTCAAAATCGGGCGGAGCTTTTACCCTATCCTTGCTCGGGAGCCCTAATTCCTTCATCCTTAATTGAAGTTGTCATTTTTCTCTTTCTATTTCAAGTAATTTCCCCTTTTATCTGTTTTTCTTCCTGTTCTATTTTTTCTGTTCGAATACGTTCGTCCATTGCGAATTTTTCCATCTGCACTTGTCTTGGCATTTCTCTTTCTTTTTCTTTCGCTCGTTCTTCAATTTCTAATCTTAACCCTTGTCCTGCTGAGCCCAGATATGCCTTATTTTCCAAACAATGAAGATCTAGATCAGATGGCTTCTGACGAAGCCATCTGATCAGGATCTACATTGTTTGCCATTTTGATTGTAAATTTGTTGCAATAATCTGCATCAAGTAATCTGATTGGTTGCTAATCGGTAGTGGGTGTGGCATATATAGAGGATCTTACACGAGTGGTCATTTCATATGATATTTATGAAACGAGCCTTGGGCGAGTTTCATAATTATCATATGAAATGACCACGAGTGTAAGATCCTCTTTATCATATGACTTCTTTAAATTGGATTTTATCGCCTTGTAATTTGACATTTTTTCTACGAAAAATGCATTGTTGACATGGACGTCGTCATGACGTTACTTAATCCCGCCAAAGTGTTATTACACGTGTGGTCATACGATTTTTATTACACGACGTTATTCACTGCTTATCAACGACGTCATATGATAAATGAATATTCAGCAGGACAAGGGTTAACTTCTCTAATTCAAGTCTGTTTCCTTTTCAGTTTGTTTCATTTGCAATTAAATATAGGAAACCATAATGAGAGACAAAGCAGAAGGATAAAAAAGTTCATCACAAATCAAGAATGTACCAAAATATTCTTAATTTCATGCTTTCTGTTGCTTGTTCTGGCAGTAGTGACTCCATAATGGGAAGTGCTATCTAACAGTGAACAATGTGTTGAGCTTTACGTCTCACCAACAGCAAATGTCATATGGAGACGGGACTTCGGTTTAAAGACTCATTCGAAAGTTTGGAGAAGCCTGGGTCGACCTGGGACCCATGGTTTACAGGGCAAGTAGCATAATCACTACACCACGGAGGCTTCAACAATATCTAATTTAAGCCCCCCCCCCCCCCCCCCCCCGCCCCCAGTGGAATTTGTTTCCGCTGACCGTTCCAAGGTGGTTCTTCTGTCGCGGTTTATTTTTGTTATGGTTTGTCTTTGGGTGGTTGTGTCGCTTATATTATTTTATTTTGGATAGCCTTTTGGCCGTTTTGTGGGAAATTAACTGTCCTATTGGCTTTCCGCTGTTGGTGTTTCCGTTGGAGTCTTTTGCTTCATATTTGTATTTCTTTCCGTTTAGTGTCTCTGATGGGTGCTGTGGGTTAATTGTATCGATTCCTGATAATTGCCCCTACTTCTGATATCATTTTTTGAAAAGGAGGAACCAATCTGATGTACTTTGTTACATCAAAGTAACTACAAGAGTAAAAAACTGACGTAGCTTTTAACCTATCCTGAATCGGGAGCTCTAATTCCTTCATCCTCAATTGAAGTTGTCATTTTTTTCTTTCTATTTCAAGTAATTTCCCCTTTTATCTGTTTTTCTTCCCGTTCTATTTTTTCTTTTCGAATACGTTCGTCCATTGCTAATTTTTCCATCTGCACTTGTCTTGGCATTTCTCTTTCTTTTTCTTTCGCTCGTTCTTCAATTTCTAATCTTAACCCTTGTCCTGCTGAGCCCAGATATGCCTTATTTTCCAAACAATGAAGATCCAGATCAGATGGCTTCTGACGAAGCCATCTGATCAGGATCTACATTGTTTGCCATTTTGATTGTAAATTTGTTGCAATAATCTGCATCAAGTAATCTGATTGGTTGCTAATCGGTAGTGGGTGTGGCATATATGAATATTCAGCAGGACAAGGGTTAACTTCTCTAATTCAAGTTTGTTTTCTTTTCAGTTTGTTTCATTTGCAATTAAATATAGGAAACCATAATGAGAGACAAAGCAGAAGGATAAAAAAGTTCATCACAAATCAAGAATGTACCAAAATATTCTTAATTTCATGCTTTCTGTTGCTTGTTCTGGCAGTAGTGACTCCATAATGGGAAGTGCTATCTAACAGTGAACAATGTGTTGAACTTTACGTCTCACCAAACAGCAAAGGTCATATGGAGACGGGACTTCGGTTTAAAGACTCATCCGAAAGTCTGGAGAAGCCTGGGTCGACCTGGGACCCATGGTTTACAGGGCGAGTAGCATAATCAATACACCACGGAGGCTTCTACAATATCTAATTCAAGCCCCCCCCTCCCCGCACCCAACCCCCCCCCCCTGGAATTTGTTTCCGAAAGTTTGGAGATGCCCGGGTCGATCCTGCGACCCATGGTTTACAGGGCGAGTAGCATAATCAATACACCACGGAGGCTTCTACAATATCTAACAAATCTGTCCTTTTGGCAAGATTAAACAACTCCTTGGTGGGCTGAGCCATGACTTTATTCAAATCAAATTTAATGTTTATTTTTTGATTTTGTAAGGTAAATATACTTAATAAAAATTTAAGGTCAATTGGACATTTTCGTTTAAATGTCAATCTCCAAGAAATGTCAATCTCTACATCAAGTAAAAAATCAATCACTGTATCACATGAAGTGGCAAGCTCCTAGATGTCTATGAGGAACTGTCAAACTCTTGAAACAACTGCAAAAGTGCCTACAGTTGAAATATCAGTCCTATAATGCTCAAAATGGTTTATCCCGGACACGACCAATTTCTGTTACGAGCCTAGCGTAGCAGAAAGAAAATGCAAACAAGCCTTTTAGAAAAATTAACAAAATTTATTTACAAACTATTTTACCTTATTATAAGAAAGTAATACATAGCTGTGTTATTAAATATCCTTGAAATTATTTTGTCTGGCCCCATTAAGTCCTAAACAAATAATAACCCACAAATAATCCAACACAGAATTTAGAATGAACAATTTCTTAAAATACCCCCAAAACTGAAGTAAACGGAACTCGTTATCGCTTTTATAGACGTAAGGTATCTTCCGGAACATTGTAGAAATAAATTATTGAGCCCCGCCAAGCGAATTTGTGTCATCGAGCATTCCGTCATGACAAAGTATAACTGCGCATGCCCAGCCATCCATAGGAGCCAGGGATATGGCTTTCTGTCTGAAGATTCCTCTTGATTCACTGCTTGTATTAGCGAGCAGCGAAGGTTCTGGCGAGACTGCGCGGATGCACAGGCTCGCCTGAACCTTCGCTGCTCGCATAGGCGATAAGTAGCAAAATCGCTTGACGGGGCCCATATTGTCATATGCTAAAAAAGGTGTGATCTGAGATTTTCTAGGGCATTTCATTATCTGCATGTTGTTTGTCAACTTTTTTATATTCTCTGACTCAATATTCTGGAAACTTCTATTCTGTACTTAGTTAATAAAAAAAAACAAAAAAAACATTTACAACCTTTAAAAACCCTGTGACTCATTTTTTCCAGATAACTCTTTTTGCCAACAAGTGTAGTAAACAAAATCCAATAGATATAAAATGACAATTGACGTCGACCGTGTCTTCGTATAACATCATCACTTTCTCCAGGCAGCAACTTAAAATGGACGTCACCTAACTGTTTAGTTGATTTTTATATTCCTGAAGAAGGCCGCCTTAAATGTAAAAATGAAGTGTTTTAATTCAAAGACTATTGTGCGAATTCCCTGAGGAGAAAAATAGAAGAATTTTTGGTATAAAGTTAGATAATAAATAAATAAATAAATAAATAAATAAATAGCGCTACCTTTTGTAACTGGGAGTAAAAAAATCATTATTATTTTTTTTTTCAAAAATGTTCTAGAAAGGGTTATCCAGCAAGGCATACACCACAGAACTGGGCCAGACTAGCTTTTTTCGGCCAATTAAGCCTCATCAGTGACCCTGAGATATTTTTAAAATTCCACAATGGAATCAATGATCCCAAAGGACAAGAAAACATAAACTACACTATGATGTAGGGCAGGGAGACTGTTTACGGCCGCCTTACATTCCCAGACACCAGCTGTATGTAGTCACCACTAGATATATCTAATTGCTGGATTGTTACTTGTAAAAAATATTTTCCAAAATAAAACAGCCACATAGACATGAGCGATTGATAAATTTCTCTCCCTATCAAATGATGCGGCTAGAATCTTTTGTTGACGAGGAATCTATCCACTGCAACCCGTAAGTATATAAATTCATCATTCATTTTGTGTCTGTAGGAGAAGTTTGATCTTGGAGAGCTGATGATATCACTATGTTATCTACCGACAGCTGGAAGACTTACACTAACCATTGTTAAAGGCAGAAACCTAAAAGCTATGGACATTACAGGGGCTTCGGGTGAGTGTATATTGTTACAATGCTACGACGTGAAAAGGCTTATTTTTTTCGAGACTTTTGCATCCGCCCGTTTTTAACAAAACGGGGAGTGAATGTTTTTGGCGCTGGTGTCCTTACATACGCCATAAGAACATCCCTCTAAACCCACTTTATATAGAGAAAAGTGGGGTGACTTTGGTATTCTTTATTATCATTACATTTGCTCAAAATCATATATTGCGTGTAATCGTTAGAACCGTCTCATTGAGACGATTCTAACAAGAACCACCAATCTATTTTTTTTTTGAGTAAAAATCAAGAAAAATTTCGAACATTTTCATCTGAACAATGCTATTCAAGAGATAAGAAGGACGCCTTTATAGCGCGAGGGTGTGTATCGTATTGTTTCATAAACGTCTTCGTCTCTGGATAATTTGTTTGTTTGTTTGATTTGAGGTTTAAAGTCCCCGCCAACACTGTAAAGGTCAGTTTGGAGACGTTGCTTCCAATTCTGTGGGATTTCTACCCGACTTTGAGATGAAATAACTCTCAAGCGCTGCCGCCAAATGAAACCAATAGGGTCTATAAGCATGGACGGGTCGACTCGCACCGCTTTGCCTCGACAGGCTTAGATCCTCTAAGCGGTTTACCAGTTATCATGAGCGGGTCGGTTTCAGCTTTGCGTGGAAGCATCATGCAGTCCATCTCTTTCTCCAAGCCCCGATGGGCGGGGGCCGTCTGGATAATTTGGATTTTGGCAGAGTCAATGTGACTTATCATACATTTTCGCGTAATTGTTTCCGGATACCCCTTTCTACATCCTATGACCTTTTATGCTGAAATGTCGTATGCCTTTTGGTGTCACTAATTCATAGCCCTACCCCACACCCATCCCTTAAAAAGTAAACAGTTGTATACAGCCCAGATTAGTATAAAACTGAAGGTCTTATTAAGACAGTGAACTTTCGCTTTTGAGATCACCTAAAATTAAGACTACTTCTGCTTTTATTAAAGACCACTTTTGAAGAGTTCCAAAATGGTCTTAATATAGGAATTTTACTGTATAAAGTCGAACTTCGATTGCTCGAACTCCTTTGGGACCACGAAAATATGTTCGAGACAGGAGTAGTTCGAGCCACTGAGGGTTACTGCCAGTAGGCAATGAGGGGCAATTCTGGGACATGTTTTGGTTTTCTTTAATAAAAATGTATGCTGTGTGTACTCATTAGAATCGCCTCATCGAGGCGATTCTAATGAGTACACACAGCATACATTTGCAAGATAAAATTCGAAAATCTCCTTATTTATCCCGCATTACTTATTATGTACAGGAATTCCCAAGGCACTTAAAACTGGTTCGACTCAGCCATGGTAAACGAGCCATCGGTGTTCGAACCCATCGAAGTTCTTCTGTAATATGTGCATTAGGTGACATTAATGGATCCTATGCTATTCCAGCTGGTACCCATTTTCTTCAGTGGGATCCTCAGAAACTTCTATATAAATTACACCCCAGGATGATGCGGGGGCAACCATTATATGGGCCCCGCCAAGCGATTTTGGTACTTATCGCCTATGCGAGCAGCGAAGGTTCAGGCGAGCCTGCGCATCCGCGCAGTCTCGCCAGAACCTTCGCTGCTCGCTCATACAAGCAGTGAATCAAGAGGAACCTTCAGTCAGAAAGCCATATCCCTGGCCCCTCTGAATGGCTGGGCATGCGCAGTTAAAATTTGTCATGACGGAATGCTCGAAGACCAAAATTCGCTTGGTGGGGCTCATATATTGGCATTTGTAACGGTGCTCTTGATTTTGTTGTGGCATATCAGACAAACTGGCTAGACTCCTGCGGATGCCCCAGGCTTATGTACAAAAGTAGGATGCGTGCAGCATTACAGTTTAGCTAACGAGCAAGCTCTTCTTTACATATATACGTTCAAGGGAGATTCTTTTTTGCCTGAACTTGAGTCCCCTCTACCTTGGAACAAGAGCCCCGTATAAAGGTGAATGGATATGTCTCTAGAAGAGACAACGCTTTTCAAAATAATCTTATCCCCTTTATCCAAAGCATTAGCATTACGAAAACACGCCTATTCAAATATATTGGTAACGTTTTACCACCAAACACAAATTTTACATCTACAAATCCTGATATTTTTCATACTACTGCTCAAAACATAGAGTGTGGTATTCGTTAGAACCGCCTCGGTGAAGCGGTTCTAACTATGTTTTGAGCACAAGAAGAAAATAATGTATACCCCTGTAAACCCGAGTTTTACTACATAAAAGTGAGGTTTAAGGGGATCAAAATGATATAGGCTTGTTTTCGTAATGGGGAAGGAAAGGGTTTGCTTCTGAGACGATTTTTTCACATAAGAACAAACCCATTTTTCTGAGGGTCTGAACTAACGAGAAGGCATATAGAAAGTACGTTATCTTTCTTGGAAAGAAAGTTTAAGACAATAAATTTATCTTAACCTTGACTGTTAGATTGTATTTTAGTTTAACCCTTATCTTGCTGAACACGAAAATCAACCTTTTCAAACAGTGTTGATCCATATCAGTTTTTCTCCAGATCAAATAGCTTCTGCTTATGAAGCCATCTGATCAGGATCCACACCTTGTATCATGCAGTCTGGGAATTCAGCAAACTCATCATATCAGGTACTTTCACTATTTTGATTGGTTGGTAGTCAGAAATGGGTGTTGCTACGTTACATGCCTCACGTGAACAAGTCCGTGAAATGAACACCCACTAACAATGCGTCCCAACATTTCGGCGGTCGATACCTTTTTTATCAGCCTGACCATATTTTTTTCTATAACATTTTTTTTTCAAGTTATCTTTCCATTTTTTGTCCAGCAATACTACCATTTTTGCCATTTTCTAGTAGTCCGGTTCATTCATAAAAATGCAATGTCACGTTGACCTGATAAAGCTCACTTGTCCTGTGGTACATGTAGCATATCTGTATCAGGTCAATGTGCTGCAATGCAATCAATATAGAGGGTGATTGATGAAACTAGAGTAAAGTCTCATAAATCGGAAGCAACATTTTCTAAAGTGACCTAGATAGTGTCGAAGAGGACAGTACGCAACACCTCAACAAAACAACAACAACAACAAAAACATTCATAAGAAGAAAAACAACAACAATGAAGACTTTGTTTGTCAATAGCGGTTGCACGTAAAAGTCACTGTTTTCATGTACCAGCGATTGTCAATAGCCAATGTACGTTAACCCTTATCTTGCTGTTCACGACAACCCTATCTTTGCAAACAGTGTAGATCCAGATCAGATGGCTTCTGAAGAAGCCATCAGATCAGGATCTACACTGTTTGACATTCAGTTTATGAATTTGTAGCTATAAATTACATCAAGTAATTTGATTGGATGGTAGAGAGAAATGGGTGTGGCTTAAATGAATATTCAGCAAGAGAAGGGTTAAAATAGCTGTCCATCACGAAAACACGCCGATAAAAAATTTGACCCCCTTGAACTCCACTTTTATATAGTAAAACTGGGGTTTGCAGGGGTAAACCTTATTTTTCTTATTTCTGCTCTAAAATATAGATTTTTTGTTAGAATCGCTTCTTCTTTCTGCTCTAAAATATAGATTTTGGGTACTCGTTAGAACCGCCTCGATGAGGCGGTTCTAACGTGTACCCACAATCTATATTTTGAGCAGAAATGAGAAAATTATCACAAGTTTTCTTCTTAAAATTTTCATTTTTTTCAGCGGTAAAAACAATGTATTTGTATTGGCGTGTTTTCATAATGCAATAGCCACTCCGTATTTATTTTCTATAATCTGAACCGTTGTGAAAGGTTGAACTACGATGCCACACTGACATGATACATCCAGAAGCGCCATTATAAGTTTAATCTGCTCATGGCTACATGCAATATAGCGTGTTACCTAAAGAACAACATGTAGTGAGTGAGTGAGTGTTTGAGTTTTACGTCCCACCAACAGCTAAGGTCATACGGAGACGGGACATCGGTTTAAAGACTCATTCGAAAGTCTGGAGAAGCCCAGGATCGATCCTGCGACCCCTAGTTTACTAGGCGAGTAGCATAACCACTGCACCACGGAAGCTTCTACAACATGTAGCAGTTTTCAGGTAAAAATCTGGAACACTTATTTCAGCTCCAAACGCAGACTGTGGTGCTTGTTATAACCACCTCAAAGAGGCGGTTGTTACGAATACCCACACGCTATTCTCTTTGCAAAGTGAGGTATGCGAGTGTTTATTTCTTGGACACTTAACCTTAAAGGGAAAAAATACTACCGAGGAACTAAGTAAGATCCCTATCGATAAATGAGACAAACTACATGTAAAATTCCTGTATTAAGTCCACCTTTGGGACTGATCAACGTAGTCTTTAAGACCAATTTTAACACTCCAAAAGCACACTAGACGGGCCTCCGTGGCCTAGTGGATAAGAACGCTGACTCTTAATGTAAGTTCACTCACTGCTGTGGGTTCGAGCCTGACTCGGATCACATGTGAGACGCCAAGTTCTGCAGCGGAAGGTCAAGTGTTTTTTCTTCTGGTACTCTAGTTTTCGCCAACCTCCGATTAACGGCCGGCTCGAAATAGGTGTTATCATCTTCAAAGGGCCGTAAAACCTAAACAAAAAAGAAAAAAAAAAGAAAAAAAGGAGCACACTGGATTTAGCAAACACAAAGAAAAGTAGCTGAAACCTTGTAAATATGCCGTTAAAAGCATTTTGTCTTTATTTAGGTTTAGGTGGTCTTAATAGCGAAATATTTGAAGGCATTCGTCTAAAACGAACCATTTTGAAGTCGTTCCTCTTATATTGTTTTGGTATTTCACTGAAAGGGCTATTTTAAGGCTTTCCTCTAAAACGGACCGTTATTGAAAGCATTCCTCTTATGGGAAATTTTTTTAGGTATTTCACTGAAAGGGTCTTTTTGTGTAGGCATTGCTCTTAGCGGGCCATTTTTGACGGTATTCCTCTTAGCGGGATACTTTTGATGGGCATTTTACTAAAGGCATTAAAATACAGTGATCCGAATCTTTGCCGTTTGCATGATCCTACTGTACATCACGTTAATAAGTCCGAGCAAGGAGAACCCCTGTACATGTAAACCCTACTTCATAATTGGGGCCCCGTCAAGCGATTTTGGTACTTATCGCCTATGCGAGCAGCGAAGATTCAGGGCGAGCCTGCGCATCCGCGCAGTCTCGCCAGAACCTTAGCTGCTCGCTCATACAAGCAGTGAATCAAGAGGAACCTTCAGACAGAAAGCCATATCTCTGGCTCCTCTGAATGGCTGGGCATGCGCAAATAGAATTTGTCATGACGGAATGCTCGAAGACACAAATTCGCTTGGCGGGGCTCATACAGAGAAAACAGGGGTAAACAAGGATACACATAATTATTTGCAGGCCAAACGTGAGACGCCAAATTCTGCAACGGAAGGTCAGATGGTTTTCCCCGTACTCAGGTTTGAGGTTTCCTCCCAAATCCGATTAACGATCGGCTCAACATAAGTGAAATAATCTTGAAAGGGCCGTAAAACGAGAAAAAAATGAATCAGACGGCTCTAACGAGCTCCCACAATTCAAAGGTTTGTGGGTCTCGTTAGAACCGCCTGAATCAGGTGGTTGTAACGAGCACACACAACCTATGTTTTGAGGAGAAATTAGAAAAATATCACAGTTATTTTCACGAGAAAAGCAAATATCACACATTTTCACGAGAAAAAAAATCGGAGACCTGAAATAATGCCCAAACTCATACGGATGTGCTCCTGGCTGATCTACCTCTCTGGGTATCATCAAGAAAACACGCCTTTTCAAATACGTAGTAAATCTTACCGCTTAAAAAAGAAAAAAAAATAGGATGAAAAAGTCTAATATTTTTCTTATTTCTACTCAAAATATAGATTGTGAGCATTCGTTCATACGGGATACGAGTACCCACAATCTATATTTTAGAGCAAAAATAAGAAAAATAAGGTGTTCCCCTGTAAACCCCCAGGTTTACTTTATAAAAGTGGGGTTCAATGGGGTCGAAATGATATAGGCGTGCTTTCTTTTTCTTTCTTTCTTAATACTTATACTGCGATCAGTCACATTTGACCATTACTCGCAGGTGTACACAACATACACTCCAGGTTTGCAGGATGATAGCCTACATAGTAATCATGTAATTACGGTATGGTCTTTAACCTGCACAGGGGATGGACATACACTCCAGGTTTGCAGGATGATAGCCTACATAGTAATCATGTAATTACGATATGGTCTTTAACCTGCACAGGGGATGGACTAGTCTAGGGATGGACATACACTCCAGGTTTGCAGTATGATAGCCTACATAGTAATCATGTAATTACGGTATGGTCTTTAACCTGCACAGGGGATGGACATACACTCCAGGTTTGCAGGATGATAGACTACATAGTAATCATGTAATTACGATATGGTCTTTAACCTGCACAGGGGATAGACATACACTCCAGGTTTTCAGGATGATAGCCTACATAGTAATCATGTAATTACGGTATGGTCTTTAACCTGCACAGGGGATAGACATACATTTCAGGTTTGCAGGATGATAGACTACATAGTAATATTGTAATT
Source organism: Lucinisca nassula (assembly GCA_963580285.1). Taxonomy (NCBI): domain Eukaryota; kingdom Metazoa; phylum Mollusca; class Bivalvia; order Lucinida; family Lucinidae; genus Lucinisca; species Lucinisca nassula. The sequence continues at coordinate 174,662,958 of OY757013.1, read as the reverse complement.
ACGGTATGGTCTTTAACCTGCACAGGGGATGGACATACACTCCAGGTTTGCAGGATGATAGCCTACATAGTAATCATGCAATTACGATATGGTCTTTAACCTGCACAGGAGATGGTTCACTCTGCACAGGGGGCCTCCAGTTATTCTCCCGATCCGAAGGACGGTGCACTTTATGACATTCATCCCTGCAAAGTATGCCAATGGAGCGTGTTCGGACACCGAAATTTTATCGCCGCTGCCGGGAATCGAACCCGGGACCTCTAGCATCAGAGGCAAGTGCACTAACCATTGAGCTATCACGCGTTTTCGTGATGTTTTCGTAACATTCATATTTCCTTGAAAATTCATCACGATAGCACACCCGTGCGACATAACTACAACTTGTGCATTTTTCACATCTACAAATCGACTATTTTTTGGATGAAAATTCGTGATATTTTTCGTATTTATATCGCAAACATAGTTTGTGGGTGCTCGTTAGAACCGCCTCAATGAGGCGGTTCTTACGAGTACCCGCAAACTATGACTAGGCGCAGAAATAAGCAATAGAATGTATACCCCTGTAAACCCCAGTTTTCTCTATACAAACTGGGGTTTAGAGAGGTGTTCATTTCACGGACAAGTAATCATGATGTGGTATGAAGTTGTAGCTGTTGCACACAGCATGCATTCGTTATTTGTCGGTAGAAAAGCTGACTGTGACAAATTTGATATTTTTCATGCTTTGTTAACCCATATATGACAATGGAATCTTCCATCTTATAAATTTGGATTTGTCCATTTTCAATTATAGGGGTGTCAGATTTGTTTTGTTTAATGTAAGTTGTACAAAAATGTATATTCTTTCAGCAAACAGTGTAGACCCAGATCAGACGCCGCGTTATGCGGCGTCTGATCTGGGTCTACATTGTTTGCCAACGTCCCAAAAAAGGGCCACTAGGCATATATGGGTTAATCAAGACAGATAAAATGATTCAACTTTCAAACAAAAGAAATAGCCAAGCGCATTGATTCGTTCTCCGTCGTAATTTCCTGGTCTTCAGAGACATAGTAATTGCCCTAATTTTTCGGTAACCAGTCTACAAATAAGCAAGAGGAAAAGACTGAAAACCGAGATCAGACATCTCCCGAAGGACACTTCTGATCAGGCTGTTCACTCCTTAAGACGTTGTGATACTAAAAAGCATTACCGTAAACAATTAAAAAAAATCAGACACCTTCAGGACTTTCTGTAACTCTCTAAAAATGTTAACAAATTTGTTTCATGATCCAGCAAGGAGTCCAATGGTTGCAGCCGGAATGGCAAACCATGTAGACCCTGATCGGACTGCTCCAATAGGAGCAGTCTGATCTGGGTCTGCACTGTTTGCTTAGCCCAATCTGTCCAAATATTTAGGATCATAACGGTAACCCTGCTGAACACGACAACCCCTATCTTTACAAACAGCGTAAACCAGACCAGAAGTCATCTGATCTAGATCTACACTGTTTGTAATTCAGTTGCAAATTTGAATGAATCATTATATCAAGTAATCTGATTGGTTGGTAGTCAGAAAGGGTGTGACAAAATTAATTTATTCAGCAGGATAAGGGTTAAAAAGTGCTCGAATTTTAAGGATGTAATCGGGGTTCTGAATTCAAACAAAAGATGTCTGGAGTTTTGCACTCAGTGACATAATGTTCCTGAGCTACCATTACGCAAAGGGAGACTACTAGAATAGAACAGGAACACGACTACTTGATATCTGAATCTATATTCTAATGCACTTGTGCATGTAACGCGACTTCTGATTGATGGATAACGTCAAAATTTGCAACAGTATATTTTGCGATACTGTCGGAAACCGACGTCATCAAGTAACGTCGCTTTTCATTGGCTGGCATTTGGCTTTACGCAGCTCACAGCGCTTACCGCTTTGTGCAAAAATTTACAATTTTTTAACATAACTCACGAATAAGTGCATTAAAATGGGGATAACTGTCTTGAAAATTGTCATTTTGGGAAGTAAATCGGAGGTTTTACGGTCAAAAATTTCGTCCCCTAAATATATGCAGTCGGCATAGTACATTCTTTCATATCGTTTCTGAAGGCAATTTGTTATAATTTACTTGTTTATACTACAAGACATAGATTGTGGATACCGTTAAAACCTTCTCGTTGAGGCATTTCCAACGAATACCCAGTCTGTCCAAAACGTTTTTTTTTTTCTAATGAAGGTTTACGTATGCTCGAAACATAGGTTCTGGACCCCTCATTGAGGCTGTTCTAACGCATAACCACATCCATTTTTTTTGGAGCAGAAATAAGAAAAGTATTGAATAACGATTTTAACCTCAGTTTTTTTCTGTATAAAGAGGAGGGGATTCAATACATGGACTTGTTGATGAATGTATTAAGCATTTGCTCATGAATATCTATTAGTTGACGATATATGATTTGTTTGTTTGTTTGCATTGGAGTTTAACGGCCCAGTCAACACTATTTTAGCTCATTTTTGAGCCGGTCAATTTACCTATCCACACTTTTCCTGGGCAAGCTTATACGTTAGCGGTTAACCAATACAGTGCACATTCTTTCGCCAGAAACTGACAACTGCCCTTCTTGAATTAGCGGAAGGGAGCGAATGGTCGTAGAAAAGATTTCATGATCAATCTCCACGAAAAAATGCTGCCGACCCGGCTGATGATATATGAATCTTCCTGGATCATAATAAATTCAGGTTGTTTGTTTGATATTGTTAATTGAAATTCACGCATTTCATTTTGTTAAAAGTACATTGTAAGAACAATTTTATTCTGTGAAAAGATGGGTTAATATTGTTTTAGAATAAAGAGGGAGTTCCCTGTTCAAAGAGCTTTCGCGGTCTATATACCCTAAGAGATTGCTGTTTCACATGTACAGTAAAAATAACCCTTGTCCTGCTGAATCCGGATATGCCTTTTCTTTCAAACAATGAAGATCCAGATCAGATGGCTTCTGTAGAAGCCATCTGATCTGGATCTTCATTGTTTGTCATTCAGTTTATGAATTTGTTGCAATTATTTGCATCAAGAAATCTGATTGGTTCATAATGGGTAGTGGGTGTGGCATATATAAATATTCAGCAGGTCAAGGGTTAAGACCTACATGTATTCTGCTTTTAAAAAAAATCATTTAGTAGGTTGTACTTATCATGCGGCTTTGTTTGCGGTTTTTTGCATACCGTATCCTCTCGTCACAGACCCTCTTTGGGACTGTTCATCAGTGGTCTTAAAGACCACTTATTGGTCTTAATATAAGGATTTTACTGTAACTGAAAGAAATAGAAGATTTGACACTCGTGATGCGAATGCAATAAAGCAATTAGGCCCCGCCTATCGGGGCTTGGAGAAAAAGATTTGGCTGCATGGTGCTTCTACGCAGAGTTGAAACCGAACGCACATGAGTTCTGGAAAACCTTTTAGAAGGTCTAAGCCTGCACAGGCAAAGTGGTGTGAGTCTGAACGTCCAAACCTATTTCTTTCATTGGGCGACAGAGCTTGAGATGTCATTTCATCTCAATGTTGGATTAAAGCCCCACAAAACCGGAAGCAACGTCTCCGAAATGACCTAAATAGTGTTGACGGGGACGTTAAACCTCAAATTAATAGGAGAAAAATGTCAAAAAGCAACTTTTAATCAGATTATACTGCCTAAGAAAGTCAACGTAATTTTAAAAGGAAACAGGGTTGTCACGGGCGGTGTCATGTGTCATATGTAACGTTGTTACCCTTTTAACCCATATTTAACAATGGAACCTTCCAGTTTTTAAGCTTGAGTCCATTTCCAATAATAGGGGGGTCAGGTTTGTTTTGTTTGAAGTAAGTTTACAAAACATATATCTTCTTTAAGCAAAGAGTGTAGACCCAGATCAGAGGCCGCGTTATGCGGCGTCTGATCTGGGTCTACACTTTTTGCCAATGTCCCATAAATGGGACGCAAGGCAAAAATGGGTTAATGAAAATATGTTATTCACTTTGTATGAGAAAGATAATGAAACTAATATCTACGGTGGTATATTTAGGACATTCAGTAATATTTTTTCAACAATATTATATCGAGCGCTCGACATAATATCTCGAGCGCTCGACATAATATCTCGAGCGCTCGACATAATATCTCGAGCGCTCGACATAATATCTTGAGCGCTCGACATAATATCTTGAGCTCTCAATATAATATCTCGGGCGCACGACATAATATCTTGAGCTCTCAATATGATATCTCGAGCGCACGACATAATATCTCGAGTGCTCAACATATTATGTCAAGCACTCGAGATATTATGTCGAACGCCCGAGATAATATGTTGAGCACTCGACATAATATGTTGAGCACTCGAGATATTATGTCGTGCGCTCGAGATATTATATTCGGAGCTCGCGATATTATATTGAGCGCTACAGATATTATATTGTGCGTTCGAGTTATTATATTGAGGGCTCAAGATATAATGTCGAGCGCTCGAGATATTATGTCGAGCGCTCGAGATAATATCATGAGTGCTCAACATAATATCTCCAGCGCTCAAGATATTATGTTGTGCGCTCGAGATATTATATTGAGAGCTCAAGACATAATATCTCGAGCGCTCGACATAATATCTTGAGCTTTCAATATAATATCTCGAGCGCACGACATAATATCTTGAGCGCTCAACATAATATCTCGAGCACTCGACATAATATCTCCAGTGCTCAACATATTATGTCAAGCACTCGAGATATTATGTCGAGCGCCCGAGATAATATGTTGAGAACTCGAGATATTATATTGAGAGCTCGCGATACTATGTTGAGCGCTCAAGATATTATGTTGTGCGCTCGAGATATTATATTGAGAGCTCGAGATATTATGTCGAGCGCTCGAGATAATATCATGAGTGCTCAACATAATATCTCGAGCACACGACATAATATGTTGAAAGCTCGAGATGATATGTTGAGCACTCGAGATATTATGTCGTTCACTCGAGATATTATGTCGAGCACTCGATATATTTTGTTGATCGCTTCAGATATTATGTCGAGCGCTCAAGATATTATGTCGAGCGCTCGAGATATTTTGGCGTGCGCTCGAGATATTATATTGAGAGCTTGCGATATTATATTGAGAGCTCAAGATATTATGTCGAGCGCTCGAGATATTATGTCGTGCACTCCAGATCATATATTGAGAGCTCGCGATATTATGTCGAGCGCTCGAGATATTATGTTGAGCGCTCAAGATATTATGTCGTGCGCTCGAGATATTATATTGAGAGCTCAAGATATTATGTCGAGCGCTCGAGATATTATATCGAGCGCTCGAGATATTATGTCGAGCGCTCAAGATATTATGTCATGCACTCGAGATATTATATTGAGACCCAAGATATTATGTAGAGCGCTCAAGATATTATGTCGAGCGCTCGAGATATTATGTCGTGCGCTCTAGATATTATATTGAGAGCTCAATATATTATGTTGAGTGCTCAAGATATTATGTCGAGCGCTCGAAATATTATGTTGAGCACTCGAAATGTTATGTTGAGCACTCGAGATGAATATTTAAATATAATTGAATGTATAAATGCGTGGAGATAAAAACAGTATATTATAAGGAGAAAAAGGCCAATTACTTGATGTAGCCTCATGTATTCAGGACCATTCAGTGCAGTTTTCTCGCCCAACCAGCCACTCCCAAATTTACATGGGCCTGCTTCACACCAGATGTTCCATTATTTCAAAACCCACTGCTGCACCTGAGTATCTTTCAAGCAATTAAACAAAATCATACGTAAATAAATGCAGTCTCATCCGCGTCTGCGTCGCTTGCCTTTGTTCCACTAAAAGGACGCTATGCGTAAATGAATGACATTCATTTTTGTTGTTGTTGTTTAGATTTAAGGTACCCGTCAACACATTTTTGGTCATTTTGAACATGGTCGGTGCCCCTAACCACAACTTCCTAGCCGCTCACCAGTACTAAGTGTCCATCTTTCTGACAGCTACCGGCTAGTAGTATACACAATGTAGGTTCTGGCACAACTTTTTGGGGCAGTTGTGATGGGGCCCGCCCCACCCCCCTGGCGGGTCCCAGTTCTATGACAAATTCGAGGTATCCGAGGCTCCCAGCCCCCATTGGCGCTGCTGCTGCTGTTGTTGGAACAACAACAACAACAAGTGGAACAACAAACAAAAAACAGGGAGGGCAATCTGAACTGCTTCCAAGATATTACACATTTCATAAAAAAAGAAGGGGTGGGGCATGCTCAAGGAGGAACACCCGAGCTGAGCCCCGAGGCTATATACCAAGTTTCGTGGAAATCGGCCCAGCGGTTCCAGAGAAAAAGATTTTTAAGGGGTTTTACCATATATAGGCATGGCGGCCATCTTTGTTATGTATCCTGGACCCAGCAAAAAAACTTTCCTTCCCCTATCCCACTGAGGCCCACATGAAATTTTGCCTCAATCGGCCCAGTGGTTCAAGAGGAGAATATGTTTGAAAATGTTAACACATAACAAAACACAACACACACATAGCATATCGACCCTATAAGCTCACCAATGAGCCAGTGGCTCAGGTGAGCTAAAAATGAGTTAATCTGCATCAAACTTATTTTACTGGTATGCGTCTTTATAAAGAAGGGGGGGGGTCTACAAGCGCACACTGTCCCCGCCCATAGGAGCTTGCTATTTTGAGTGCTCAACATACTATCTCGAGTGCTCAACATAATATCTCGAGCACTCGCCATAATATCTTGAGCACTCAACATAATATCGCGAGCTCTCAATATAATATCTCGAGCGCACGACATAATATCTCGAGCGCTCGACATAATATCTTGAGCGATCAACAAAATATGTCGAGTGCTCGGCATAGTATCTCGAGTGAACGACATAATATCTCGAGTGCTCAACATATCATCTCGAGCTTTCAACATATTATGTCGTGCGCTCGATATATTATGTTGAGCACTCATGATATTATGTCGAGCGCACGACATAATATCTCGAGCGCTCGACATAATATCTTGAGCACTCAACATAATATCGCGAGCTCTCAATATAATATCTCGAGTGCACGACATAATATCTCGAGCGCTCGACATAAAATCTTGAGCACTCAACATAATATCGCGAGCTCTCAATATAATATCTCGAGCGCACGACATAATATCTCGAGCGCTCGACATGATATTTCGAGTGCTCAACATATTATCTTGAGCGCTCGACATAATATCATGAGTGCTCAAAATAATATGTTGAGCTCTCGATATACTATGTTGAGCGCTTGAGATATTATATTGAGAGCTCAAGATATTATGTCGAGCGCTCGAGATATTATGTCGAGCTCTCGAGATATTATGTCGAGCGCTCGATATAATATTGTTGAAAAAATATAACTGAATGTCCTAAATATACCACCGTAAATATCAGTGGTCATTTCATATACATTTTATGATATGAGCCCCGCCAAGCGAATTTGTGTCTTCGAGCATTCCGTCATGACAAATTTTAACTGCGCATGCCCAGCCATTCAGAGGGGCCAGGGATATGGCTTTCTGTCTGAAGGTTCCTCTTGATTCACTGCTTGTATGAGCGAGCAGCGAAGGTTCTGGCGAGACTGCGCGGATGCGCAGGCCCGCCTGAACCTTCGCTGCTCGCATAGGCGATAAGTACCAAAATCGCTTGACGGGGCCCATATGAGCCTTCGTGGATTTTCATAAAATACTTACGGACAGCTATCCAAAAGCAACAGTCATTCCCCTTGATTGGAACCTCGCCAACTGCCATTTTTCAGCCTCGATAGCTCAGTGGTGTTAGCGCGTTCGATTTATGATCAAGGGGCTGTGGATTCGAATCCGGCCACCGGAGGCGATGTGTGTCCTTGGACAAGAAACGTTATGACAATGCCCCACTCGACCCAAGTGTAAATTGGTAGCAGAGGTGTAAAAGTCACTACCTCCGGAATGAGTGTTCGAGAGCGATTCAATACGCTTTCGTCGTAATCGAACTAAAATAAATCAGTATAAACTAACTGCCATTTTTTTATCCCCCGACCGAAAAGGTTCGGGGGATATAGCGATCAGCCTGGCGTCCGTCCGTCTGTCCGTCCGTCTGTCCGTCCGTCTGTCCGTCCGTCCGTCCGTCCGTCCGTAGACGCAACCTTGTGATGGCCATAACTCCTATACCCTTTGAGATTCATTGATGGTTCTTGGCACAATTGTTCACAAGGCTGAGACGGTGTGTCATGCGCAAGAACAAGAACTCTGGATGCCATGGTTTTTGAGTTATCTCCCCTTTTAATAAAATAGAATGACTACTTTGTGATGGCCATAACTCCAATACCCTTTGAGATATATTGATGGTACCTGGCACAGTTGTTCACAAGGCTGAGACAGCGTGTCATGCACAAGAACCACAACTCTAGTTGCCATGGTTTTTGAGTTATCTCCCCTTCCAATAAAATAGAGTGGCTACCTTGTGATGGCCATAACTTCAATACCCTTTAAGATATATTGATGATACCTGGCACAGTTGTTCACAAGGCCGAGACGGTGTGTCATGCACAAGAACCACAACTCTGGGTGCCATGATTTTTGAGTTATCTCCCCCTTCCAATAATATAGAATCACTACCTTATAATTGTCACATCTCCAAGACTCTTTGAGATATATTGATGATACCTGGCACAGCTGTTCACAAGGCTGAGACAATGTATCATGCACAAGAACCACAACTCTAGTTGCCATGGTTTTTGAGTTACCCCCCCTTCCAATAAAATAGAGTGACTACCTTGTGATGGCCATAACTTCAATACCCTTTAAGATATATTGATGATACCTGGCACAGTTGTTCACAAGGCCAAGACGGTGTGTCATGCACAAGAACCACAACTCTGGGTGCCATGTTTTTGAGTTATCTCCCCTTTCAATAATATAGAATCACTACCTTATAATGGCCACATCTCCAAGACTCTTTGAGATATATTGATGGTACTTTGTACAGTTCTACATGAGGTTAAGCAGGTGTGTCACGTGCAAGAACCACAACTCTGTGTGCCCTGGTTTTTGAATTATCTCCCCTGACAATATAACCTTGTGATGGCCATAACTCCAGTACCCTTTGAGGTATATTAATGGTACTTGGTACAATTGTATGCAAGGTTGAGACGGCGCTTCATGCCTAAGAACCACAACTCTGGGTGCTATGATATTTGAGTTATCTTCCCTTCCAATATAACAGTATGACCACTTTGTGATCACAGTACCCCCAATACCATTTGAGACATATTGGTGGTACTTGATGCAGATGTACATGAGGTTAAACAGGAGTATCATGCTCAAGAATTACAACTCGGGTTGCTCTGGTTTTTGAGTTATCTCCCCTGACAATATAACTTTGTGATGGCCATAACTCCAACACCCTTTGAGATATATTGAAGGAACTTGGCGCAATTGTATACAAGGTACAGAAGGGGTGTCATGTGCAAGAACCACAACTGTTGGTGCTGTGATATTTGAGTTATCTACCCTTCCAATGTAACAGTATGACCAGCTTGTGATCACCATATCTCCAACACCCTTTGAGACATATTGATGGTATTTTGTACAGAAATACATGCGCTTAAGCAGGCATGCCATGCACAAGAACCACAATTCTGAGTGCCCTGGTTTTTTAGTTATCTCCTCTGACAGTATAATCTTGTGATGGCCATAACTGCAAAACTTTTGTGAAATATTGCTGGTTTAATTCCGGGCACTTTCTATTGGTGAACAGTCTTCTGAAGGCCATATTGGCTTTTGGTCGGGGGATTTGCCATCTCTTCCGATGGCTATTTTTTTAAATGGGAACCTTCTCAAGAGTACATGCCCGAATACGGGAACCGCCTCAATACTAGCAGCGTTTCCCTCTTAATGGGAAAATGCATCAAGGCCATTAGAAAATCTCACTTATGGGAACATTTTCAAGAGAAACAAACTTTCTCTTTAATAGGTCCACCCACTCAGGAGCAAAATTCAGTCAATAGCAACAACCGTTCTCTTGTCAAGTGCAAATGTGAACATCCTCAAAAGCAACAGCCATTGTCCTTCATTGGAACATCATGAATACCAAAATTCAATACTATGAAAAGAAACCACCTAAGGTAAGAAGAACTTACTATAATCCACACCTCCTCGAGAGCAACATTATCATCTATGGGGGCCTCATCAAACGCAACGGCCGTTTTACTTAATGACAACCTCCTCAAGAGTAAGGGGCATTCATCTTGACGGAAACTTCTTCATCCTTGATGGGAACCTCCCCAAGAATAACGTCCTGAAAAGCAACAGTCGTCTTCTTTAATGGGACCAACCATCGCGAAAACAAACCTATACAAATTTTACCGCCGACAAAAACGAAAATTGTAAGATGAAAAGTTGTGATTTTGTCTTATTTCTGCTCAATATATAGATTGTAGGTACACAGGCGGTTCTAACGAGTACCCAAATCTTTTTTTTTTGATCGTTATATATCTTTATTAAGATTTACCCTGTAAAACTCCATTTTTACTATATAAAAGTGGGGTTCAAGTGGGACAAAATTATATAGGCGTGCTTTGGTGATGCTTGAGAGCAGTATACATTCAAGAACAACAGTTTTTACTAGTTTTTTTCTGATGAAAATTTGTGATATTTTCCTTATTTCTGCTCCAAACATAGGTACGGGTCCTTGTTAGAACCGCCTCATCGAGGCGGTTCTAACGAGTACCCACAACATATGTCTTGGAGCAGAAATAGGGAAAATAATGTGTACCCCCGTAAACCCCAATTTTCTCTCCATAAAGTGGGGTTTGGGGGAGTCTTTATTTCACGGACCTGTTCACGTGATGTAAAGAGCATCAGCATTTCTCTTTAAAGTGAAGTGCCTAAAAGCATGGAACTCCCTAAGGAGCAGTTGCAATTCTCCTTAATTACGTTAAAACTATTGTGTTGCAAATAAACAAAGCAAGGGCTTGGTTTGTTTGTTTGTTTGTTTGGATTAAGTAACGTCACCGTCAACACTATTTAGGTCATTTTGGAGACGATGCTTACAGTTTTGTATGACTTTTCCCCGACATAGAGATGAAAGGACATCATAAGCCCTGTCACCCAATGATATGCATTGGACGGTCTGACTTACACCACTTTGCCTGGGCTGGCATAGTCTGTTTAAGTGATTTACCAGTAGGGCCTACTCATGTGTGGTCAGTTACAGCTCTGCGTGGAAGCACCATGTAGCCCAATGTATTTTTCAAAGTCCAGATGAACGGGGCCGAAAAAGGCATTTGATCAACAGTTCTGCGAACATCAATTACGACCCTTCCCCCACAATATACATGTACATGTAATAAATGAATTTCCAATGGCAAATAATGCAACATTGTATATTTGTAAAGCAACACGTTTAGCAAATGACAAGTGCTAAATAGAGTTGAACATCGATGGCTTGTTTACCATGGATGAGTCGAACCCGTTCTTGAGTCCCTAGCGAAATCCTCTACATAAGAAATAGTTGGGGATAATTAAGGAGATTTTAGTCTTTAATCTTGCAAATGTATGCTGTGTGTACTCATTAGAATCGCCTCAAATTTATGCTGCGTGTACTCATTAGAATCGCCTCGATGAGGCGATTCTAATGAGTACACACAGCATACATTTCCATTATAGAACACCGGAAGGATGTTTAAAAGTATCACGTTATGCCTACTGGCGGTAATCCTCAGTGGCTCGAACTACCCCTGTCTCGAACAGATTTTCGAGGTCACAAAGGTGTTCGAGCCATTGAAGTTCGACTGTAAATAAGAATTAGAGATGCATATAAATAAACCGCTGTAAGTGCGGTGTTCCTCAAACCTGGACCTCCTCAGGAGCAACAGCCATTCTCCTTAATGGCAAAGATTGCATCTACGGTAAGTTACTGCACTTTTTAAGGCAGACAGCACTCTGTGTCTGTAATAGGGGCCCTTCCGCGAGTCAGGAAGTCCCGGAGGGTTGTCCCCATGTAGAAATTCCGAGAAGTAGGCCAAACTCATGCTTGACCCATATAAAAGATAAAGAGGCTTTTAGGAGGCCTTCATGCGGACTGAACAAATTATTTGTCTAAATCGCGACGGAAGTAAGGGCGAGGAGTGTGGCCACGTAAAATCGATTTACGAGGACTGTTCAAATATGAATGCAACTAGGCACATAAAAATGATTCCGTGATAGATTTCGATGAAAAATTTATTTTGTCCCCTCAAAGTATTCCCCTTTAACAGATATACAAACTTTCAGTCTTCTGATCCAATCATTGAATGCATTTTGGTTCTCTTTTCGAGGTACACTATGAAGGCACTGGAGTGTGTGTGTGTGTGTGTGTGAATTCGGGTTTAACGTCGCTTTCAACAATTTTTCAGTCATATCACGACGGTGTCTGGTTGCGACAGGGAGCTCAATGCTCACGTTTATAGTGCTGCCTCACTGAAGTATCATGTCCCAGACACATTACATGATACCACACCCAGTCACATTATCCTGACACTGGATCGACCAGTCCTAGCTCTACCCCGTAAATCTGAGTGCCAAACGAGGAGCAGCTAGTACCATTTTTAACGACTTTGGTACGTCGCGGCCCGGGATCGAACCCGAGACCTCCCGTTCCCCGGAGCGGACACTCTACCAACTGAGCTATCGGGGCCGGTAAAGGCACTGGAATATTGCAGAACCGAGGTGTTTGCGCTGTACACATTTTCGACCAGAAAGGTATTTTTTCAGCCGCGGGAACAAAAACAAAGTCACACAGGGCAAGGTCAGGGGAATACGGGGGTTGAGGGAGTTCAACAACCTTTTCCTGCTTCAGATAGTCTTGCACAATGAACGCCTTGTGCGATGGCGCATTGTCATGTAGCAATCTGACATTGGCCAAACCAATTGCGAGTCTTCGTTCTTTGAAATATTTCTTCAATTTTCGATGAACTTTATTCTTGTAAAACTTCGCATTTACAGATTTGCCTTTAGGCACAGTAACCTGAATAGCAGGGCCCTGATTTGAAAAGAATATGGCATACATTACATTCTTGACGCTCATGGTCCGCTTTGCAATGCATGGTCTTTTGCAATACTTTGTTGCCCATATTTTGTTCTGAATCTTTCGTTTTGGCTCAAAAACGTGAACCCATGTCTCGTCAACTGTGACGACATTAGCGAAAGACCGTGCATTGTAATTTGGAAACTTTTTAAGCAACTTCTTGGCGCACTGAACGCGTGTCTTTTTCTGCTCATCTGTCAACAGATGGGGAATCCATCTAGCACAGATCTTTCTCATTTTCAAATCCCGTTTCAGAATTGTATGAGCTGCTCCTAATGAGATGCCAACCATACTACATGTAGCTATTTGCCTAGTGGTGTATCGTGCATCGGTAGCAACTATTTCTTTCAATCTAGCAACCATCTTGGCAGATGTTGCTCTTTTCGGCCGACGATCATGTGGTGCATCTTCTGTTGAGCCTAGCCCACAGCTGAATGTCTTACACCAACGAAAAACTGTCGGAAAAGACATTTCATTATGCCCATAAACCGAACATATTTCATCAAAAATGTCTTTGCACCGTATACCAAGAATACAACGATTCTTAATATAGGACCGTATTTCAACGGCGTACTCTGACCTCCTTCCAACCATGTTTTGTATTAGTATACAAGAGTAGACAGTGTTTATCGAACGATATACATGGCTAAAGTGGACGGATTTTTCACAATTTTGGTATCAATGTATAGGTAAAGTGTTTCTACGCTGTGATATTTATTTCCAGGTGATTTTCGCATTAGTGCATGAGAAAACGTTCTACTTGCATTCATATTTGAACAGTCCTCGTAAGCTCGTAAGCCCCCCCCCCCCAGATTTCCACTGGCCGTTCCAAGGCGGTTCTTCTGTGGTGATTTATATATGTTGTTGTTTGTTACTTACTGTTTGTATCACTTGTGTCTTTTTATTTTGGATGGCCATATGGCCATTTTGTGGGAAAGTAACTGTCCTTATGGCCTTCCTTTGTTTTGGTTTTCATTACTGTCTGGTCGCTTAATGTTTGTGTTTCTTTCCCTTTAGTGTCTTTGATGGGTGGAGTAAGTTAATTTTATCGATTTCTGATCTTTGTTTTACTTCTACTTTTTTATTTAACGTCGCATATCCAAAACAAATAACTTAAGCTCTGTAGAGCTTTTATTGCGACAAACAAAGTAACAAAACTTACCCGCCTTCATTTAGCTTCCTAGGACTACCCCTGATAATGCGAGCGCCAGCCAGGGGTGTCTAGTACCATTTTTCACGCCTTTGGTATAGCGCAGTCGGGGATGGAACCCGCGACCTCCCATTCCCGAAGCGGACGCTCTATCACTGAGCTATCGGGACCGGTATAGGAATATTCTGCGTTATACGTTTGGAGTCATGTCAAAGTATAGGGATGGTTTGTCTTGAGGTGTGTCATGTCGTAAGTTTTAAAGCAAACGGTGTAAGCCATGATAAAACGCAGCTTTTTGTGGCGTCCTGTCTGGGTCTACACTGTTTGCTACGGTCTCAGAAAGGTACGCTATGCTTATATGGGTTGGACTGCTAGCCTTAACATGTGCAGATGTCATTTACACTTGTTTCTTCTTCTTTTTTATTTACATTGCACGTGAATCGTATGTAATGCCCTGAAAAATATTTTGAAAAAAAAAAAAAAAAAAAAAAAATGACCGTTCGCTCTAAAAAAAAATGAAATTGTCGTTTGTCTAAACATTTAAATGGTGCCTTTATAAGACTGAGACAATCTTCATTTCCTATACAGTGGTAGAATATTGCCAAATTACATGACGTCACTGAAGCATAGATCAAACTGTGCACCTATTTAGTCTGATCCAGAAGCCTCCGTTGTGTAGTGGTTACACTACTCGCCTTGTAAACCAGGGGTCGCAGGATCGATCGCGGGATTCTCCAAATTTTCGGATGAGTCTCTAAACCGAGATCCCGTCTCCGTTTGACCGTAGCTGTTGGTGGGACGTAAAAATCAAACACTCACTAGCGCATTTAGTCTGATTAGCATATAGCCGCTTTTATGAGACTCGTATGCATCACGTGAACAAGTCCGTGAAAAGAAGACCCCCCTAAACCCCATTTTACATGTATATAGAGAAAACAGGGGTTTACGGGGGTATACTTTATTTCCGTAATTTCTGCTCCAAGACATAGATTGTGGGTACTCGTTAGAACCGCGTCACTGAGGCGGTTCTAACGAGCACCCTCAACCTATGTTTTGAGCATTTATAACAAACATATCAAGGATTTTCATCAGAAAAGTAGCCATTTTGGAGTCGTGAGAAAATGCACTATGTCGCACGAGTGTGTTAGCGTAATGGGTTTGAACCATTCGGGCATCGCAATGATGCACTTCGTTTTCTGTGGCTATATAAACATGTACACACTGCAGCTTGAAACAAGTTTTCTCGCACCCCGCTAGTCCAGATCAGGTCTCCTGAGGCAGAGACCATCAGAATAGCTTTGAATTTAGCGAGCAATATTCTGAGGACATCAAATATGTATTAAAAACTCGGTAAAGTCACAACGCGAAGATATGACTTAAGGATTTGGGAAACACATTCAGGGAAGGGAATTCTGTGACAAAATGTTATAGCCACCGCTTGTGAAAAAGGCCCTCATCGCATTGGCGAGCAATACATGCTGTGACAAAATAGAAGTGAAGGCAACGATCAGCGATCGACGTGAATCCACAGCCCCCATCAGAGACACAAAGGGAAAGAAACACAAACATGAAACAACCAGATCCCAATGGAAACATTACTAGCGGAAAGCCAAAACGACAGTTACTTTCCCACAAAATGGCCAATTGGCTATCCAAAGCAAAATAATATAAGCGATACACACACTCAACAGTGTACTCGCAGTCTTGTCATAGCATGTGCAATTCGCGGACGTGTAGCCGAGACCTTGAGGAACCTTCATGCAAAAAGTCATATATCTAGTCCTATCTTTTGCCTGTGCAAATACTTGGTCGCTTTATGCGAAACATGTTCTTTTCCGATGAGCCGATTCACGTCAACAAGGTCCAGTTGTTCAAAGCATCGTTAGCTTAACGACTTCTTGCGTTCTTGTATTCCACAATAATTTCGTTTGATTAAATCATTATCTTTACGATTTTTTTCGGTGAACCGGATAACCGATGTTGTGCTGCCAGACAAGGTATGGTGAAATGCTTTGTGCTAGAAACAGTGTTTGGTGAAAATACGGTAAAACGCAGAAGTCGAAAAAAACACAAAAAAAAAAACAACACAAAAAACAAAAAAAAAAAACAAACAAAGACAACAATTGCAAACTATGTTGAACCTTTAGTTGTTTCAAATGCAATTTATCTATTGCAGTTGTATCGTCGCTCAGTATTGGCGTGCCTTAGAAATACTGCACAATAGACTAGGAAATAGAAATAAGAATTTCTAACAGAAATAAGAATTTCTATCATGAGAGCAAAACAGAATTGAAGGCAATGATCAGGAATCGATACAATTAATCCACAGCTCCCATCAGAGACACCAAAGGGAAAGAAACACAAACATGAAACAGCTAGACCCTAATCGAAACATCAATAGCGGAAAGCCAAACGGACAGTTACTTTCCCACAAAATGGTCAATTGGCTATCCAAAACAAAATAATATAAACAATACACGCACTCAAAGACAGACCATAACAAAAATAAACCTCGACAGAAGAACCGCCTTGGAACGGTCAGTGAAACGGATTCCAATGGGAGGCTTAAATCGATTTTACGTGGCCTTTTGGCCCTTACTTCCGTCGCGATTTAGAAAAGTAAGTTATTCAGTCCGCATGAAGGCCTCCTGACTCTTCGGTGCAACATCTCCGTGAACACAAAAATCATACCACCACAGAGATGAAACAACGATGAGGACTCGATAGCAAGAAACCACTGAAATGCTGGAGCAAAAGAAGACCACGAGTTAGACTTCGTGGGCCCGACCAGAGACAGAGCATCAGGCACCAACCAACATTAGATAAAATTTGTAAACCGCTTAGAGGATCTAAGCCTGTCCAGGAACCGCGGTGCGAGGCGGACCGTCCATGCTAATAAGCCCTATTGGTTTCATTGGGCGACAGGGCTTGAGAAGTCATTTCATCTCAATGTCGGGTAAAAGTCCCACAAAATTGGAAGCAACGTCTCAAAAATGACCTGTACAGTGTTGACGGGGACGTTAAACCTCAAATCAACCAACCAACCAACATAAAATTAAATACTCTCTAATTCTCAGTAAGTCTTTACGCTGGAACCGTCATAGAATCTGAGGCCTCACCCACTGGGGCGCAATTAAAGAGGGAAGCAAAATTGTCAACCGTGATTGGGTGAACTATTACGTATAACATTTATGTTGTGCCCTATCTTTTTATACCGAAGAATGTTTTATGAAATTGGGCCTTAAAGTCATTGCATTTATACATCTCCCCGAACCCAAACACCAAGGCACCACAAAACTCGGGCTCCGAAAGACCCTGCCGCAGAAGAAACCTAAGTTCAACACTGAATTTTGAAATTAAATCGGAATGACGTCTGTAAAATTTTGAAAATGCTCAGCGTAGTTTATGGCACCGTCAACCTCGACCAAGAAGTCCAGCAGCCAACAACCCATAACGAGTGTCGAAGTCAGTCACATGACTAGACGCCCCGGTAAACCGAACTAATTGCTAAACATAAACGCCACAGGATGCCGCTCGAGGAATACCACCACCCAAGAAAGGAAAATTTACAATCCCAAAACCAAAATCATCGCGTTTTTCATAAATTTTGCAAGAAACAAACCCATCTACAACAGACAGGTGTAAATCCAAAGAAAAAAGAACCGGATCCTCTGTACCAGTAGAACTTGCTTTATTTAACTGAAGCTGTTGGTGAGGGGGTAAATTTGACCGACCAAACCACCGAAACAGGCACCGTTAATACCCAACAAACCATCCAAACATCTAGAAGTCGAGCTAAAGGCGTCAATGATTTCAAATTGGTTTTCAACGGAAAGGGACACCATGAAGCCCTCCCCACACACTCCCCACAACAAAAGAAGAACAGATCAGCCACAAGGAGTGCGCAATTTGTACCCATCGGAATACCCACAACTTGTCTAAACAGCTTAGTACCAAAACTTACGTAAATATTGTCAAGTAGAAAGGTGAGAGCTTCACAGGCTTTCCATCATGAAAGCAAGCCTATGTAGTTTTGACCCCCTCAAACTCAAGTTTCGTATAGTAAAACTGAGGTTTACAGGGGGGTACATTATTTTGTTCTTTTTCTGCCTTAAACATAGATTGTGGGCAATCATTAGAAACGCATCGGTGCCTCGCTGAGGCGCTTTTAACGAGTACCACGGTCTATGTTCAGAGCAGAATAATAGCAAATCGGAACACATACATTTTCTTGTGGCCAAATTCTCAATATATGTGAACAGGCGTATTTTCGTAACGAGTGTGGGACTTTCTGGTAGTTTCTCTGATAAAATGTTTCTTTCTTGTCCCTCAAATATTCATTCTCTGATGGAATCGAAAAACTCCTCAAATAGCTAAAGCATCACAAGGCAGCAGGACCTGACCAACTCAAGCCAGTCGTGCTTCAGACCCTTCATACAGTGTTAGCCTCGATCCTTTAGGTAATATTCCAACGGTCCATTGACCAAGCGAAATTACCTAATATATGGAAAGACGCCATGGTGTCCCCCGTTTTTAAAAAAGGAGACAATTCTGAGCACCTTAACTATTGTCCCATCTCACTTACATGTGTCCTCTGTAAGGTGCTGATACACATTGTAGCCTCTAGACTTTCTAAGCATTTCTCATATCAGAATATACTTTATGACCTGCAGCATGTTTTCCGAGAAAAGAGATCTTGCGAGATTCAGCTGATCATGCTTGTAGACGAACTATGCAAAAATATGCAAATGGGGTTGCAAACAGATCTGATTCTATTAGATTTAAGTAAGGCTTTCGAGAAGGTTTCACATGAAAACTTCTCCAAAAATTGCACTACTACGGTATTAGTGGGGCAACTCTAAATTGGATAAAAGACTTTTTGGATAACAGAAAACAATCAGTAGTTATAAATAGTATTACATTCGACAGCATTCCTGTTTCTTCTGGTGTCCCGTAGGGCTCTGTTCTCGAACCAATCCTCTTTCTGGCATACATTAACGATCTCCCTGAGCAGGTCCACTCCAGAGTTAGGTTGTTTTGCAGATGATACGGCCATGTACCTGGCACTTACCTCACTGTCCGAGTCCAACATCCCCAAAGATAATCTTCTGACCCTTGGGTAATGGGAAAAGTCCTGGGATATGAGCTTCAATCCCTCAAAAGGTCTGGTCCTACAAATTACCCGGTTAAAACAACCTATCACATCTAAGTATTCTTTACATGGCATTGAGTTGGAAAGTGTTTCTGCTGCCAAGTACCTCGGGGTCACCATTGCGGATGACCTCAGCTTGGGTACCCACATAGATAACATCGCAAAGAAAGGTAACCGAACACTGGGGTCTCTAAAACGGAGCATCAAAGTACATAACCAGACACTGAAATCAACAGCTGACAAGACACTCCTTAGACCACAGTTGGAATATGGCCCCACTGTTTGGTCACCACATACAGCCACTGACATTTACAAAATAGAATCTGTGCAGCGCAGAGCTGCCAGATGGGTCACTCGTGACTACAGGTCTACATCTTGTGTTACTGATATGTTCACAACCTTCAGTGGCGTCCATTAGATCAGAGACGCATAGACAGCCGACTCACTGTGCTGTACAAGGTCACATATGACCTTGTTGCCATTCCTTCAACTGAATACCTCATTCCACATATCAGGAGGGACTCTAGACAGAACCACCCTTTCCATACCGACTCATCACTACCCCTACAAACTACAACAATTATTAATTCTTTCCTAGAACCATTTTTCATTGGAATGCTCTACCAAGTCATGCTCCCCACCCTGACACAGTTTAGTGATGCTTTGTGCCGGGTGGTGCATGTGTCCCCCTAGTCACTGGCCTCTGTTTTTAATTTAACTATACAAACACTCTCCTCGCACTGCACAAACTTATTTCACCGGCTATACTTATCTTTTATTTCAATTAATCCCCTTCAGTACTTGGTATACAGGAACCCTTTCTGAAAGTCCTCCTGGGAGGTTAAGAAGCATTGGCAGATAGATAGATAGATGTGATGAGGCGGTTTCTAACGAGTACCCACAATCTATATTTTAGAGCTGAAATATGAAAAATAAGGTTTACCCCTATAAACACCAGTTTTACAATATAAACGTGGGGTTAAAGAGGGTCAAAACTATATAGGCGTGTTTGCGTGATGTATACACCAGGCTATGAGACATAAGGTGGATTACATGTACTTAGAGTTTCTATTTTGTTCGTTTGAACCGAGGTTTTAGGCCCCCGTCAATACTGGAAACGTTGAGTCCGGTTTTGTGGGACTTTTATCCGTAATCGAGATAAAAATTACACCTCAAGTCCTTCGGCCTTAGAAACCAAAATTAAATTGTAGGACATGAAAATTTGTGATTCAGAGCTTGCTGCCACCCGGTTGTATCACGAAAACACACGTATATGATTTTGACCCCCTTGAACCCCACTTTTATATAGTAAAACTGGGGTTTACAGGGGTTAACCTTATTTTTCTTATTTCTTCTCTAAAATATCAATTGTGGGTACTCGTTAGAACCGCCTTATTAAGGCGGTTCTAACTAGTACCCACAATCTATATTTTGAGCAGAAATAAGAAAAATATCACCATTTTTCATCTTAAAATATTCCTTTTTTCGGCGATAAAGTTTACAATGTATTTGTATAGGCGTGTTTTCGTAGTGGAGCCGGCTCTAACAAGTACCTACAATCCACATTGTTCGTTTTGGACAATAAATATGGAAAATGTGCTTACCTATTTGTACCGGAAACACTCAAAAAGACCCTGGCAGACCGTGCAAGCCATAATAAGACGCCACAGAACGCGGCGTATGATCAGGACCTACACTGTTGGCAAATGTTCACCCATTTTCCAAACAAATTTTGAAAGTATCACAGCCTGTCAATGCTAAATTATGAAATGGAATCCTGCTATATTTAACCTATTTTGTAACAGAAACTTGTGAAACAGTGCAGGCCAAGATCAGACGCCGCAGAACGGGGCGTCTGATCAGGGCCTACATTGTTTGTAAAAAGTTCAGAGATTTTTCTGAATAATTTTGAAGAAATCACAGCCTGAATATTGAAATGGAATCATGCTATATAGAAGGAGGAAGATTCCATTTGGTAGAAAAAGGGCTAAGGAGGAAGATTTTATGTGGTACACAATGGGTTAAGTGGGTTTTTAACGGTGTAAATTGCATTGACTTGTCAACGAGATGCCTTGCGTTCTCTTGGGGAATGGCTTGCTTGTTTGTGAAAAAAGCTGCGCGCATGAGCAGTGTCGCTTGAACTTTTGCGGTTCGCCTTAAGGACAAACATCGTTTCACACGGACTACTATATATGCTATTGATCGAGTTTATGCTATATAAGGCCATGGACGTTAAAGTAAACCCAGGGGGGACATCTTGATTTCATAGTAGAATGGTCGTTCTTTTTATGGCTCAAATGGAACGTTTGTTTATGAGATTCCTGGATATTGCCATTAGGTCATTTTACCACTAATGTTTCGGGCCACGACGCGTGAACTGTGTTACTCGGGCATGTGCGCCCAGCAAAGTCTCAAATCGAACTTGGTACATACATGAACATATACAGTCAACCCTCTTTATACCGACATTCGTTATAACGGCAAAACTCGTTATAACGCCATTTTGAATGGATTGACAACTTAGCAAAAGGCTTAGCCTCGGTTCCGAGAGGCGTGGGTTCCCTCGGGTTGTAAATGCGCAATTCGAGTCTATAGCATGAAAGAGTCTTGTAATCTTATACTCCAAGAAAAAATGTTATAGAAATTTGTTAGAATAGGCTCACCGAGGCGATTCTAAAAATGTCTATAACATTTGTTTCTTGGAGTAACAATTGGGAAAAAGGCCTTTAATTACCTAACATACTTCTAAGTTGAATTCCTTATGACGGCAAATTCTTTATAACGGCACAGTCATAGGGAACAAATACTGTCGTAATAACGAGGATCCAGTGTATTCACCCAGTAAGAGAGTGGCCCTCCGGGTCTGCAATAAAAAGCTTGGGATCAGCGCGTTTGTGTATAACACTCAGGGAAGACTTAGCTGGGCGCATATACATGTACTAGAAGAAACCAATTAACTGGGAAACTCCATTTAGATTTACCGATTATGAAAAAAACGTCGCATAATATGAGCCGCGCCAAGCGAATTTGTGTCTTCGAGCATTCCGTCAGGTCAGCTTTTAACTGCGCATGCCCAGCCATTCAGAGGGGCCCGGGATATGGCTTTCTGTCTGAAGGTTCCTCTTAATTCACTGCGTGTATGAGCGAGCAGCGAAGGTTCTGGCGAGACTGCGCGGATGCGCAGGCTCGCCTGAACCTTCGCTGCTCGCATAGGCGATAAGTACCAAAATCGCTTGACGGGGCCCATATAATGAAGAACTGGTTATTGTCAGAAGTACTTTGGTTTGTTTGATTGAAAAGAGGTTTAACGTCACAGTCAACACTATTTAGGTCTTTTTGGAATCGTTGCTTCCAATTTCAGGGTCGTTTACCCGATATGGAGGTGAAATGACACGCCAAACCCTGCCGGCCGCTGAAACGAATAGGGTTTATATGTATCCATGGACGGTCCGAATCGCTTCAGTTTGCCTTGGTAGGCTTGGGCGATCTAAGTAGTTTACCAGTACCCAAGTACGGTCTGCTTTAGCTCTGCCGGGAGACACCGTGCAGCCAAATCTATTTTTCCAAGTCCCAGTTGGCGGGGGCCCCAGAAGTATTTTTAATTTAAAGATGATGTATAGATCTGTTAAGGGGAATGGGAACACCTGGTAGATTTTTCCGCCATTTGTCAAAGGGAGACAACTTTCGAGACTTCCAGTTTGCTTTGCTATAAGTCCTGTCCCACTGAAAAAGAGATCTACTCTTAAAGGAAAGAAGTTGCTCCTCAGGAGCAAAATCTTTTTCATTTGAGAGTTGATCCCTATTGACATGGGATAAAAAAACTACTTTTGCGGGAGTTGCTTCCCCTGAGGGTGTCCCCATTCCCCTTGAAAGTCACTTTCAAATACGAGTATGATCAAGAAAATAGTAAATCAAGAAAGAAGAGTATTATCAAGAAAGTAGCGTATGATCAGAAAAGTAGAGTATGATCAGGAATATAGAGTATGATCAAGAAAGTAGTGTATGATCAAGAAAGTAAAGTATGGTCAGGAAAGTAAAATATGATCAGGAAAGTAAAGTATGATCACGAAAGTAGTGTATGATCAAGAAATTAGGGTATGATAAAGAAAGTAGTGTATGATCAAGAAAGTCAAGTATGATCAGGAAAGTAGGGTATGATCAAAAACGTTTCAAGAAAGTAGAGTTTGACCAAGAAATGAGAATATGATCAGGAAAGTCGAGTATGATCAGGAAAGTAGGGTGTGATCAAGGAAAGTAGCGTATGATCAAGAAAGTATCAAGAAAGTAGAATATGATCAGGAAGTAGAATATGATCAGAAAGTAGGATATGATCAAGAAAGTAGAGTATGATCAAGAAAGTAGAGTATGATCAGGAAAGAAGAATATGATCGGGAAAGAAGAATATGATCAAGAAAGTAGAGTGTGATCAAGAAAGTAGAGTAAAGAAATTAGGGTATGATCAAGAGAGTAGTGTATGATCAAGAAAGTCAAGTATGATCAGGAAAGTAGGGTATGATCAAGAACGTTCCAAGAAAGTAGAGTTTGATCAAGAAATGAGAATATGATCAGGAAAGTCGAGTATGATCAGGAAAGTAGGGTATGATCAAGGAAAGTAGAGTATGGCCAAGAAAGTATCAAGAAAGAAGATAGTGATCAGGGAAGTAGAATATGATCAGGAAAGTAGAATATGACCAAGAAAGTAGAGTATGATCAAGAAAGTAAAGTATGATCAGGAAAATAGAATGTGATCAGGAAAGAAGAATATGATCAACAAAGAAGAGTGTGATCAAGAAAGTAGAGTATGATCAAGAAAGTAGGTTAAGATCAAGAAAGTGTATCAAGAAAGAGTATGATCAAGAAAGTAGAATCTGATCTGGAAAGTCGAGTATGCAGAAAAGTATCAAGAAAGTAGATTATGATCAAGAAAGAAGGGTATGATCAAGAACGTATCAAAAAAGAAGAGTATGATCAAAAAGAAGAATATGATCAGGAAAGTCGAGTATGATCAGGAAAATATCAAGAATGCAGAGTATGATCAAGAATGTATCAAGAAAGTAGAGTATGATCAGGAAATTAAAATACGATCAGGAAAATAGGGTCAGGAAAGTAGTGTATGATCAAGATAGCAGAGGGTGATGAAGAAAGTGATACATCATCTTCTTTTCCCGCATTACATGGCAAGTTGTTTGTTTGTTTGTTTGTTTGAAGTTGGGGTCAACGACATAGTCAACATTAATAAGGTCATTTTTGAGCCGGTCAGTTTACTTATCCACACTTTTCCTGGGTAGGCTTATACGTAAGCGGTTAATCAGTACAGTGGACATTCGCCAGAAACTGTCAACTGCCCTTCTTGAATCAGCGGAAGGGAGAGAATGACCGTAGAAAGGATTTCATGATCAATCTTCACGAACGAATATTGCCGACCCCGGGAGGTATCGAACTCGCGTCCTCCTGATCACCAGTCAGACGCGCATCCGACTGAGCTACCGAGGCTGACAGGCAACTTTTCTGCAGTTCATTATAATGTTCAACGCTTAATGAGTAAAGTTGGTATAATTGAACTGGAGTTTATAAATTTCGATGTTATTTCTCTCACAGTAACCTGCTTAAATTTGATGACTTGCTTTTTGGTGGCTTTCAAATACCTTTTAGGTGAGACCTAAAAGGTAAATAGTCACGGCGGCATCGTTGTGTATGTAAAAGATGACATCCCTTGTAAAAGGAGAGCTGCTTTAGAATTAATGAATATTGAATGTCTTTGGGTCGAGTTAAATATCTTAGTGGAATCTTTTATAGAGTACCTGATTGATATCTTGTGTGCCTCGTATTGAAAGAGGTCCGCATGGAGGTTCTTTTTAATTCCTTCTATTATCTGACTATATAGGGCCATGTACCCAATGACTGGTCTCATTTGGTCAGTTAATATCGACGAGGTAGCACTCTTAAGTGAACAAGACAATCAGCTTTTGCAAAATGGACAAAATTGGTGAAAGAGCAGTGATCAAATATTTGCAAAAAAGACTAAGGGTATCCATAATGATATGGTAATAATACTAGAGAAAGATGTCCCTTCATATGCTACAGTGAAAAGGTAGATGGCGGAATTTAAGCGCGTGCTAATCTTAACCTTCCTGAGCATTCTTCCGAGATTTGTCTCTATGGATGAAACATGGGTCCATCATTTTACCCCAGAGGCCAAACAACAGTCGAAACAATGGAAGCAGCCTGGCTCAAAATCCCTTAAGAAGGCAAAGACAGTTCGATCAGCTAGGAAGGTTATGGCCTCAGTTTTCTGGGGTGTAGATGGTATTATACTAATAAATGCTCCCCAAAAGGAACAAAACATCAATGGCACATACTATGCTTCACTTCTGTTGCAGTTAGGGAAACTATTAAACTTAAGGGCGGCAGAAAGCTCACTAAAGGTGTGCTGTTCCATCAAGACAATTGCCCTGTTCACAAGTCTGCCATTGCTTTGGGTGACATTCACGATTGTGGCTTTAAATTGGTTGAGCATCCGCCTTATTCACCTGATCTCGCTCCATCAGACTTTCATCTATTTCCAAAACTGAAAACGGCTAATTCAGGCATCCGCTTTCAGTCCGATGATGACGTCATGTATGCAGTGAATGACTTTCTGAATAACCAATAAAAAGAGTTCTATTAAAATGGCATTGAGACCCTTATACACCGCTTGCCAAATTGTATAGATACTGAAAGGGGACTACGTTGAAAAATAATACAATACGTCCGACAACATTCAAATCCTTCAATATAGGGCTCACAACATACCAAACAGCCCTCGTAACTCACGCCTCTAGTCCTTGTAAACATAGATAATTCAATGGGCTTGCACAAGACACTGGTATTTCAGATATGATATAATCATATTAGGCGATTTTAATCTGAACATGCTAAATACCAGTCGAAAAGGAAAATAACAGATGTGTGTAACCAATACAATCTAACAAAACTTATAGCTGAACCTACAAACTATTCGGATTCTACATCTTCTATTTTTTATTTATACTTATCAGTAACAGTCGCTGGGATGGGTGAGGCATTTTTTAATGCAATACATCAGGTACCATTGTCCAATGTTTTGTATATTTAAGTTTAAGAAACAAACTATTAAAACATTTACTCGGCAAATTTGGATATGTGAAAACGTTAACTATCATGATCTTTTCCATGAAGTATTGTTTGGAACTCCGCTTTAATGAAAACACAAAAGTATATGCTAAGAACTTTACTGAAAAACTGCTCAGTCTAGTTGCTAATCATATTCCGTCAAAAACCTATAAATGATAGACTCCGCGATTTACAATGGACGATTAATAACATACGTAAAGACATGCGTAAAAGAAATAGATTAAAAATATAAACAAGATGACAGTATACAAAATTACAATAATTTTAAAATATATAGAAATGAGGTAACTTCCCTTCTTCGAATGTCTAAACAAAATTATATTGACTCACTAGCATTGAAATTAAAATCTAATATCTAAATAATTTAGGATTACTGGAAAACCTTAACATCTTTAATCAAACCAACCCACTCTGCCATCCCTCCACTGCATCATAATTGTATATATGTTTCGGAGGGTGTAGAGACAGCAATTCTACTGAATAACTATTTCGCTCAACAGACTTTACTTGATGACTGATTTTCTATCCTTCCTGACTTCACAACTTGCGATGGACCTTCTCTACAAAACATACATTTTATCCCAAGTGAGGTCCAAGATGTTCTTGAAACTTTACAATAAGGTAAATCCACAGGACCAGCTACTAGCTATTCATTTATCTAAACCGCTGTGCGATCTGTTTGATTAGTCTATGTCTAATGGTATTTTCCCCGACCTTTGGACAGAGGATAATGCTACGCCCCTGTCCAAAAACGATCCTTCCCTTGTTTGTAACTACATGCCTATCTCGCTACTAGGTACGGTAGGTTTTGTTTGTATTTTAGTTTAACGGCCCAGTCAACACTATTTAGGTCTTTTTGAGCCAGTCAGTTTGGCTATCCACATTTTTTCTGGGCAGGCTTATACGTAAGCGGTTAACCATAACAGTGCACACTCTTTCGCCGGAAACTGACAACTGAACAACAGAAGAAAATTTCATTTTTGATGACTTGCCCGTCATCCAATTTAGGCCCCCAAAGTCGAGCTATCTTGTCCTCTGACAACTCTTATATTTTATATTCTTCAGATCCCTATGTGAAGGTGTCCCTGATGTGTGAAGGGAAGAGGATCAAGAAGAAGAAGACGACAGTGAAAAAGAATACCTTGAACCCGGTGTATAATGAAGCCATGGTGTTTGACGTACCACAGGAGAACGTGGAAGACGTTTATTTGTTCATCAAAGTCATTGATTATGATAGGTGGGTGAGACGATATTACAGGTTTTATTGTATTTAAGTGCAACATGGAACTGTTGTCACAGTTCACATGCAACATAAAACACAACATCAGAATTTCTTTCGCAAATGGCGTCACTTACGCGCCTCAAAGTGAAAGGCAGAATGTCGTCCGGAAAAATATGGCTGTTAGGATTTTTTTGTTGTTATTGGTTTGGTTGGATGGCCCTGTCTCGGTGATTTCACTTATTTCAAACCCATCGTAAATCAGAAGGGGGCCAAAATTGATGTATCCGGAGAAAAACTACATACCTTGAACCATAGGCCTTACGATAAAAGTCACAGATAAGCACGCTGAGGCATTCAATTTTAAACTGGCTTGCATGATCGGTATTTAAAAGCCATGAGCTTGTCTGCAGTGCCATTGGTTAACCGAACTGCGAGCCAAAAGATATGATTGGTCGCCAGAGCAACTGGCGCCATCAGTGACCGAAAACACGTGGTTAGTGATGGTGCCGTGTGCAAAACAGACGGGGGCACTAGACATGTCTGACCAGGTAATGGAGGTTACCAAGACAACACACGGACTGCCAATTAGATATGAATGAGAGAGACGGGGTGCCATGAAACAACAACAGATGTATCTAATACCTGGATCTCTCAAACAAGCATAGACACTCTCGCGGGATTCGACGATAGGCAAGGGAGATAATTATTGCTACCAGTGAAAATGAAAGTAAACATTCTTTCACACTTTAAAACAAGATTAACTTTAATCTCTTTATCAAATTATTCACTGCGTAACCATAGACAGCCTCATGCGGGTGCCAGGCAACAACCCACTGGGTGCTGTCTATGGATAGACACATCCTGCATCGCAGGCTGCGATAAAACACTGGGACAAGGAAAACATGTGTTTGAAAATTTTTCATATTATAAGTGAAAAAAGTACACTTAATGTAAACAAGACAAAATGTATCTGGCAGACATTTGCATGCACTTGGATTTTTTTTTCAAATCTCCTCCAAAGTTCCAAAAGTGTAGTATGTAGAAACTAGAAAGTGTGTAAAATAATGAAATTAACGGTCATCTGTACACATACCACCCAATCCCGTTTGGCTTGTAGGTTAGTCAGCATCGGACGCCACATTGACAGATGCTACATACAGATTCATCAATGTTGCGGTGGTGGAGAAAAGTAGGTACTTGCATGTTTCCCCATGGTTGTTGCTACCTGTTCTCTCAGACTTAAGGACTGGCTGCAAATAGCGCACACAGGCATTACTGCGCCTATCACCCTGAATCTTTATCAAGTCTACTGGGAGTCCACATTGTAATGCGAATTGGACCCCACCCCGCCGAAAGCTATGACCACTAAACCTGTCTACTGGGAACCCAAGAGCATGCAATATGGAAGCCTATACAGTATGGAATGCAGTTTTGACGTAAAAGTAGTCTGCGTTAGGGACACACAATTCCCGCTTTGTAACGGAAAAGGGGGACAGGTGTGGAGACAATAAGGCATTCTAGAGACATCCCAAGAAGGGCATTACTGGGGCAAAAACAGAGTCTGGAATTCGAGGCAGTGGAAAATGCAGAACTCGCTCGCGGAACTGAATAACTTTTGACTATCGAAAGGTTTGAATGACCCCTCGAGGCCCAAGCTAGGCATCTGCTGCTCACAGGTGCCTAGAAGGATAAAAAGCTCTAGCGTAGGGCTAAGGAGATTCGACTTCCCAAAGAAGAAAAAGAAGGCCACCACGCAAGCAGCGCCAAAAAGTTCGATCAATTCTGCAGGAAACTGTCAACTTAAAATCTATAGAATGATGGGGAGCTTTTTATTAGTGCTCTCCCCCTTAACCCGACGAACTCCTTTCACGACAGATGCGGCATACCAATTGTTGTCCATAGGATTTGCGAAACCAGCATCAACGTGAAGTAATCCTGATAACATTCAGATCCTGGCGGACCGAAGAAAACATACCGACGGGAGAGGTAGGACATATATATATTCTCTGAGATCATGCTGTGAAAGGGGGACATGCTGAATAGTTACCCGATTGCAAAATTCTAAGTATGCTATCTTTTGTGCTAAGTATGTCTGTGGCGTAGAGGGTACAAACGTGTGGCTTCTGCAAAATGCAACCTCTTTGTCAAGACTCTCTGTCAGACTCGGAGTATCTTGACACTGTGGGAAAGTCAGGCTCTGGTATACCTTCGGGCCACCCTCCAGAGAGAGAATCTGCCAATAACAAAGTGAAGTTAGGGTAAGGACATGTGAAGAAACAGCGGTGTGTAGGCTGTAAAAGGCAAAATAGTTACTAAATAACCAGACAAATGCAGTCGCGAGGCACTGTCAGCCACTATATTATGAATGCCACGAATACATTTGGATGTAAGATAGAAATGGTAGATTGCAGAAAGCCAGAACAATCTACGAAGGCGTTTCATAACCACTGAACTCCGAGATGTACCCTTATTTAGTGATGCGACTACACAACTATTATCTGAATAGATAATTACATGCTTGTTCTGCCAATATGGAGGCCATCTTTGTGGTTCTGAATTAACAAAAGGATTCTGACCCCTTGACTTCAAAGTACCATTTCCTCCTCAACATTGGTCTGAACAAAAACACATTTGTCTAAGTAGGAAGCCGATGCTGACTTACCTGCTGCTGACGAAATATGCATTTGCGGGTCACTCCATGATATCTGAGGCTGGGACGCAGTCATATGTGGGAAGGAATTGTTCACACTGCTTGAAATGGGCACTGTATTAAGTTTTTGATCTGTTGGATGGTTGTTTACCATCGCTGCGTTATAAAGGTCGGCTTCCTCGTTGTCTGTTGCTGGAAGCAAGCCGCTGTTCGCAGCATTGGTGCTCGTAGCGCCTGGAGTAATCACAGGGACTGTCGGAACTGGTTCAATCTCTATCGTCGATCCGCTGACATCGGATGTTTCCGTGGCTGTTCAATGGTTAGCTGTTCCATTTGGTTCGCTTCCCGCTGCTTTGGTTGCGAAGCTGTTGGCTGTTCCTTTTAACGCCACCGCGATATGTAGGATAAGGCGACGCTGGCCTTTAGGGATTTTTGGTCCCGTGAGGTCACCCAGTTCCGCCAGCTGCAGAGCTTCGAGACTGGTGAAACCTTGCCTTAACAATTCATTAATTGCAGGTCTCACGATTTTGTTTTGCAAACAATAGGTTATCACCACATCTATGTCTGATAATTCCGCCACTGTACCAACTACTGCTGCCACCGATTCTTTGTAATTATTCTCCCCCATTTTCGTCACACCGCATGTATTTGTTTGCAGAACAAGTGCCCAATTAATTTTAGCGGACTGGCTTGGCATAGACACTACAGAAAAACAACTCTTTTCATCAGTCAAGCATTCGAAACAGTCTCGTTTCTTGTTGGCAACTAGCTTCATTAATGTATCCAAGATGTCTTTTTAATTCCGTTTCGGAGATTCTATACCACGCTGGAATCATGAAAACACGGCGAACAATTTGAACGGCGTCCGCCATTTTGATAAATCACGAAACTGTTTTACATCAGAGCAATATTTTATTTTCAATCTCCGAGTGCCCAAAATGGCTTAATCGAGACAAAGGCTCCGGGGTAGCTTATAGGATAGGCAATTGTCCGTCGTCGTCGTTTGTCGTCGTATGTCTGATGTCAACACTTTAAACGACTTCTCATCTGAAGCCACTTGGCCGATTGGGTCAAAATTTCATTTGTAGCATCCTTGGGCTGGGGGATTGAAAATTTGTGTTTTTTTTTTTTTAAATGAAAATCCGCTCTTTGGTTTGGTTGCTATGGCAACTTAGAGTTTCCAGAGACATATAATGAGGAAAATTAAAAATTCACATTTACTGCCAAGTCATTGCAGATATTTTGACAAAAGGTTTATAGAAATGTTTCTTGAGAAAACTTCTCTCAGTCATATGCTTTTATGCCAACCTGAGGGTCCCAGGGTTGTATTGGGGCCCTGCTCCATCCCCTCCACCTCATAAAAGGCCATATATCTCAGAAACCATTCAGATTCCCACCCCATAACCATATATATTCTTGTTCCTTATGATAAGACGCATTCAGTGACACCAACCTAGGGGCGCCGGGCTGCGCCGGGGCCTTGTCCCACCCCGCCACTTCAAAAAAGGCCCAGAATCTCGCAAACCTTACAGATCCCCACGCTAAACCATATATATTATTGTTCCTTATGATAAGACGTATTCATTGACACCAACCTGGTGCCCCCGGGATGCGCCGGGGCCTTGCCCCATCCCCTCCACTTCATAAAAGGCCCAGTATCTCGGAAACCTTATACACATTCTTGCTTCTTATGATAAGACACATTCAGTTACACTAACCTGGGGGCCCCGGGATGCGCCGGGGCTATGCCCCAACCCCATCACTTCACAAAAGGACCAAGATCTCGGAAATCTTACAGATCCCCACCCCTAAAACATGTATAATAATTGTTCCTTATGATAAGACATATTCAGTGACACCAACCTGGGGGCCTCCGGGATGCGCCGGGGCCAGACCCAACCCCCTTCACTTCATAAAAGGCCCAATATCTCGGAAACTTTACAGATCCCCACCCCTAAACCATATATATTACTTTTCCTTATGATAAGACACATCCTGCCCCCCCCCCCCCCCGGATGCGCCGGGGCATTCCTCCACCCCCTCCATTTCATTCAAGGGCTCTATATCTCGGAAACCTTACAGTTCCCAACCCCTAACCATATATACTCTTGTTCCTTATGATAAGACACATTCAGTGGCACCAACCTCAGTGTCTGCCAGGGTGTGGCCGGGCCATGTCCCATCCCTCCAGTTCACGAAAGGTCATATATCTGAAAAGCTGTTCAGAGCCCCACCCGTAAACAATATATATTCATGGTTCTAATGATTAGGGACATTCAGTGATACCACTATGGGGGTGCCCTGGGCAGTGCCCAACCCTCCACTTCATAAAAGACCCAATATCTCGGAAACCTTAGTACAGAGCCACACCCCTAAACCAACAGGTGTTTTTTTTTTTTTTTTTTGAAATTCGGCTCTTAGTTTGGCTGCTATGGCAAGACAAAAAGCTCGACTATCTGCCTTATAATTTTAGGCCTATTAGTTGCCACAGATGGGCGCTCTGTTGTC
Organism: Lucinisca nassula; assembly: GCA_963580285.1. Classification (NCBI taxonomy): domain Eukaryota; kingdom Metazoa; phylum Mollusca; class Bivalvia; order Lucinida; family Lucinidae; genus Lucinisca; species Lucinisca nassula. Next base: position 174,630,032 of record OY757013.1, on the reverse strand, counting down.
TTGCAACAGCACATCCAAGCGACATCAGTCCACTGAAGCTACTAGGCTGATTGGGTCCAAATTTCATTGGCTTCCATGGTTTATTTAAAAAACATGGCTGCCAGCGGGCAGTGCCCGTTGAGCTCAGGTGAGCATAGTGGCCCATGGGCCTCTTGTTTATCGATTTTTGTCCAAATATTATACAATGAAAAAGTCATAGATAAGCAGCTGTGGCATTCAGTTTAAACCTGGCTAGCACCCTCGGTATTTGAAAACCCTGGGCTTATCGGCAGTTCCATTGGTTAACCTAAGATATGATTGGTCGCGACAACAACTGGCGCCATCAGTGACCGAAAACACATGGTTAGCGATGGTGCTGTGTGTAAAACAGACGGGGGCACTAGACACATCTGACCAGGTAATGGAGGTTACCATAACAACACACAAGGACTGCCAATTAGATGTGAATGAGAGAGATGCCATGGAACAGCAACAGATATAACAAATACCTGAATCTCTCAAACAAGCACAGAGACAAGGGAGATAATTATTGCTACCAGCGAAAATGAAAGTAAACAGTCACACTTTAAAACAAGATCATCTTTAAGCTCTCTAATATTTTTCTCATTTATATAAGACGGGTCGAGTGGCGTCGAGAGTGTACATTCGTCGTCGATTGCAAAGCAAAAAAGCCCGTGTACGACTCGAGTCAGTGATTGAAAATGTCTCTTTGAACTTGCATCTCAGTTACTACAGGGAAGTAAAAAAAACTACGTATTCTTAATGGAACATTCCAAAGGTAGGTGCATACGATAGCGCCGCCCTGTCAGTCATATTTGCGACTATACTATACATGTAGTACTAGTAGATGTTGATTTTTGTTTATTTTGCTTTACGACTTTTATGCACCAGGAAGACAGTTTGAATCAAGCCATAACAGCTCAGTGACGCTCAAAGCCTCAAAGTTAAAACACAAAGATAGACAAATACAGTAAAATTCCGATATTAAGACCACCTTTGGAACTGTTCAAAAGTGATACTAAAGACCACCTTTGGTCTTAAACACCACTTTGATCATTCCCCAAGATGGTCTTTTACTAGCGGACACTTTGTGTAGAAAATAAAAAGAAAGAATATTTGAAACCTTGTAAAATGTGTTTAAAACAGAATAAATATTTATTGGCGGAATTTTACTGTGCTACTTTGTGGCATTAAAGATTAAGGCCCCTATCTCACTTGGATGAGACTGTTTGCGACAACTTGCGACTTACATTCGCAATTTCCTCGCTTGTGTCGCAAAGAGTCGCAAACGGTTCGTGAAAATTTTGAACATGTTCAAAAAGTTTATGCGACAAAATTCCTCTACAAATAGTCGCAAAGGCATCGCGGGTGTCTCGAATCCGTCGTGACTTTGTCTAGGACCCTTCGCAATTTAGTTTCCGGCATTCGTAAATGGCTTGGAAGACGACAGATTTGCAAAATAAGCAAGACTATATTGCGAACCGAATTGCGACATAAATAAAGACACTTCGTGACTAAATTGCGAGTAAATAAAACTGAGCGACGTTCGGGTCAACGTCGTGAGACAATCGCACGAATGTATCACGATTATCGTCCGACTGTCTTAAATCACTCGCAATTGCGTCGTGGATGGTTCGTATTTTGTCCCATATGACCCGGTTATATATAACAGTATGTCTTAAAACAGTTTGCTCACATTGATAGTTTTACCATGCCATCAGAGGGGTATGGGTAGGGTTGCCGCTATACCTGACCCCCCCCCCCCTCCATCAACAGAGTGCGTCCATGCTCTTGCTTGCCGGTCGCGGTAGCTCAGAGGGATGCGCGTCTGACTGTTTTTCAGGAGGACGCGGGTTCGATACTTGCCGGGGTCGGCAACATTCTTTCATGGAGATTGATCATGAAATCTGTTCTACGGTCATTCTCTCTCTTCTGCTGATTCAAGAAGGGCAGTTGTCAACTTCTGGCAAAAGAATGTCCAATGTATTGGTAATGCCTCGGTCACATATTCGGCGTACCCCGGCCGAGCTATACTAGACATGGTGATCAGCCGAGCTGTCCAAGTCCAGAAGGGGTCGGAAGCGGGTGTCTGGCTCGGTCTTGGCGAAAAGCATGCCGTGTGGGGCCCTGGAGGGACATCCTCCAGGAATCTGGCGGTATCTGCTGGATTTTTGCGGGGAAGCATCGGTGTGTACGCCGGGCGGAAATCGGCCGGGGCACTGCAGATTATCGTCCGTACGCCGGGCGTATACCTGGTCATTGATACTAGTCGACTGAGCATCGGTCGATGTTCCGATGTCCCGACCGGGTCTACGGCGTCGGTACGAACTATGCTTGACATTTATTCGATGTGCCACAGACCTAGAAGTAAGTGAGAATTCGGTGAGAACTTTAAGTGCGAGTAAAAATTTCTCCGGGCCTCTCCCGACCACCACCGACGCCCGAACATCCAGCGGGACAACGGCCGGACTCCAGCCCGATTTCACCCAAAATCAGTCGCCAAGTAGTCGGGCTGGGCACGAATAGTGATATGTGACCGTGGCTTAAACCGCTTACGTATAAGCTTGCCCAAGAAAAGTGTGGATAGGTAAACTGACCGGCTCCAAAATGACATAAATAGTGTTGACTTGGCCGTTAAACTCCAATACAAACAAACAAACCATGCACCTGCTGCTTCTGATGAAGAAAGCTGAGGAACTTCCACAGTTTCGGAGACTATATAATTGCTTGAACGTTTATTTATTATTTTTTTGGCTAATCATTTTCTCTAAGAACCAGCGTGCGACTATCGTACGACCTTCGAGCGACAATCGGACGACGTTCGCAAGAACATCGTACGATGGTGGTTGGTGATAAATGTTCGCAATTTCATTGTGTGAACATCGTGCGAGTGTCTCGCGAATATCGCGCGACTGTCGCGCAAATATCGCGCGAGTGTCGCGCGAATGTCGTGCAACATGTGTGCGAACTCGAACATGATTCGTGCGATAATTGTACGACATTCGTGCGACTGTCGCAAGTACGTCTTAATCACCCATTCAGTGTGACCGGAATGTGAAAATGGTCGCAATGTCGCGTTTTTTTTGTGGCATATATGTGTCTCAAGTCAGTCGTCAGTTGTCGCATCCCAGTGAGATACGGGCCTAAATTTCTCTGATCTCAATCTGATGCTAATTCAATCTTTCCGGTTGAAAGAAAGATTATTGGTAATTGCCTCGAGTCGGACGCGAATATTTCACATCATCTCTTTTTTCGTGAAATATACACTCCCCTAAACCCCACTTTATATAAAAAAAACTGGGGTTTAAGGGGGTAAGCATTGTTTTTCTTAGTTCTGCTCCAAGACATAGGTTGTGGGTACTCGTTAGAACCGCCTCAATAAGGCGGTTCTAACGAGCACCCAAAACCTATGTTTGGAGTATCAGTAAGAAAAAATATCACATTTTTTCATCAGGAAAATTTCCTTTGTTGAGGTATGAAACAAAGCACTATATCACACGGATGACTAACCTCATTTTCTTTGGGATTTACTCAGTGTGCCCAGTTATCACCCATATTTGCCTGTCAATAGCAAACAATACATCGTCTTTGGCATTTTCTTCTGTTGAAAAGATACTTCTTTAAGCAGCCAGTTTTCCTTATTAGGCTGCTTAACAGAAGTTAAATTGTATTGTACAAAACATTGTTCGAATATCTTTTACCCTAGGAAATAACACCCCCTGTGGGATAGAACTAGCTCCCCAAGCACAATAGACCAAACGCTGGGTTCCGAGGTTGTAAAACTTTGTTTGCATGCTTATAAATCTGACCGGCCCCGATAGCTCAGTTGGTAGAGTATCCGCTCCGGGGAACGGGAGGTCACGGGTTCGATCCAGGGCCGCGACATACCAAAGTCGTTAAAAATGGTACTAGCTGCTCCTCGCTTGGCACTCAGGTTTACGGGGTAGAGCTAGGACTGGTCGATCCAGTGTCAGGATAATGTGACTGGGTGTGGTATCATGTAATGTGTCTGGGACACGATACTTCAGTGAGGCAGCACTATAAAAGTGAGCATTGAGCTCCCTGTCGCAACTAGACATCGTCGTGATATGACTGAAAAATTATTGAAAGCGACGTTAAACCCGAATTCACACACACACACACACACACACACACACACACACACACACACACACACACACACACACACACACACACACACACACAATGCTTATAAATCTCAAATGAATATGAAAATTCAGGTCATAAATGTTAAATTCCAGAAATTGCTGGCATTTGAATTTTTTAGCACAAAAGTAACGTTTTATGCTTACCTGAAGGATATTTGGCGCCAGGGCACAAGCAGTACTATACGGGCCTCCGTGGCTTAATGGGTAAGAGCGCTGACTCGTAATCATTAGGTCTGTTACTGTTGTGGTTCAAACCTCGCCAGGGTCATGTGAGGCGCCAAGTTATGCAATGGAAGATCAGGCCAATTTTCTCCGGGTACATGTACTTCGATTTTCGATCAGCTCGAAATGTGAGACGCAATGTTTTGCAACGAAAGGTCAGGTGTTTTTTCTCCGGGTACGTCGATGTTCACCAACCTCTGATTAACGATCGGCTCGAAATAAGTGAAATAATATTAAAATGGCAGTTAAAAATAGAAACGCACAAAAACAAGCAGTATTATAGTTATTTTTTCAGATGATTTTTAGTATTTTTTGTGCAGTAAAAATAGACCAAATATCATTGAGACGCTTCAATCTTTGTTTCATAGCAAAGCTAAGAAATTTATAAAAATGAGCCCCGCCAAGCGAATTTGTGTCTTCGAGCATTCCGGCATGACAAATTTTAACTGCGCATGCCCAGCCATTCATAGTGGCCAGGGATATGACTTTCTGTCTGAAGGTTCCTCTTGATTCACTGTTTGTATGAGCGAGCAGCGAAGGTTCTGGCGAGACTGCGCGGATGCGCAGGCTCGCCTGAACCTTCGCTGCTCGCATAGGCGATAAGTACCAAAATTGCTTGACGGGGCCCAAACAGAAGTGAAGGCAATTACCAGGAATCGATACAATTAGCCCACATCTCCCATCCGAGACACCAAAGGGAAAGAGACGCAAACATGAAATAACTACACCCTAATGGAAACATCAATATCAGAAAGCCAAAAGGACAGCTACTTCCCACAAAATGGTCAAATGGCTATCCAAAACAAAAATTCACACACTCAAAGACAAACTACAACAAAAATAAATCGCGACAGAAGGACCGCCTTGGAACGGTCAGCGAATTCCACTGGGCGAGGCATTTAAATCGTTTTTACGCGGCAGCAACCCTCGTCCTTACTTCCGTCTCGATTTAGGTAAATAATTTGTTTAGTCCGCATGAAGGCCTCCGCACCCATCATTGCACTGTAAATGAAATAGCAATACCGTCTTTTATGAAAATTGTGAAATTAACACTACACTACATTCACAGATGAAGACTAAAGGGACTTTTACATATTTTTTGTTTAAAGGGGCTTTCATTTAAAAATAAAAAAATGTAAATGTAGGGACTTGAGCAAGTCTACAGGGAGCTCAATGCTCACGTTTTTAGTGCTGCCTCACTGAAGTATCATGTCCCAGACACATTACATGATACCACACCCAATCACATTATCCTGACACTGGATCGACCAGTCCTAGCTCTACCCCGTAAATCTGAGTGCCAAGCGAGGAGCAGTTAGTACAATTTTTAACGACTTTGGTATGTCGCGGCCCGGGATCGAGCCCGAGACCTCCCGTTCCCCGGAGCGGACACTCTACCAACTGAGCTATCGGGGCCGGTCTATACTATCTCCGAGAAACCACAGAGATAAAACAACGGTGAGGACTCAACAGCAAGAAACCACTGAAATGCTGGAGCACCGTTAGATTCCGATGAATACAACCAGAGACAGAGCATAAGACACCAACTAACATTACATACAAATTAAATTCCCTCTAATTCACATTAAGCCTTTACACGGAACCGTCATAGAATTTGAGGCCTGACCACCGGCGTGCAATTAAAAAGGGAAGCAGATTTGGTTAACTACCATGCATGCAGTCTAACAAAAAAAAAAAAAAAAAAAAAAAAATAGAAAACTGCAAACCCCCTATTCTGTATATGAAGTGGAGCATACAAGTTTGTACTTTGTATACCATTATGATAACACGCCTATATAAATACATTGTAAACTTTACCGCCGAAAAAAAAAACACGAAAATTTTAAGATGAAAAATTGTTAATATTGTTCTTATTTCTGCTCAAAATATAGATTGTGGGTACTCGTGAGAACCGCCTCATCGAGGCGGTTCTAACGAGTACCCGCAATCTATATTTAAGTGCAGAAATAAGAAAAAAATAAGGTTTATCCCTGTAAACCCTAGTTTTACAAAATAAATGTGGGGTTTTAGGGGGATCAAAATTATATAGGCGTGTTTTCGTGATGATAAAGATAACATACCCATGTGCAAAATGACGCCTCTCTTATCTATAAAACATGCATTTTCTCAGATGAAATAATTAATATTCATCACGTAGCAAGTCCGTGAAATTAATACCCCACTAAATCCTACTTTTTATAGAGAAAACTGGGGTGTACGGGTGTATACATTTCTTTTCTTATTTTGCTCCAAGACAAAAGCTGTGTGTGTATGCTCATTAGGACCACCTCCATGAGACGGTTCTAACGAGCACACACAACCTATTTTTGCAGTATTAATAAGAAAAATATCACGGATTTTCACCAGAATTAGCCATTTTGGAGATGTGAAAAATGCACTATGTCGCACGTAATGTTTCTTATTTCTAGTTCAAGCATATAGGTTATGACTGCACGTTGCGACTACCTTATTGGTACAGTCCCCGCCCATCGAGGCTTGAAGAAATAGATAGGCTGCATGATTCTTCCACGCAGAGCTGAAACCGACCCGCACACGAGTACTGGTAAACCGCTTAGAGGATCTAAGCATGCCCAGGCAATGCGGTGCCAGTCGGTCCGTCCATGCTTATAAACAATATTGGTTTCATTGGGCGGCAGGGCTTGAGATGTCATTTCATCTCGATGTCGGGGAAAAGTCCCACAAAATTGGAAGCAACGTCTGCAAAATGACATTGACAGTGTTGCCGGGGACGTTAAACCTCGAATCAAACAATCAAAAACCTCATTGGTACCATCAATCTATGTTTTTCAGCAAGAGTAAGGAACTTGACGAATACCCCTGTAAACCCTACTTTTCCGAGCTCTGTATAAATTGGGGTTTAGAGAGATGTTTAATTCACGGGCTTGTCAGGTTTCGATGCATGTGCTTACAATACTATGTATACCTTTTCAAAATGATGTAAACTTTTCATGATCAAGATACTTAAACCTAGGATTTCAACCTTATCATCATTTATTTAAGAGGATGAAAGATTTAAAGAGTCTTTGATGTCAGTTTAATTGATTGATAGTTAAAAATCCATTGAGCTTTACTTACGCAAATGTATCTGAGCCCCGCCAAGCGAATTTGTGTCTTCGAGCATTCCGTCATGACAAACTTTAACTGCGCATGCCCAGCCATTCAGAGGGGCCAGGGATATGGCTTTCTGTCTAAAGGTTCCTCTTGATTCACTGCTTGTATGAGCGAGCAGCGAAGGTTCTGGCGAGACTGCGCGGATGCGCAGGCTCGCCTGAACCTTCGCTGCTCGCATAGGCGATAAGTACCAAAATCGCTTGACGGGGCCCATCTCATCATTGATTCTTTGACAGCAATTAGAGACTTCTCGTAACGCAAACGTCTTTTCACAATTTATCGCGAATTGTGTTTTATTCTGACACAACGCGCCTATATGGGCAATGGAAAATAACCGTGTTTTAGTCTACAACAAATCACGGCAAGGAAGAGCGTGACGAGTGACATCATTACTATCTGTTAATTTATGACGTCACTATTCGATTTCCTTGACGTTAGACGGTGTAAACGTCATATTCTCGCATCGAAAACGTTAGAAAAGGATATAAATGCATGCGTTTCAGCCGATGATTCTAGCGGAATTTCTTCTAACATTTGCGAAAGGTTGTGAGATTTTGAAGAAAACAACAGTATTATTGCCGATTTTCAGCCTGTTAGAACCGAAATAGATCAGCTCTAGTTTGTGATTTGTTGAGTAATAAATCACAGGTTGTCGGTCAGTTGTAAATTGACAAATCACGAGCACTACATGCACGTGATTTGATTTACTTTACAACTGACCTCCAAACCATGTTTTACTACTCAACAAATCACAGTAAGAGCCGATCTATTTCTTTATTCAAATACTCAAAGCATCAAGAAAACAAGACTTTGTAATTTTGCCCCCCCCCCCCCCCCCCCGTTAAATCCCACTTTTATATAGCAAAACTGGGGTTTAGATTGGTATGCATGTGCATTATTTTCTTATTTGTACTCAAAAATAGATTATGGGTACTCTTTAGAATTGCGAAGCAGTTCTATGGAGTACACACAATCTATGTTTTTCTTTGCCGAGGCGGTTTTTAACGAGTACCCACAATCTATTTTTGCGGAGAAATGTAAAAAAAAAACAAAAAAAAAAAAACAAATATCAGAAATATTCATTTGAAAATTTTCAGTTTTTGGTTGTAAAATAGCCATTAGTTTTGAATAGGCGTGTTTTCGTAATTGATAGAACTTATTGCATGTACCGTAAATTAAATACTAAATCTTCATAGAAAATAACTTGACTCTTTAAACTTTCAGGATTGGCAGCAACGAGACGATGGGTTGCTGTGGTGTGGGTCCAAAATACGTTGGAATTGGAAGAGACCACTGGTTTGAGATGCTGGAAAACCCGCGAAAACCTGTGGCACAGTGGTACAATCTCTTAGAGCACGTACTTTTCCACGACGACACATCACACAAAAGAAGTTGTTTCCGGTACAGACAATCAACCACAGAATCCACCTGCAGTGATGCAAGTGGTGTTCAATGAAGCATATCATACTACGTCATCTATGTGACGTTGAATGTTTTCACGGTCGAAATATTTGCATGTTTCAGAATAATGTTTTACTACTTTTCTTATTTGCTGCAAGCATAGACTATGGGTGCTCGTTAGAACCGCCTCCTTGAGGGATTCTTACGAGTACACTACACACAGTCCGTGTTTTTGACCATCACGGAAACACGCCTATATAATTTTGAGCCCCTTGAACCCCACTTTTATACAGTACAACAGGGTACAACAGGTACATGGGTAAACCTTATTGTTTTTATTTCTGCTCTAAAATATAGATTGTGGGTACTCGTTAGAACCGCCTCGATGAGGCGGTTCTAACGAGTACCCACAAACTATGTTTTGAGCAGAAATAAGAAAAAAAATCACAATTTTTCACCTTGAATTTTTCATTTTTTCGACGATAAAGTTGGCAATGAATTTTTATAGGCGTGTTTTCGTTATGAGAAGCATTAAGAAAATAATGTATAGCTCTCTAAACCTCTCTTCATTCCATATAAGTGATGTTCACGGGGTGTTCATTTTTATGGACTTGATAACGTGACACAATCATCACGAAAACACGTCTATATACAGTGGAATTCCGCTGTTAAGGCCACCTAAAATTAAGACTGATTCTGCTATGAAAAGCTTATTCTGAAGGGTACACTTAATTTTCCTTTATGTTTTCTGTCTACAGGGACCACATTTGGAACTGTTCACAAGTGGTCTTAAAGACCACTTTTGAACAGTTCTAAAGGTGGTCTTAATACAAGAATTTCACTGTAATTTTGACTCCCAATATGGAAAAAACTGGGGTTTACAGGGATAAACTATATTTTTCTAAGTGTAAGTATTTGTTAAAGGATACTTTGTCGCAATAAAAGCTCTACAGGACTTGTGTCATTTGTTGAACGGATATGCGACGTTAAATAAAGGTTCTTTATCTTTTTCTTTTTCTTATTATTTCTGCTCTCAAATGTAGATTCACACTGGTAAATGCTTTCATAGGTTTGCCGGGTCTTAAGTAGATTTGCCGGTGGACACAGCGCAAGTTTTCTGGAAGAAGATGGCGGCACACACGGGTTGCTAAGCGGAAATGGGTCGTATTGTACATTGCTTTATCGTTTGTATTTAACGCAGAAATACACTACCTATCACACGGAGTATAGAACTTATTATTTTGAAAGCGTGCATTTGATGGTTTCTTTTAGATTTTCACGATTTTGTGGCACACAAGCAACTCAGGGTAGGTCATTTTTTTCGAAATGTGACAATTTGTTGCAATTTGAGATGTGAGAGCTATCTTGTGTTTCTTTATGCATACCTACTTCTTTATATCGATCCGAGAACTCGCATGAACATAATCGTTTGGCAGGGAAGTATGCTTAGAAAAGAAAATCTGGAAAACACGAATATGACGCGCGAGTTGGCGAAACTTGATACGGCGCAATTTGCCGATGGCCATTTTATTGCGACAATGTCTAGTCATTGTGTCACTTATTTTATGCTGTCAGAGCCTTTGGTCTTTGATTTAAGTCGATCAATCTGAAATCCAACAACCCAGAGAGACAGAATAAGGCAGATAGACGCTATGTAGACCGAATGTTACATTTTACATATTTGGAGAAACCTATAAATGGGCTATTTTTTCACTTGCCCGCGTTTGGACACACATCAGCTGCAAATAAGCTTCTTTCCGACGCGCAGACAAACACGTAGAGAGAGAGAGAGAGAGAGAGAGAGAGAGAGAGAGAGAGAGAGAGAGAGAGAGAGAGAGAGAGAGAGAGAGATTTTAGCAAAGCTTTTGACAAAGTCGCCCATGCAAAAAAAATCATTCTGAAATTGCAGCATTATAACATTAGAGACATTAGAGACATTACACTCTAAAATGGATTAAGGAATTTGTGGACAATCTTAAAAAAGTAGTCGTATTAAACGGGGAAAGTTCAGCTAGTATCCGAGTGTCCTCTGGCGTCCCACATGGCTCAGGTTTTAGTCCAGTTCTCTTTCTTGTATACATCAATGACCTGCCTGAGAGAATAAAATCAAGAGTCAGACTTTACACGGACGATACTTACAAGTGCCTTGCCATAAGCTCACAAACAGACAGCGATCTACTACAACAAGACTTACATACACTTGAAATGTGGGACATGAACTTTAATGCTTCTATATGCCATGTCCTTCATGTTACCCGAGATGAGAACTCCATTCCAATTGTGTACCTCTTACATGGTACCCAGCTGCAGAGTGTTTCTGCAGCTAAGTACCTCTGGGTCACCATCTCTGATGATCTAAACTGGAACCCCCACATTGACAACATAATTAAAATGCAATTCAGACCCTTGGATTCTTGAAAAGAAACATTCGGGTCCATAATAAGGACCTGCAATGAGTTGCATATGAGACTCTTGTCAGACCGCAGCCAGAGTATGCGTCCACTATATGGTATTCCCATACTGCCACTGGCATATTCAAAGTAGAAGCAGTCCAAAGAAAGGCTGCCGGGTGGGCAAAACGTGACTTCGCTTCCAGTGTTATAGCTAAGCTGAAGGCTGTGGGTCGTTTCGTCCGTGGGTTATTTCGCCCTGGATCGATTTGTCCGTGGGTCGCTTCGCCCAAATTCGGTGACTCGTTACGCCAATATGTTATACAGAGGTTATGGATTGAGGTAAGGTATGCTATGGTATATAAACGGTCGAGGGGGTAGCCCCTCTTTGGACTGCTTTGTATATGTCAGTGGCAGTGTGGGGATAACATACGGTGGAGCATACTCTAGCTGCGGCCTTACAAGAGTCTTATATGCAACTGATTTCAGGTCCTTATTATGGACCAGAATATTTCTTTTCAAGAATCCAAGAGCCTGATTTGCTTTTTTTGGCTATGTTGTCAATGTTGGGGGCTCCAGTTTAGATAAGCAGAGATGGTGACCCCAAGTTACTTAGCTGCAGAAACACACTCTGGTTATCAAGCAAGAGGAAAACAGTTGGAATGGGATACTTACGTCGGCTAACGAGAAGGGCCTGGCATTTAGAAGGATTATAACTCATGTCCCGCATCTTTTCACTGTTCAAGTGTATGTAAGTCTTGTTGTAACAAAAGGCTGTTGTGAGCTTATGGCAAAGTACATGGCAGTATCGTCCGCAAAAAGTCGGACTACTGATCTGACCTGCTGCATACTAGAAAGGGAACTGGTCGGAGAACCGGGCCCTGCGGGACGTCAGAGGACAAAGGGATACTAGTTGAGCTTTCCCCGTTTATTACGACTACTTATTTCGATTGTCTTGTTCAAAAAGTCCTTAATCCATTTTAGAGTATCTCCTCTAATGCCATAATGGTGCAATTTCAGAATGAGGTTTTTTTTTTGCATGGGTGACTTTGTCAAAAGCTTTGCTAAAATCTCTTTCTCTCTCTCTCTCTCTCTCTCTCTCTCTCTCTCTCTCTCTCTCTCTCTCTCTCTCTCTCTCTCTCTCTCTCTCTACGTGTTTGTCTGTGCGTGGGAAAGTAGCTTACTTGCACTGATGTGTGTCTGTAAGCGGGCAAGTGAAAACGTAGCCCATTTATATGTATCTCAAAATATGTAAAATGTTACATTCGGTCGACATTCACCTTATTTGCATTATCTGCTGGTTCCTAGTCTGAAGGTTATCAGTGTTGGAAAAACAGGTAACCAGACCCCCCTGACCTTGAAAGGTCAGGGGGGTCTGGTTACCTGTTTTTCCAATGTTGACAATGTGCAAGCTGGGAGCCAGCAAATAATGCAAATATGGTGAATAGCGTCTATCTGCCTTATTCTGTCTCTCTGGATTGAGGGATTTAGGGTTGAACGAATAAAGTAAAAACAAAACCAACGGCTTCCACAGCATAAAATAGTGGCACATTCTAACACAGCGCGCCTATATAGGCAATGGAAAATAACTGTGTTTTATTCTACAACAAATCACGACAAGGAAGAGCGTGACGAGTGACGTCATTAAAACTGCAAATTTATGACGTCACTAGTCGATTTCCTTGACGTTAGACGGTGTAACGTCATTTTCTCCCATCGAAAACCTTAAAAAAGGATATAAATACATGTGTTTCAGTCGATAATTTTAGCGGGATTTCTTCTAACAATGGCGAAAAGTTGTGAGATTTTGAAGGAAACAACAAGTTTGAACATTATTGCCGATTTTCAGCGTGTTAGAATCGAAATAGATCAGCTCTTGTCTGTGATTTGTTGAGTAATAAATCACAGTTTGTCGGTCAGTTGTAAGTAGACAAATCACGCGCGCTACGCGCTCGTGATTTGATCTACTTTACAACTGACCTCCAAACTGTGATTTATTACACAACAAATCACAGCTAGAGCTGATCTATTTCTTAAATGACTCGACATTGTCGCAATAAAATTGCCACCGGCAAATTTCGCCGTATCAAGTTCCGCCAACTCGTGCGTCATATTCGTGTTTTCCAGATTTTCTTTTCTAAGCACAGTTCCCTGCCTAACGGTTATCGTCATACGAGTTCTCGGGCTGATATGAAGACGTAGGTATGCATAAAGAAAAACAAGAAGATAGCTCTCACATCTCAAATTGCAACAAAGCAGTTTAGGTCGTAGTACCAAATCGTTAATCCAAAATCATTAGTCCATAGACAAAATGGCAAATATCAATGTTCAGATCAACAGACATGGACTCCAGAAGAGTGTAATCAGGCAAATTAACAAAATGAGTTGAATACGTCACATTTCTTACTAAATAATCTACCCTGAGTGGACTGTGTGCCGAAAAAGTCTCAAAAATCTAAAAGATACCACCAAATGTACACCGCACGCTTTAAAAAGAATACTTTCTATACTCCATGTGATAGGTGGTGTGTTTCTGTGTTGAACACAAACGATAAAACAATGGAAAATACGACCTATTTACGCTTAGAAAACCCATGTGCGTCGCCATTTTCTTCCAGAAAAACTTGAGCTGTATCCACCGGCAAATCTACGTAAGACCCGGCAAACCTGTAAAAGCACTGACCAGTATGAGATTATGGGTACTTGTTTAAACAGCCTCCATGAGGCGGTTCTAATGTGTACCCACAATCTATATTTTGAGCAGAAATAAGAAAAATATCACGATTTTTCATCTTAAATGTTTCGTTTTTTCTGGGATAAAATTTACAATGTTTTTGTACAAAGGCGTGTTTTCATAATGATGATGATACTTGTGCTGTGTAAAACTCATTGGTTTATACATAGTTTTATAAAAGTATATTTGTTTGGTGCCCTTGACCCCCAACGCATTTAGACATGCAATTCTATTGTTTGTTAGTTTGATAGAGAATTTACCAGCACAGTCAACACTATTTAGGTCATATCGACTTGTTTATTTTATCTAAACTTGGTAGGCTTATACATTAGCGGTTAACCAGTAAAGTGCCAATTCTTTTGCAAAAAACTGGCAACTGCCCTTCTTGAATCACCGAAAGGGAGAGAATAATCATAGAAAATAGTTACGGATCAATCTCCAAGAAAGAATTTTCTTGCACAACAGACAAACATATCCGTGATTTTACCCTGGGATAGAAATGTACGTTCTGATCCTGGTGTTCCGACCCAAAATCGAATATAATCGCGTGTTTGATAAATACACTGGTTGATTACGACATCGTATGCGCCGTCGTTAAGGTTGACGCCACAGCACGTTACGTGACGTCACTAAATATTCATGAACTGCATCACTATATGGCGGACGTCGGTACTCGAAGGGACGGCAGCATTAAAAATCCGCGCTTAGAAATGGAATATATCCTATATGGGTGTGAGAGGCGGATTGAAAAATCCGTCCGTCGGGATCACTGTCCGGCATCACTCGACAAACCTCATGATGCCGGACAGTGACCCTTGGGACGGATTTTTCCATCCACTCCTCACACCCATATAAGATTCTTATATTGCCGGCCCGGGAGGTATTGAACCCGCGGCCTCCTAATCACCAGTCATTCCATTTAGCTACAGTTAAGCGGAAAGAGAAATAGCTTGAATCAAATTCTTTTGTCTCCGGGTACTCCTGTTTTCGCCCACCTGATTAGCATTAAGGGTAGGCTCAAAATAAGTGAAATAATCTTGAAAGGCAATTAAACCAAAACCTAGAACACACACACACACAAAAAAACATCACGTGAACAAGTCCGTGAAATGAACGCCCCTTTAAACCCCACTTTATAAAAACTGGGGTTTAAGGGGGTATGCTATATTTTATTATTTCTGCTTCAAGACATAGGTTGTGGGTACTCGATAGAACCGCCTCAATGAAGCGGTTCTAACAAGCACACATAACCTATGTTTGCAGTATAAATAAGGAACATATCACGGATTTTCATCAGAAAAGTAGCCATTTTGGAGGTGTGAAAAATGCACTTTGTCGCACGGTTGTGCTTTCGTAATGATACACAAAATAATGGTCATATGATAGGAGAACATCATGTTAACAAGTCCGTCTAAATCCCGCTTTATATGGAGAATACTGAGGTTTATAGAGGGAAACATTATTGTTCTCATTTATGCTCCAAGACATAGGTTGAGGGTACTCGTTAAAACCGCCCTTCGAGCACCCACAACGCATGTTTTGAGTATATATAAGAAAAATATCCCAAAATTTTCATCAGCAAAGCAACCCCTTTGGAGATATGAAAGAATGCAGCTAGTTTGTTTTGAAGTTTAACGTCCCATTCAACACTGTATAGGTCATTTCGAGACGATGCTTCGAATGTGTGAGACTTTTACCCAACAATGAGATGAAATAATATCTGAACACATGTCGTCCAATGAAACCAATAGGGTTTATAAGCATAGACGGTCCGACTCGCACCGCTTTGCCTGGGCAGGTTTAGATCCTCTAAGCGGTTTACCAGTAATCGTGTGCGGTCGGTTTCAGCTCTGCGGGGAAGTATCATGCAGCCCATCTATTTATTCAAGCCCCGATGGGCGGGGACCGAAAGAATGCACTATGTCGCACGGGTGTTTTCATAAAATCCCCAGCAGTCGATACGGACAAACCACTGAAGAAAGAGAAAGAGAACAATTTTCTGAAAAAAAAAAAAACAAAAAAATCGCACGCACGCACGCACACACGCACACACACACACACACACACACACAGAGGAAAAACACTCACAACAAACATTTTTTTTTCAGAAGGGAATGTCCAAACAAATCTGAAAAGTAAAAAAAGAACAACCTAAAACAAGAGCTGTCACTATAAGTGAGCAATGCCCCCGTGAGAGCCAATTTGAGGAAAAAATAAGTGCGGTGCGGACTTACCCACAAACCCACACACAACCCCACAAACGGACAGTGCAAAAACTATATGCCCTCCTACGGGCGCATAAAAATTCAACAAATTGTCGAAGAAATGTGGAAGTAGTTCGCGTCACAAGGCTTAAGAATGCGTTTTTCAGAAAATAAAGGGTCGTAACTCCTTCGCAGATGATAGAATCAACGTAAAAAGGGTGTTAGGCACCCCTTTACCTCACAAGGAATGCATGTGCAAAGTTTCACCTCAATCGGTGAAGAAATGTGGAAGAAGTTCGGGTCACAAGGTTTTCGAACACATTTTTCAGAAAATCAAGGGCCGTAACCTCGTCACAGATGATAGGATCAACTTGAAATTGTGTTAAGCACCCGTTCACTTCACAAGGAATGCATATGAAAAGTTTCAGCTCAATCAGTGAAGAAATGTGGAGGTAGTTTGCATCAAAAGATTTTCTAGCGCATTTGTTTTTGAAAATCAAGGGCCATAACTCAAAAACGCTTCATCCGAGCAGAATGAATTTTGTGTTAGGCACATCTACATATCATTGCAAATGCATATGCAAAAATTTAACAAAATTGTCGAAGAAATGTGGAAGTAGTTCGCGTCACAAGGTTTAAGAACACTTTTTTGAGAAAATAAAGGACCGTAACTCCTTCGCAGATAATAGGATTAATGTGAAAATTGTGTTAGGCACCCCTTTACCTCACAATGAATGCGTGTGCAAAGTTTGAGCTCAAAATGTGAAGAAATGTTGAAGTAGTTCGTGTCACAATGTTTTCGAACGCCTTTTTCAGAAAATCAAGGGCCTTAACTCCGTCATAGATAAAAGAAAATTGTGTTAGGCACCCCTTCACATCACAACGAACGCATGTGCACAGTTTCAGCTAAATCAGTTAAGAAATGTTGAAGTAATTCGCATCACATAGTTTTAAGCACATTTTTCAGAAAATAAAGGGCTGTAAATCCTTGATAGGACCAACGTGAAAATTGTATTAGGCATCCCTTCACCTCACAAGGAATGCATGTGCAAAGTTTCAGCTCAATCGTTGGAGAAATGTGGAAGTAGTTCGCATCAAAAAAATGTTCGGACTTACAAACGCACAAATGGACAGTGCAAAAACTATAAGCAATCCTACGGGGGCATAAAAACACCTAAACTCTTATTAGCAGCACGTGAACAAGTCCGTGAAATGAAGACCCCACTTATTCCCTCTTTGTATGCATTATTTTCCTTTTTCTGCTCCAAGACATATGTTGTGGGTACTCGTTAGAACCGCCACAATGAGGTGGTTCTGATGAGCACCACTAACCTATGTTTTGAGCAGTTATAAGAAAAATGTCACGGATTTTCATCAGAAAGGTAACCATTTTGGAGATGTGAATAAGGTACTTTGTTCCGCGGGTGTGTTATCATTATGCTTAGTTGTCGAGACAGAACGATAACAGACCCGTGCGACATAGAGTATTTTTTCACATCTCAAAAATGGCTACTATTCCGATTAAAATCCGTGATATTTTGCTTATAATTACTGCAAACTTAGGTTAGGGTTGCTCGTTAGAACCGCCTCATTGAGGCGGTTCAAACGAGTTCCCACAACCTATGTCTTTGGATGCTGGTTAGAACCGCCTCATTGAGGCGGTTCCAACGAGTACCCACGACCTATGTCTTGGAGCAAAAAATAAGAAAAATAAGGTATACCCCGTAAACCACAGTTTTCTCTATATAAAGTGCACAGGGGTATATGGGGTCTTCATTTCACGGACTTGTTCACGAGATGAATTATGCGAGGAAATAGATCTAGTCTGTTGTTATAAGGGGCAAGGGCAACTATTTTCCATGTAACCCGTGTGCAAAAAACTGTGATGTCCGGTATGTTTTATTTGTTCCTCAGTTGATGAGAAGAACAAAATAAATTCATGCACCAAAATAATTTTCAGGTAATAATTAACAAAACAAAATTATAGTTTTGAATTTCTCCGTTCTTTTCGATCATTTAATTCTCTTTGTAGCGATTTTAACCCATTCCGTACCAGAAATCCCTTTAGGGTTAATTTGCAAACAGTGCACCCAGATCAGATGCCACATAACGTAGCATCTGATCAGGGCCTACACTGTTTGCAAAAAGTTGAGCCACTTTCCAAATAAATTTTGAAGAAAACACCCCTAAATTTTGAAGTGGACTCCTGCTATACGCAAGGAGGAAGATTCCATTTGGTACAAAAAGGGTTAACGTGTAAATTTAATGATGCTGTTCGACTGGCTGCAGCAACAAAGTTTTGTTTATAAACATGTGCTTTTATTATTTTTATTATTGTTATTATTATTTTAATTATTATTATTAGAAGTAGTAGTAGTAGTAGTAGGATTTGAGAAAAAAAAAAGAATCCGATTGAGAGTGTTTGATATTAACCCATTGTATGCTGGAAACTCGTAAAGGGGTACCTTGGCAAACAGTACAGGCCCAGATCAGATGCCGCAGAACACGGTGTCTGATCATGGCCTGCACTATTTGCTAACAGAATTTCCATCAAAAATAGGATAAAAACGAAAAAAAAGGCATGACAGCCTTATATGACAAATGGACTTCTCCAATATATAGCAATGGAAGTGTCCACTAGTATATAAGTGCGAACAAATTGACATGAGACTGGTGAACTCTATTAACATAATTTTAACACCCGACTGCCTGGCCCAAGTTTTTAACATACCCACCCGACA
Organism: Lucinisca nassula; assembly: GCA_963580285.1. Lineage (NCBI taxonomy): Eukaryota > Metazoa > Mollusca > Bivalvia > Lucinida > Lucinidae > Lucinisca > Lucinisca nassula. The sequence continues at coordinate 174,611,039 of OY757013.1, read as the reverse complement.
AAAAAAGACCCTTGATTTATTGTCTACAAATTCTCCATCCCCAGTAAGCCGAGTTAAGGGGATGCCCCCGATTGGCAAAGCTGATCATGACATAGTCCTTGTTGAGTATGATATAAAAGCTAAACGAATCAGACAAGTCCCGCGTAAAGTTTTTCTCTACAAACGTGCGGATATGGATGGTCTGCGAGACCATATGGCGCGATTTAAGGATTCGTTCCTTTCCTCTGACCTCTCGCACATGTCAGTTAATGACTTGTGGGTCAGTTTTAAGTCCGAATTAACCACGGCAATGGAAAGGTTTATACCAGCGAAAATGACCAAAACAAAATATAGGGCACCATGGATCGATAACACGATCAAGCATCTCATCAGAAGACGCAATACGAGTAGAACGTATTTTCGTGCTCGCAAGTCTAGCAGCCCTGACGTTAAGAACCATTACAAACGGTTCAGAGCACATGTGCAAAAGGTTATAAGAGGTGCATATTGGAAGTATGTTTCCAGCATCTTTACCTTTGAAGATGCAATATAGATCCCGATAGCCCCCAAAAGAATGGTAAAGTTAAAAAGTTTTGGTCATCCGTAAAGTTCCTGAAAAAGGATGCGTTTGGGATCACTTCGCCAAGGGAAAATGGAATTCTAAAAACAGATGCGCGCGATAAGGCTAATATTTGCAATAAACAGTTTCAATCAGCATTTACGCGTGAAACTGATGGTGAGCTACCATCTAAAGGTGCAAGTCCGTTCCCCTCTATGGGGGACATAACAGTTGACCCCAATGGGGTCGCTAAACTGTTAGGTAAGCTCAAGATACATAAGGCATCTGGGCCCGATGACCTGAATGCCAGGGTACTTAAGGAATGTAGTGCTGAAATATCTCCTGTGTTGGCCTTTATATTCAATGAATCACTTGCCCAGGGCACTGTACCAGATGACTGGCGACAAGCAAATGTTACCCCGGTCTATAAAAAGGGGAAAAATATGATGCAGAAAATTATAGACCAGTGTCGCTAACATGCATCTGTTGCAAAACCCTGGAGCATATATTAGTAAGCAAAATCAACAAGCACTTAGCCTTTGAGAGCATTCTTGCTGACTGTCAACATGGTTTCCGGAGTCAAAGGTCTTGCGAAACGCAGCTTGTTAAATTTTACCATGACATTGTGAGCAAACTGGATGGGGTCATAAACCATGGCCACAAACAGACTGACTTGATCCTCATGGACTTCGCTAAGGCCTTTGACAAGGTACCTCACAGAAGGCTATTACATAAACTGGAGTACTATGGGATAAGAGGATCCACACATAGGTGGATTAGCTCATGGCTCTCTGGGCGCTCACAACAAGTTGTACTTGATATCCAAGCGTCTATTCCAGTCCCTGTTTTATCTGGAGTCCCCCAAGGTTCGGTCCTTGGACCGGTCCTTTTCTTGGTTTTCATTAATGATTTCCCCGATAATATCAGGTCATCGGTCCGTTTGTTTGCTGATGATTGTGTCCTGTATAGGAACATAAATTCTCCTTCTGACTGTCTTATTTTACAAGATGACCTGGATCAACTTGCACAATGGGAGGCCGATTGGCAAATGAAGTTCAATGTGGCCAAATGTCACTCAATGAGGGTGTCACGACACCCTCCGGACAAGCAAATTAAGTTTGACTATACTCTTAACCAGCAAATTTTGGAGCATGTTCAATCCGCCAAATATCTTGGTGTCACCATCACTGTCGATCTTGATTGGGGTCAACATATCTCTGAGATTACATCTAAAGCAACTAGGACTTTAGGATTCCTTAGACGGAACTTGGCTTTTGCACATAGACAGACAAAGGACGTTGCATATAAAACATTTGTTCGCCCTCAACTTGAATATGCATCACCCATTTGGCATCCCTATGTTAAAACTCAGACTCAGCAGGTGGAGAAGGTGCAGAGGACAGCTGCTCGATGGACCTGTAGGCGATGGCGAAATAGAAGTAGCGTCGGTGACATGCTTAATGAGCTAGAGTGGCCGTCCCTGGAGGCCCGTCGTGAGCAGTCCTCTTTAACCTTCTTCTACAAGATACACTCTGAGTCAGTGTCTATTGATAAAGATAGGTACTTGACCCCTGTAACAGTGTCGACCCAAACAAGGACATCAAAAGTAAACGACTCACAATATCGTAGATACCAGTCCTATAGTGATGCCCTGAAGAACTCGTTTTTTTCCTAGAACTATTCCCCAATGGCATAGTCTTCCCTCCTCTGCGGTGAATGCCAAGTCCACAGAAGAGTTTAAAGCCCGCACAGTGTAAGATTGGGACTCAGAAGTATGCGTTTTAGGATACCTCTGTTATGCAGATTGCAAATTGTTTTAAGGACGCATCCAGTGCCTCTCTTTTTTTCTGCTAAATTCTAAATTTAGCCACCCTATCAACTGAGGTAATGGCCAGATATGACCGACTCAGTATAAGAAGATAGATAGATAGATAGATAGATAGATAGATAGATAGATAGATAGATAGATAGATAGATAGATAGATAGATAGATAGATAGATAGATACAACACATAGATGTCGGTAAATGGACCGCTATTCACGTGATGCCGAAAATTCACGAGAAGTTTACGAAAGCCGACGTATTAGGCGACAACAATTACTAATTTATTCCTTGCATAAAGGTCGGTCTCAGGTTAAATTGTTTGCACTATACAATGGGTTAAACATCTTATGCAATAAATTAGTTACAGAAATGACAATGGTGATAATTTATATAATTGTAAGTCAAATTTGCCAGAGACAATTTAACCCTTTTTATACCAAATGGAATCTTCCTCCTTATATATAGTAGGAGTCCATTTCATAATTTAGGAGTGTCAGGTAGTTTTTTCTTCAAAATTGATTTGGAAAATGGCTGAACTTTTTGCAAACAGTGTAGGTCCTGATCAGACCCTGCGTTCTGCAGCGTCTGATCTGGGTCTGCACTGTTTGCCAATGTGTTTCTGGTACTGAATGGGGCTAAAATGAGTGTATAGTTTCTGTTACCTGTCAGTATATATGGTTGCTTACTTGCCAAACGTAAGATGACTCTCCAATAAGTAGTATCCAGTTCCTTTGACATTAGGGGGGTGGGGTGGGGGATAACACACAGTGTGACATACTGCATTCGACCATATCGCGAAAACGGTTCCTTACAGGATATGCACTCAAAAACAAGGCCGGCCTCGGTAGCTCAGTCGGATGCGCGTCTGATTGATGAACAGGAGGACGCGGGTTCGATACCTGCCGGGGTCGGCAATATTCTTTCGTGGAGATTGATAATGAAATATTTTTTCTACGGTCATTCTCTTAATTCCGCTGATTCAAGAAGGGCATTTGTCAGTTTCTGAAAAAAGAATGTCCAATTTAGTGGTTAACCGCTTACGTATAAGCCTGCCCAGGAAAAGTGCGGATAGGTAAAGTGACCGGCTCAAAAATGACATAAATAGTGTTGACTGGGCCGTATAACTCCAATACAAACAAACACACAAACACTCCAAACAAAGGTTGTTCGTAAGGCTGCCACGATTAATCGGATAATCGATTAATTGATCGATAAATTCCAGAAATATGATTATCGATACTGATTTTTCGTAATCGATTATTTTCTTAGTAGAATTTACTAGCCAAAGATATTTCTTAAATAGCCGGATGAGTGGCAAATAGTGCAGACCCTGATGAGACGCCGCGTTCTGCGGCGTCTCATCTGGGTCTACACTGTTTGCTCCGGCCTGTCTGTGCAAAACCCTAGAGTGAAGTACAGCATATGGTAAGAGTCCTATTCAGACAGAAAGCCAGACAGGTAAAATTATGACCAAATCTCCAGTGATTACTAATCGATTATTTATCGATATGGAAAGCCTGATAATCGATTATCATTTCAGCATCGATTAGCCAGCCTTAGTTGTTCGTGTTCTTTCGAACCGCCTCATTGATGCGGTACTAACGAATACCCAAAGTCTGTTTCTTAGAGCTTAAATAAACAAAAATAGTATTTGCTCCCGTAAACTCCAGTTTTCATTATATAAAGCGGGGTTAATCACATACAGTCGAACTTCGATGGCTCGAACTCGCCGGGACCGCCGAAAAAAGTTCGAGCCATCGGTAGTTCGAGCAATTGGAGTCCAACTCGGCAAGACCCATCTTTGTGTACTATGATTTTTTATCATAGCTGCGGCGATTTTGGTGACTTCCGGTACATTTAGCGGTCATAATTTAAGAGTGAATGATGAGCCGTATTTTTGGTCCGTATTATGATACTGATCACACGCCTGCGTGACTTGATCGATAAAATTGGAATTTCAAAAAAGGTTATTAGTGCGAGCCATCGGTAGGATTTTACATAGAAAATGCACTCTAGGGACCAGGCTTAAAGTTCGAGGGTTCGAGCCATCGTGGTTCGAGCCAAGGGTGGCATGTTTAGTTAAAATGAATAGGGATTTTGCCGGGACTGAAAAGTCAATTCGACCCAAACGTGGTGTTCGAGCCTACCGAGTTCGACCCATCGAAGTTCGACTGTAGTGGGTTATATTTTCTAGTCCTTTGGGATCATCGATTCCACTGCGGAAATTCGCCCCCGCCCATCAGGGTTTAAATAAATATTTGGGCTGCATGTTGCTTCCACGCAGAGCTGAAACCGACCACACACGAGTACTGGTAAACCGGTTAGAGAATCTAAGCCTGCCCAGGCAAAGCGGTACGAGTCGGACCGCCCATGCTTATAAACCCTATTGGTTTTATTGGGCGACAGGGCTTGAGACGTCATTTCATCTCAATGTCGGGTAAAAGTCCCACTGATGGGAAGCAACGTCTCCAAAATGACCTATACAGTGTTGACGGGGACGTAAAACCTAAAATCAAACAAAATTGCACTGCGGGAATTTGACAATATTTGCGGGTCACTAATGAGGTGTAATATTGGCCGAAACTGGCTAGTCTGTAACCCCCCCCCCCCACCCCCCCAAAAAAAAAATAAAAAAAAAATAATAATAATAATAATTGAAAACTCCCTGTACTGTAGTCCTTGCTTCCAATGCAGTACCCATTTTATATAACATTTAGAGGGTAAATATTACACGGACTCAGTACCTTCGAATCATGAAATTCCTTTTTTTGGCATCGAGTTTTTTTCTCGTGGGAGGCGAGTTGTTCAGATTACAGACAGGCAATAAAGAAGTGGTATAATTACTCACTCTTGTGAAAATGAACAATTACAGCGCCCGGGTATTCAAAAGTGTTAGCTTAACGAGCCCGTAAGTGTTCTAGCAAGTACAATGCCAAGCGCCGGCCTCGGTAGCTCAGTCGGATGCGCGTCTGATTGATCATGAAATCTTTTCTACGGTCATTCTCTCCCTTCCGCTGATTCAAGATTCCACTACTTTTGTAGGTTTCTGGCGAAAGAATGTGCACTGTACTGGTTAACCGCTTACTGTAAGCCTGCCCAGGAAAAGTGTGGATAGGTAAACTGACCGGCTCAAAAATGACATAAAATAGTGTTGACGGGTCGTTAACCCCAAAACAAACAAAACAAACAATACCCAGCACGTTTCTCCAGACAATTATTAGTTTTTTGCTACTCATATTTTTTCCGCAAAAAATTAGCATATTTGGCCTAGTTATGATCAAAGTTTTAATGAACATTAACTTACGACATTCTATGTTTCAAAAACAAGGCTCTCGCATATCCAGTTTTCATAAGTGCATCGTGTAAACAAGTCCATGTAACGAACATCCCTCAAAACCCAATTTAATATGGAGAAAACGGGGCTTTAAAGGAGAACTTTAATGTTTCTTATTTCTGCTCAAAGACGTCTGTTGAGGGTATTCGTTAAAACTGCCTCAATGAAGCAGTCCTAACGAGCATCCATAATCTATGTTTGGTGTATAAATTGGCAAAATCTGACACAGTTTCGTCGGAATAATAGCCGTTTTTTGGGACATCACGTAAACATGCCTATCATGATAATTTTGACCCCCTTCAACCCCACTTTTATATAGTAAAACTGGGGTTTAAAAGGATAAACCTTATTTTTCTTATTTTTGCTCTGAAATATAGACTGTGGGTACTCGTTAGAACCGCCTCGATTAGGCGGTTCTAACGAGTACCCTCAGTCTATATTTGAGCAGAAATAAGAAAAATATCACAATTTCTCATCATAAAATTTTCGTTTTTTCGGTGGTAAAGTTTACAACGCATGTGTATAGGCGTGTTTTTGTAATGTATGAAAGAATGCATTATGGCACATGGATCTGTTATGGTATAGAAAAAAAAAAGATGGGATGTGCCTGGTGAAAATTTATCTTCGAAAATGTGCTCCTAGCGAAGACTCAGGTCAGACTGTATCAGATCCACATGTCTGTGTAAACTATACACTTGTAATACTGTTAACCCTTATCTTGCTGTTCACGACAACCCCTATCTTTGCAAACAGTGTAGATCCAGATCAGATGGCTTCTGAAGAAGCCATCTGATCAGGATCTACACTGTTTGGCATTCAGTTTATGAATTTGTAGCAGTAGATTACTTCAAGTAATTTGATTGGTTGTTAGACAGAAACGGGTGTGGCTTAAATGAATATTCAGCAAGATAAGTGTTAATACTGGTCTTATCGTCATATATTTGACAAAATGAAGAACATTTTGAGTTGATTTTTGAAGTCTCAAAAAATTAACATGAGAAATGAACAAGAGCGTGTTTTTTATGCCCCAACTACGAAGAAGTTGATGTGGCATATTGGTTCTGTCTTGTCAGTCTGTCTGTCTGTCCGTTCGTCTGTCTGTTACGCTTTCACCCTGTAGGAAACTCAAGAATGGTTTGAGCTAGGATCTCGAAATTTCATATATGGAATGTGCATGAAAAATAAGCCGGACTTGTCTTGGCAGAGTTACGCCCCTTTTCGGACTTATGCATTTTGGCTATATGGGGAAACCTTGTTAGCAAGATATCTGGCGAACCACTTGAGCTAGTCTCATCAGTGATATTAAGTAAACAGTTTGGGTCTAAGGTTTAGTTGACCCGATTAACTTTTGACGAAATTCTATAAATATTTAATGCAGCTATGCCCCTTTTTGGACTTATGCATTGTCGCTATAGGAAAACCTTGTGAACAAAATATCTGGAGAACCGCTTGAGCTAGGCTCATGATATTTGGTATACAGTTTGGGTCTAAAGTGTAGATGACCTGATTAACATTTGACAAAATTTGAAAATATTTAATGGAGTGATGCCCCTTTTTGGACTTATACATTTTGGCTATTGGAAAACCTTGTTTTTTTTTTTTACTTCCGACTTGTTTTGACGCTCTTTCTAACAGTACGTTGATAAACAAAATATCTGGAGAACCGTTTGAGCGTCAGATGTGACCAATCTCAGGATAAAGGAAGAAACCTTACAAAGAAACTGGGCCGCCCCCGCCCATAGGGGCTTGAAGAAATATATGGGCTGCACGATGCTTCCACGCAGAGCAGAATCCGGCCCGCACACTAGTACTGGTAAACCGCTTAGAGGATCCAGGAATCGCGGTGCGAGGCAGAACGTCCATGCTAACAAACGCTATTGGTTTCATTGGGCGACAGGGCTTGAGATGTCATTTCATCTCAATGTCGGGTAAAAGTCCCACAAAATTGGAAGCAACGTCTCCAAAATGACCTGTACAGTGTTGACGGGGACGTTAAACCTCAAATCAAACAAACAAACAAAACAAAGAAACTGGTTTATAAATATGCCCGACATTTCCTCCTCAGTACTTTGATATTTTTCTGTCGCTAGTAACGATATTAGTTATTGGGGAAACATCGGATCGCATTCGAGCCGATATTAGACAAAGTTTTTTTTCTCATTTTGTACTTCTCTCCTCGGGGTGTCTACTGTAGAACAGCTGATATAACCCCATGCATGCGGAAAACCCCTAAAGGGGTAATTTGGCAATCAGTGCAGGCACAGATCAGACGCCGCTCTGATCAGTGTCCGCACTATATGCTAACATAATTTTCCGTCAAAAATATAACAAAAGCGAAAACATAGGCCTGACACCCCTTATATGTCAAATGGACTTGTCCAACATATAGAAATGGAAGAGTCCATCAGTATAAAATGGGTTAATGTATCTATAGATCTTTTTCCAGAAAACATTGTTAACATGTTGTTACCGAGTAAATCTTCATTATTTCTTTAATAAAGACAAAAAGGAGTTCGAAATGTTTGTCTTGTCTCCAAAATTTCATCCACTTCAGATTTACACATTCAATATCTCCTAAACATTAACACATTCAATGTCTCCTAAACATTAACACATTCAATATCACCTAAGCATTAACGAATTCAATATCTCCTTAACACTAGCACATTCGATATCTCCTAAACATTAACACATTCAATGTCTCCTAAACATTAACACATTCAATATCTCCTAAACATTAACACATTCAATATCTCCTAAACATTAACACATTCAATATCTCCTAAACATTCTGATGAAAGTTTGTTATATTTCTCCTATTGCTACTCAAAACACAGGTTGAAGGTGCTCGTTAGAACCGCCTAATTGAGGCGGTTCTAACGAGTACCCACAATCTATATCTTGGATAAGATATAAGAAAAATATTTTATACCCCTGTAAACCCCAGTTTCTCAATATAATGTGGGGTTTGCAGGGGTGTACATTTCACGGACTCGCTAACCCGACTTGCAAACCTGACGCAACCTAAAACGGGCATTGGCAATCAACGGCGACAAACTATCGGTGTCTAACTGTTTGTCTTCTTTTGCTCCAGCATTTCAGCGAGTCCTCACCGTTGTTTTATCTCTGTGGTTGTTTGATTTTTTGTGTTCAATGCGGTGTTGCACTGATGAGTTAGGAGGCCTTCATGCGGACTGAACACATTATTTGTCTAAATCGCGACAGAAATAAGGGCGAGGACTGTGGAGAGGTTAAATCGATTTAAGCAACCCCCCCCCCCCCCCACACACACACACACACACCCTCCCAGCAGTGGAATACGTTTCACTGACCGTTCGTTCCAAGGCGGTTCTTATGTGGCAGTTTATTTTTGTTATTGTTTGTATTTGGGTGTGTGTGTCGCTTATATTATTTTGTTTTGCATAGCCAATGGCCAGTGTGTGGGAAAGTAACTGTCCTTTTGGCTTTCCGCTATTGATGTTTCCATTAGGGTTTAGTTGCATTACGGAAACACGCCTATACAAATACATTGTCAATTTTTCAGCCAAAAAAATGGAATTTTTAAATAAAAAATTGTTTTTTTTTTTTCTTATTATTGCTCAAAACATAGATTGTGGGTACTCGATAGAACGGCCTCGAAGAGGCGGTTCTATCGAGTACCCACAATATATGCTTTTAAGCAGATATAAGAAAAATACTGTTTACTCCTGCAAACCCCAGTTTTACTATATAAAAGTGGGGTTTAAGGGGGTCAAAATTTTATAGGCATGTTTTCGTGATGTTTCGTGTTTGTGCTTCTTTCCCTTTGATGTCTCTGATGGGAGCTGCGGGTTTAATTGTATCGCTTCCTTATCGTTGCCTTCACTTCTATTATCAATGTTTTTGCCAGCTGCTCTTTGGATAAAGCTGAGTAAACAGCGTTCAATGAAAGGTATGCAAACAGTCAAGACTGTGACCAGACCAAGAAGTTCTTCACTTGTCACACAGTTTTTACAAGGTTTGTCGAGCAGAGGCTTAGTTTATTTCCTGGTGTTCACTACATCACATCACATTGGATGCATGTATTAGCGCCTAGCGTCGTGTAAGTAATGGTTTCTTAATTGGCTCCATGGTCCTCGGCGATTACAACATAAAGAATGTGACAGGCACGTGTCATCTGCAGTAACTTCAGTTTTACCCTTATTTACCCTTATCCCGTTGAACACGAAACCCCCTTCATTTGCAAACAGTGTAGATCCAGATCAGATGGCTTGAACGAATATATTATATGAGCAAGCGCATGACAAAATCTTCAAGAAGGCTTGAGCGACCAGCGAAGACTCTGATCAGAGTCTTCGCTGATCGCATGTACCTTCTATAGGCTAATATCTATGCAAAGAGACATGAGCATAAGGTCTTGTCATAGTGGATGGGTACGCAGGTTGATTTGAGTCTCTGCTGGTCGCACCGGTCTTGTTTAAGGTGTTGTCATGCGTCGGCTCATATCAAGTAATTTGATTGGTGGATAGTCAGAAATAGGTGTGGCTTAAATGATTTATTCAACAGGATAAGGGTTAAAGATTCCAGTGAAACCGAGTTTTCCACTGTGTATCTGCCATGCGTTACGCGGTCCAAAGGTAACACATGTAGCTTTATTTGCGATTTAACACATTACGAAAACACGCCTATACAAATACATTTTAAACTTTACCGCCGAAAAGAAAACTAAAAAATTAAGATGAAAAATTGTGATATTTTTCCTATTTCTGCTGAAAAATGTGGGGTTCAAGGGGTGGGAGGGGGGTCAAAATTATATAGGCGTGTTTTCGTGATGTGGGAGCATAAATTTGAGGTGTTAATAAAGCACAGTTTAAAGTTACGTGGGGTTCTTGCGCAGGGCAGCTTGAAATTTCTCTTCTGTTGTTGTCACGTGCAAACCAACCTAGATGTCCTATCAGCGCATGTAAAATGACGTTACTTGTATAACGCTGTGCTTAGCTCCCTCCCATTGGGCCTTAGAGAAATAGTTTGGATTGCATGGGCCGAAACCGACATCACATGAGTACTGGTAAACGGCTTAGATCTAAGCCTGCCCGGGCAAAGTGGTGTGAGTCGGCCCGTCCATGCATATAAACCCTATTGGTTTCAGCGGGCGGCAGGGATTGAGATGTCATACATCTCATGTTGGGTAAAATCCCCACAGAATTGGAAGCGACGTCTCCTAAATGACCTTAATAGTGTTGACGGGACGTTAAACCTTAAACAAACAAACAAACGAAATAACGCTGTGAGACACAGACAGAGCTCACTTTGTGGTGCATTGAAAGCATGTAGGCTATTATACCCTCTTGGGCACTTTTTTGCCTAGTGGACGCCGTGCAGGCTGAATGCTAAGGTTGAGGTCGCACCCGGTTTCAAAGGAAATGACAGAGTTATTTCACATTATGTGGAGGAAAGAAGCCATCCCTCAAGAATTCAAGGATGCATCATCAATCATCCACCTATTCAAACGGAAATCACCTTGGCATCTCTTTATTGTCAGTTGCTGAGAGTCCTTTGTAGGGTTTATATACATGAACGTGCCGACTCGCACCACTTTTCCTGGGCTGGTTTAACCTTCGTGTGCGGTCTGTTTTAGCTCTGCGTGGAAGAATCATGCAGCCCAGTTTATTTCTCCAAGCGAATGGGCGGATCCTTCTTAACCGACTGAATTTGCAGCCTTCTACCAGAAAGCCAGTGTATGTTCAGAAAGGACAGAGAAACAATTGACATGGTCTTCACAGCAAGACAGTTTCAAGAGAAATGCCAGGAACAGAACATGGACCTCTATATGACCTTTATATAGACATAATTAGCCGTGAGGGGCTTGGGAAAATTATTGAGAAGTTTGGCTGTCCAACCAAGCTCATAGCAAGTTCCACAATGGTGTGCTTGCACGGGTCAAAAATGATCGTGAGTTTTGTGATCCACTCCCTGTAACAAATGGAGACAAGCAAGGATTTGTACTGACCCCAAAACTTTCAGCAAGATGTTCTCTGCCATTCTCACAGATGCTTTCCAGGATGGTGACAATGCTATACCTACTAGGTATCGTTTTGATACCTCAGAAGGTTGCAAGCCAAATACAAGGTGCAGACGGGGGTGCTAGATGAGTTCCTCTTTGCTGATGCCATGACAAAGAGAGCTACAACAGAAGGGAAGATGATAAAAGGTGGGGATCAAGTAAGTATATGACTCCTGGGGCAGCTATGACCTCACAATCAGCATCAAAAAGACTGAGGTGGTCTATCAACCAGCGCCTGGCAAGCCCTACAAGGAGCACACTATCACAGTGAAGGCAAATAAGTTCTGAATAGATAAAACTGAATAGTTAGATCCTTTGGAAGCAAAGAATACACCATATTAACGAAAATAGCAGACTGTTTTATTGAGTCTTTTCATGACCAGTACTGAAATGTGCGACTCCGGCCATGCCCTTTAGCACCGGCTTAAGCAGAACTCTATTTTCAAAATGTTTTTAAATGAATTCAATGATCCCAAAGGACTAGAAAATATAATCTGCACTATGATGATGTACGGGGGGGGGGGGGGGGGGGCATTTTTCGACCGCCACACAGCACAACACCAGCTGCAGTGCAGATAAATAACTTCTGAATAGTTAGATCCTACGGAAGCAAAAAATACAATAGCAGACTCGGCTTTACTGAGTCTGTTCATGACCAGTACTGAAATGTGCAACACCGGCCACGCCCTCTAGCAACGGCTCTAGCAGAACTCTACTAAATGCACTCAATGGTCCCTAAGACTGCAACTGGTAGATGAATTCACCTTTCTTGGTAGCACACTGTCAAGAGCCGTGCATATTGATGACGAAGTCAAAGCCAGGATTGCCAAAACCAGTGCAGCATTTGGCCGGCTACGGGTTAGCATTTAGGGTCGAAGTGGAATTAGGTTTGGCACAAAGCTGAAAATCTACAGAGCTGTGGTGCTGCCAACACTATCATATGCATGAGAAACATGTACAATTTACCAACGGCACGCCAAGACTGAATCACTTCCATACAAGCTGTCTTAGAAAACTAAGAGAAAGTGGCAAGACAGGATTCCAGACACATATGTCCTGGAAAGGGCACGGATGCAGAGTGTAATACTCTGCTTAAATTGGCACAGTTAAGATGGACAGGCCATGCTATCAGGATACCTGAGGAACGGCTGCCAAAGCTATACTCTATGGAGAATTATAAACAGGCAAACGCTCTTATGGTGTAAAGAAAAAGCGTAACAAGGACACCCCAACGCCTCCCTTAAGGACTTCAACATACCAACAGAGTCATGGGAACAAACTGCACTAGACCGAGTAAAGCATGGAGACCTCATTAGAAGGCGTGCCAGTGTTATGAAGCAAAAAGAATCAGCGAAGCCGAACATAAAGTTGCACAGCTCAAAGCCAGAGATGAGGCATCACCAACAGAGCTGTCTTCCTCTAATTCCTGTTGCTCAATCTGCAACAGACAGTTCAGAGCTAGACTTGGTCCCATATGCCATGATTAAAACACACAAAAATTAGCATTCCTTGCATGTGACTAAAATTTGTCATTCTCAGTAATGACAGACACACTCATATAATATACCCCACCACACGATAGTGGTGGGGTATTGTGATATACACTCCGGTGTCTGTCCGTCCGTTACAGAACACAAAAGGAAGCCTATTATGGCCAAGGAACCATACTCTGACCATTTTAGGTATTGAGTTACCTGCCCGTGTATATGTAGCTCTTCAATGTGGAAAAGACATGCTTTTGATATTACGATGGATTCAGAAGCAGAATGGAAAATAAGTATAGAGCTGGCTTCCGAGAAACCATCTGGTCTGGATCTATACTGCTTTCAAAGTTTGGCATGTTGAGGGTGTCTGACTTTGGTGTATCTGAATAATGGTTTGTTTTTGCCTGTAGTTTATGTAGCCTGGATTCCCATGGTACCAAGGTAGTTAATGTTACAGTATAGATATTTCAAAGTTAGAGCTATTCAGCACTAAAAATAGTTTTATGTTAAATTTCTATAGGGTCTCTTCTTACAATTAAGGAGGATTAATGATCACAATACTTCAGCGTGTATTTACAAACCTGGCAGATATGTACCCAGGCAGAATTTTCTCATGCCAACAGGCATTCCCATGGTACCAAGGCAAATAGAATAGTGACAAATGTAGAAAACCGATTCAATTAAAAATACATGTAATGGTTTTTCATATTACTTAAAACAATAAACATTAGTATTTCAAAAAGGGAAAACTGCAAAAATCATGTAAAATAATTTTTGACTGCTTTTAATCCCGACAATAGTACAATAAAGTAAGCTACAGTTGAGACACAGGGGGTACAATTCATCACGAGGATTGTATGAAAGTCAAGCAAGTTTGATTCATCATTTAACTTTACCTTCTAAGCTTATACTCAGAGGTGTCATTGGGGCACAGAAACACTGGGATAGTTTAAAGTGTTTTAAAGAACACATGCATAGACTGTCTGTGCACTTAAGGCTAAAATGCAATTTCAATGCTAAATAAATACCCATACATATAGAAGGCAGTATATATCAACAGGAAACACCCAGGATGATTCTTCCATGTTTCAGTTTATAAGACCTACCTGAGAAAAACTCTTGCCACAAAAGAAAAATGATAGGGTATTTTAAAAATAAATAAAAGACAATTTTAACAACCAGGGGGTGAAGAGAAAATGTGAAAAAATCAGATTTCACCTGCTTTTTAACTTTCTATATATTTATCCAGATATTTATCATAAAAATGTAATGAAAGATATATCAATGGAAAGATATATATCCTACTTCATTGTTATGAGGATATCAAGCCCATGTGAATTGTACATGATTCACAATGCAGCAAAATATTATTTACCCCGGTACCATGGAACCCTTGGTACCATGAGAAGCCAGTATACCAGAGATACCGTCGTGATATGACTGAAAAATTTTTGAAAGCGACGTTAAACCCGAATTCACACACACATGTACCAGAGATATGGAAAATTTCAAACTTATATCAGGGCTTTTGGATAATGTTTCTTAGCTCTAGAAAAACCTAGAAAATGCATGCTATTTTGTTTGAAGTGGTGGAATACAAGGATTGTTCAATATTTAACTGGCCTAACCCAGGCAAGTGCACGCTTTTCACATATCACGCTCGTATACATCAATGCCTTATACACAGTTATATTGGTCAGTCTAGTGTTTGTAGTCCGTGCGAGGTAAAATAACATTTGGGCCCCGTCAAGCGATTTTTGTACTTATCGTCTATGCAAGCAGCGAAGGTTCAGGCGAGCCTGCGCATCCGCGCAGTCTCGCCAGAACCCCCGCTTCTCGCTCATACAAGCAGATAATCAAGAGGAACCTTCAGACAGAAAGCCATATCCCTGGCCCCTCTGAATGACTGGGCATGCGTAGTTAAAATTTGTCATGACGGAATACTCGAAGACACAAATTCGCTTGGCGGGGCTCATTTAAGGGGTCAGTGTTGCAAATTGGGTATAGAGAAATTATTAGATACCTGCTTTTCTGAAAAGAAGACGAACCGGGACAATCATGAGAAATTGTGTGAAGTTTACCGAAAGCCTGCTCCTTGATATTCAACTGTTAAAAAATTATTTTAAATGTGGTCGGGTAACGTTGGAAGGTGAATACCGTAGAAAACCTGTGAATGCTACCGATGAAGTCATTAGTGAAAATCTAAGGGAACTAATATAGCAGGACGGGCAAATGAAAGTTTCAGAAATGGCTAGAAGACTTGAGATTTCTGAGGGTAGCGTTTTTACAAGTTTACATGAACGGCTGGGCATGTGGAAGCTTTCAGCGTGCTGGGTGCCAAACTGACTTACTAAAGAACGAGTGTCCATGTCTGAATAACTTTTGGAACGATATGTATCCGGGGACGAAGCCTGAATCAATCACTATGATCCTGGGCCTAAACAGCAGAGTAAACAGTGATTGGTCACGGTTCTCCGCGTCCAAAGACATTCAAGACTAAGCCTTCAGTTTGCAAGGTCATGGCAACTGTGTTTTGAGATGGCAACGGGGTTCTGTTGGTGGACTGTTTAGCTCATTGCCGGACTATTAGTGGGGTTTATAATAATCTTATAAAAGATAAGCTTAATGATTTAATTGAATGGGCTTTTCACAGAGAAGATTCTCTCTATCTTGCATGTAATGTCAGAAATGCATTTTTCACTTCTAAAGAGCATAAGAATTATACACTTTGGTCATGTCAGAAAGTGTGTGATGCCCTCACCTTTCTACTTGATAATATTTATATTAGATTCGGTACTAAGTTATTTAGACAAATTGTGGGTATTCCGATGGGTACTAATTGCGCACCTCTTGTGGCTGATCTGTTCTTGTATTGTTATGAAAGAGACTTCATTTTGTCGCTTTCCATTGATAACCAATCTGAAATTATTGAAGCTTTTAGCTCTACTTCTAGATATTTAGATGATTTATTAAATATTGATAATACCTATTTTGATGGTTTGATCAGTCAGATTTACCCCCTAGAACTTCAGTTAAATAAAGCAAATTCTTCTGATACCGAGGCCCCGTTTTTGGATTTACATCTATCTATTGTAGATGGATTTGTTTCGTGCAAAATTTATGATAAACGCGATGACTTTGATTTTGAGATTGTAAATTTTCCTTTTTTGGATGGTGATATTCCTCGTGCGCCATCCTATGGCGTTTATATTTCGCAATTAATTCGATTTGCTAGAGTGTGTAGTCATGTAACTGACTTCAACACTCGAAATAAATTATTAACGGCTAATCTCCTTAATCAGGGTTATCGGTACCATAAACTACGCAAAGCATTTTCTAAATTTTATAGACGCCATTCTGATTTAATTTCAAAATTCAATATTGGACTTAAATCTCTTCTGCAACAAGGTCTATCGGAACCCGAATTTTATGGTGACTTAGTATATAAATTCAGAAAAATATATACCCGCAATGACTTCAGCACCCAATTTCGTAAAATCATTCTTCGATATAAAAAGATTGGGTACAACACGGATATTATACGACAGACTGCATGCATGGTAGTTAACCCAATCACGGTTGGTAACTTTGCTTCCCTCTTTAATTGCACGCCGGTGGGTCAGGCCTCAGATTCTATGACGGCTCCAACGTAAAGGCTTATTGAGAATTAAAGAGATAATGTTGGTTGGTGCCTGATGCTCTGTCTCTGGTCGGGCTCATCGGAGTCTAACTGTTGGTTTTCTTTTGCTCCAGCATTTCAGTGGTTTCTTGCTGTCGAGTCCTCACCGTTGTCCCACCTCTGTGGTTCTTTGATTTTTGTGTTCACGGAGATGTTGCACTGATGAGTTAGGAGGCCTTCATGCGGACTGAACAAATTATTTGTCTAAATCACGACGGAAGTAAGGGCGAGGATTGTGGCCACGTAAAATCGATTTAAGCCCCCCAGTGGAAATCTTCCACTGACCGTTCCAAGGCGGCTCTTCTGTGGCGATTTATTTATGTTGTTGTTTGTTACTTACTGTGTGTATCACTTGTGTCTTTTAATTTTGGATGACCATATGGCTATTTTGTGGGAAAGTAACTGTCCTTATGGCCTTCCTTTGTTTAGGTTTCCATTATGGTCTGGTCGCTTAATGTTTGTATGTCTTTCCCTTTGGTGTCTTTTATGGTTGGAGTAAGTTACAGTAAAACCGACATCAGTTGTCAGTTTGGTATTGTCAATATTATTGTAAATAAAGGTTATTTTTAAATTTATCTACGCAATTATATGTTATTTTTGGATGATCTAATTTTATTTTTGGTGGCTCCCTATTAATGTGATGGTATCAGGCTAAAAAATACCATACCTGCACTGGATCGACGCTAGCCAAGTGGTAAAGTCACGGACCTGTAGAGCTGAAGTATGCGGGTTCGAATCCCGCTGGGGATGTTTTTTTCTTTAACATTTTATTTTTCGCGCCAAAAGCAAAAAATCCTCGCTTTTCTCGTGAAGCATGCATTTTTTGTGCTTTCTTTTTTATTCACTATTATAAATCAAATTTGAAGTTGATCTTTAAAATTGTGCATGACATGTATTGAACTTTAAAATAAGTAGATAACTATTCACGAAAAAATAATAATACAAAAATAATAAACAGAATTGAAAATTAAAAAAGAAATAATAAAAATGTAAATTCTGAAACTATTTTATAAACCAGAGGACCAATGGTCCTGAACCGCTCACCTGTCTGGTGACAATTTTCCTACTTAGATCAGCAGAAACTGTCATTTACCCTGCTCATAAATTTTAAAATGCCATCTCAATATTTGTTGGCATTTTAAAACTTATGAGCAGGGTAAATTTCATGCTGAAGTGAGTTGAGCGTGAAAAAAGTTTTATAACCTCGGTGCCTGGCTCACAGAAAGGGAAAAAATGAGGAACTGTCCATTGGACATAAATGGTATACTGTATACAGAAGCAAATGAAACAAAAAGAAAACTTGTTCCAATTTATTTTCATATCTCAAGAGCAGTAACAGAACAAAACTAGAATTTGTTTTTCTACAAAAACACAGATGTCTCCCCCCTTTTTTATCATTGAGGTACCTACCTGATTCTTGGGGGCAACACATTGTCTCATGACCCCCGGCCCCCGCCCATCGGGCTTGAAGAAATAGATTGGGCTGCATGATACTTCCATGCAGAGCTGAAACCGACTGCAAATGAGTACTGGTAAACAGCATAGAGGTTCTAAGCCTGTCCAGAAAAAGTGATGCAAGTCGGACCACCCATGCACAAAAACCCTATTGAGATGCCATTTCATCTCAATGCCAGGTAAAAGTCCCACAAAATTGGAAGCAACGTCTCCAAAATGACCTATACAGTGTTGGCGGAGATGAAAACCTCAATTCAAACAAATGTCTCATGATGGTTAACATTTCCACCAAGTAATTTTAAAATTCATCCAGGAAAAAGTGAGTTATTGACCAAACATGAAAAAAGGCCACTTTTTATGTCTGACCTCTAAGTATGACCTTGACATTGGAAGTACTGACCTGGGTCCTGCACGCAACTATAGGTCATTCCCTTTCTTTAGACTTTGTTGTGATGAGTCAGACCTATAGACTAATCCATTTTCGTTAAGGTTGGCTGCTCATTGCATCAAATAACACACCATTTTTTCCTGACCGATTGCTCAGTGAACCACAGAATTACCCATTGATATAGCTCTATTGTTGCAATATTTACCTGCAGGTAAGATTAACACATATACCTGAATAAGTCTTACCTGAGTGAACAATATAATGTTCATTGACTCCTTTCATTCCACCCCTTGCTCAAAGCTCAAAATGTTCCCATACTATAGTGACTTGTAATTGCGTATATACACATTTCTATATTAATCCAGGTATAAGATATTGTATGGCATTGCCCATGCATTGTATGCAAATTCAAACAGGTGTGACACCCCTTATTTAGTGAATAGGCCTGTACCACAACTGAAGCGTGAACGCTAAAACAAAGTGAAAAGATTGGTAAAAAGCTATAATATTTCTGCCAAGTCATTTTAAAATTCATCCATTAATATGAAAGTTATGAACCATACACAGAAAAAGACCCTATTTGACCTTTGACCTCTAAGCATGACCTTGACCTTTTGAGGATCCAACCTAGGTCATGTGCTCAACACATCGTCTCATGATGGTTAACATTTCTGCCAAGTAATTTCAAAATAAATTTAGGAATAATAAAGTTATTGACCATACACGAAAAAAATAGGTCCCTTTTTTACCTTTGACCTTTAAGTATGACCTTGACCTTGGAGGTAGCAACCTTGGTCTTGCGAGCAACAAATTGTCTCATGATGGATAACATTTCTGCCAAGTCATTTTAAAATTCATCCATTAATATGAAAGTTATTGACCAAACACTTAAAAAGACCCCTTTTTTGACCTTTGACCTCTAAGTATGACCTTGACCTTTGAGTCTGCCAAGTCATTTTAAAATTCATCCGTTAATATGAAAGTTTTTGACCAAGCACTTAAAAAAGACCTTTTTTGATCTTGGTCATGTGATCTAGACCGTATTGGCATTTTTTCATTTGTTCAACTCACAAAGGCTCCATATTAAATTTCACTTAAATTGGCTCAGCAGTTTTGGAGAAAAAAATATCTGAAATATGGATCCTGAATGACCTTGGTCTAAGGCCAATGAATGACCTTGACCTTTCTCACCCATAGATCTTCATGTATTCAGTTACTTTACCTGATCTACAAATTTTGGTGACACTGTCTTCAATGGTTACCTATAAATCCATTATTTTCACTTTGCTCCATGCAAAAGCCTAAGTCGGTAAATTTGACATTGCTGTAAAATAGGTCAAGGTCAACCCAGGGTCACCAGTTGTACAAACCATGATGGGCCCGAGTACCATATGCTACATGCCAAGTTTCAAGGCCACTGGCGTTATGGTTCTGGAGAAGAAGATTTTTGAAGGCTTTTTACCATATATGGGCATGGCGGCCATCTTGGGTCTAAGGCCAATGAATGACCTTGACCTTTCTCACCCACAGATCTTCATGTATTCAGTTACTTTACCTGATCTACCAATTTTGGTGACACTGTCTTCAATGGTTTCCTATAAATCCATTATTTTCACTTTGCCCCATGCAAAAGCCTAAGTCGGCAAATTTGACATTGCTGTAAAATAGGTCAAGGTCAACCCAGGATCACCATTTGTACAAACCATGATGGGCCCGAGTACCATATGCTACATGCCAAGTTTCAAGGCCAATGGCCTTATGGTTCTGGAGAAGAAGATTTTTGAAAGTTTTTTACCATATATGGGCATGGCGGCCATCTTGGGTCTAAGGCCAATGAATGACTTTGACCTTTATCACCCATAGATCTTCATGTATTCAGTTACTTTAGCTGATCTACCAATTTTGGTGACACTGTCTTCAATGGTTTCCTATAAATCCATAATTTTCACTTTGCCCCATGCAAAAGCCTAAGTCGGCAAATTTGACATTGCTGTAAAATAGGTCAAGGTCAACCCAGGGTCACCATTTGTACAAACCATGATGGGCCTGAGTACCATATGCTACATGCCAAGTTTCATGGCCACTGGCCATATGGTTCTGGAGAAGAAGATTTTTGAAGGCTTTTTACCATATATGGGCATGGCGGCCATCTTGGTCATGTGATCCAGACCCCGCGAACAAACTTTCGTTCCCCCATCCCACTGAGGCTCCATATGAAATTTGGCTTTGATTGAGCCTGCAGTATAGGAGAAGAAGATCTTTGAAAATGGTGGACGGACGGACGACGGACGGACGGACGACGGACCATGGCTATACTATAAGCTCACCTATGAGCCTAAAGGCTCAGGTGAGCTAAAAATCCATTATTTTCACTTTTTCCTATGCAAAAGCCTAAGTCAGCATATTTGACATTACTGTAAAATAAGTCAAGTTCAACCCAGGGTCACCATTTGAACAAATTATGATAGGCCCGAGTACCATATGCTACATGCCAAGTTTCAAAACCATTGGCCTTACGGTTCTTGAGAAGAAGAATTTCGAAGTGTTTTTACCATATATGGGCGTGGTGGCCATCTTGGTCATGTGATCTAGACCATATTGGCAGCTTTTCATTTGTTCAACTTTCAAAGTCTCCATATTGAATTTCACTTCAATTGGCTCAGTAGTTTCTGAGAAAAAATGTTTGAAATATGGAACCTGCGTGACCTTGGTCTAAGGTCAATTAATGACCTTGACCTTTCTTACACATAGATCTTCATGTATTCAGCTACTTTACCTTATCTACTAATTTTGGTGACAGTGTCTTCAATGGTTTCCTAAAAATCCATTATTTTCACTTTTTCCCATGCAAAAGCCTAAGTCGGCAAATTTGACATTGCTGTAAAATAGGTCAAGGTCAACTCAGGGTCACCATTTGTACAAACTATGATGGGCCTGAGTACCATATGCCACATGCCAAGTTTCAAGGCCATTGGCCTTACGGTTCTGGAGGAGAAGAATTTTTAAGGCTTTTTACCATATATGGGCGTGACGGCCATTTTGGTCATGTGATCTAGACCGTATTGGCATTTTTCATTTGTTCAACTCACAAAGGCTCCATATTAAATTTTACTTAAATTGGCTCAGCAGTTTTGGAGAAAAAAATGTTTGAAATATGGATCCTGAATGACCTTGGTCTAAGGCCAATGAATGACCTTAACCTTTCTGACCCATAGATCTTCATGTATTCAATTACTTTACCTGATCTACAAATTTTGTTGACACTGTCTTCAATGGTTTCCTATAAATCCATTATTTTCACTTTGCCCCATGCAAAAGCCTAAGTCGGAAAATTTGACATTGCTGTAAAATAGGTCAAGGTCAACCCAGGGTCACCATTTGTACAAACCATAATGGGCCCGAGTACCATATGCTACATGCCAAGTTTCAAAGCCACTGGCCTTATGGTTCTGGAGAAGAAGATTTTTGAAGGCTTTTTACCATATATGGGCATGGCGGCCATCTTGGTCATGTGATCCAGACCCGCGAACAAGGCCAATGAATGACCTTGACCTTTCTGATCCATATACATTCATGTATGTACATCATGCAGTATAGGAGAAGAAGATCTTGGAAAATGGTGGACGGACGGACGGACGACGGACCATGGCTATATTATAAGCTCACCTATGAGCCTAAAGGCTCAGGTGAGCTAAAAATCATCAAGAAAAAAAAAACAATCCTGCGTTTAATAGCTTTATGAAAAAATGTTGACTGCAAGGATCGAACCTGCGACCCTCAGGAAAGTATACTAGTTGTTTATGGTGCTCCCCGCTACTAGTTGCGCTACGCAACTGATTAAATATACACTGCAAAATTAAGTGCTTCTGTGTTAGAATATAACCCGTTACGTATAGTCCGTCGAGGAATAGTTGACAGTGACGTCACGACTTGTTTTTGTTCTGAACAATGCAAAGCTTATGGGGCTAACGGTAAAATAGCTCAAATAGTCAGTTACGTCACTGCCAGCTATTGGTTGGCGAACTATATTATACCAGTGGAAAACACCGTTATTTGTTATGATTTATAAATAGACGAGTATTTATCAACATTGAAACCATAACACCGACATATTACGGCAGAGTACTGTTGTCGGAAGATAAGTTGACAGTGACGCAAAAGAGTAAACCATCACAGGTAGGTTTGACAGGTTGTACCGTTATCATAATCACACCCTTCATTGGTTGGCAAGACAGATTGTACCGTTATAATTATCGTAACCGAAGCGTCGTTACCTTTTGGCAACAGTGGACAGTGCTTAACAACAAAAACATTCGCTGACGTCACTTTCAACTTATCCTCCGAGGACAGTACTGCTCTCGGAAGATAAGTTGACAGTGACGTGAAAGAATAAACCACCACAGGCAGGTTTGACAGGTTGTACCGTTATCATTATCATACCCATCATTGGCTGGGTGGACAGACTATACCGTTATACTTATCATTACCGAAGCGCCGTTACCCTTTGGCAATAGTGGGCAATGCTTAATAACAAAAACATTCGCTGACGTCACTCTCAACTTATCCTCCGATACCAGTACCTGTAATTGTATCAATTCCTGATCTTTGTTTTACTTCTACTTATTATGCTGGTATTTTGGACCAACTACGTGCAGCTAGAGTATAGAAAAAGCATGAAAAAATAGCAAAAGGTGTGTTGTTGCACATGACAATGCTAGAGTCCATACTTGCCAAGTTTATGTGGACGCAATGAAGCGGAACGGTTTCAAACCCATAACCCATATACTTTATTCTTTTGATCTGGCAGCCAGTGGTTATTTCTTATTTCCGAACTTGAAGAAAAAATTGCGTGGACGTTACATCTGGTCAGAGGAAGAGCGTAAGGCAGCGGTTGGAGGGTGGATTGACTCTTAAAACCCTGAATTCTACAAAATTCAAAAATGGACATTCAGCCTTGGAACATTGATTCAACCGCGTTCTGCAGCGTCCCATCTTGGTCTGTCCTGCTTGTTCAGATCAATCTGTCTGAATATATACGGTTTCAGCTCTAAGTGGAAGCACCATGCAGCCCAATCTATTTCTCCAAATCCCGATGGGCGGGGGCAAAAGAAGGAGTCAGGCAATTTTATCGATTTCTTATAATTACCTTCACTTCTATATGAGCCCCGCCAAGCGAATTTGTGTCTTCGAGCATTCTGTCATGACAAATTTTAACTGCGAATGCCCAGTCATTCAGAGGGACCAGGGATATGGCTTTCTGTCTGAAGG